>WAAD01021476.1:878566-916036 GCA_013389945.1 Fregata magnificens | reverse complement strand
CCGCGCCCCTTCGCTGCGGGCCCGGGGCCCTGCGGCCCCGCACAAGGGCGCTCGGCTCTGCCGAGGGCCTGTGGGCGCAGCGCAGCAGCAAAGGATGGGGCGTGAGGAGTTTCTCTGTCGTGCCCCGCTTTCACAGCGCTGTCGGCAGAATGTAAAGCCCGTGTGCGCCGTGTCCTTAGCAACCATCGGTGCCCACCATCGCTAATTACTGACGGTCTTCCAGGGGTGCTGTTTGAGTAAATTGCATCTTTGTCTGGGCAGTAACGTGCCACGGGCTCTCTTACACTCACTGCCTCTAAATGGTGGCTTCAGGGCTCACTCCTCCGTAGCCTGCTGTGATATTGCTGTAGCTATCCATTTGTTTCACTGTTTTCTGAAAAAGACTTCTGCCTGTGGCACGTTTCCTTCGCTGTCCTGTTAGATAGAGCTCTCCTTATTTTCTTTCAGTTCCAACACTGAATTCAGCCGGGTCACTTAATCTTGGTTTTTTTGTATATAAAATGTGTTCCCTTGTGTGCAGACTAGAAACAAAAGCTTGTGGTATCAGTGTGATGCTTACTGCCCTTTCATGTCTCTGAGCATTTCTAGTTTAAATGTTGCAGGTTGTCCTTAAAATAACCTGCTTACATAAGCGTACCTGCTTACGTGCATGCTTACCTATGCACCTGAGCTGTAAACAAGTTTGGTTTTTTCTTAGATACGGCTAGTTCAGTGGTTCTAAACCATTTGAACTTAGTTTCTTTTTGAGTGTTGTGCATTTGCACCTCAAACTCTTGAGGTTTGTGATGAGACTTTTTTTCTGGACAGTGTACCTCTTCACAGGGTGAGACTGTTTAAAAGGTAGAGGTAGTAAAAATAATAGCTAGGCATAACACTTGAACATATATCAGTATTCCTGGGTAACTGTAGCATTAAAATCCTGTCCATGTCGACATACATAAATCACTGGTCTTTGAGTATGAGCAGTTAAATTCTTGGTTATTTTCTGGTTAAAATGGAATCTTAATGATCCATCTATCTAGTTGTCAGTTAATAACAAACTGGCTACAGACTAATGAGCAGTCTCCTTGCTTGCCTTCATACTGTAGCTGCTTACCTGACTTTTCTTTCTGTATGCTTTGAAATTCAATATTCTGCATCCATTAATGATTGTGTGTGATATACAGCTGGGAAGGAAACTCCCCCACAGAATTTTTGCTCATCTGTTCTCTGTCCTGGGAGATTTTCCCTACTAAATATATGCATGGGGCTTTTATTTTGATAGGTTTTATAATTATACTCAATTTAAATTTGAATTCTGGTTGCAGTTGAGTTTGTGAAAATCGCTTCTTTCTTTTAGCAGCAACCACCTTTGTTTCTGTGCAGCACTTAGTAGAGTAGGATCTCGGGGGGTTCTGGGCTCTGCTGCATTGCAAGTATGACTAGGGATTTTGTTTGCCTTTTTTCAGTATAAAAATGCACAGCAGTGTATGTGAAATTGTCTTAGAGTATCATTTAAATCTCCTCTCAGTGGCTTAAGTCAAGACTGTTGCCAGAAGTTAATTCTGTTTCCTCACAGGCTGCGTGCAATTTCATCAAATCTCATGTGGACTCCAGCAGTGTTGATTCCCTCTTCTATGCTGCACAGTCCATCCGGGTCCTGTCTGGCTGTGAGGTGAGCTTGGAGCCCTGAGCTCTGGAGACAGATGTTACCAGGGAAATACTTACCTTGATCTTTTTCTTGGTTTTATTTTGTGCATAACTTTTACTTTCTTTTAGTGGGTTGTACTCTGTTGTGTTTTAGGTAAAAAACTTATGAAGTGTCTGGGAGTACTCTATACAAGGCAAAGCGTAAAGATATAAAGCAAGTATTTGGTCCAGAGTAATTCTGAGGGATGTTTCTTGATTAAACTTTAGTGGCTAAGAAAGAAGGAGCCAGCACGTTTTAATAGCAGCTGTGTCAATTAAACTCTTTGGGTGGATGATAAACTGTTTGGATGTAAACCTTGTGTTGAAACACTGTGAGGATACAAATGCAGCCTACCCTGCCTGACTTGTGGATGGGTTATCCAAGCCCCTTTTTTCATCAGTACCACCGGCTGCTGCACAATGATGCGATGCCAGATGAAAAGCAGTAGCAGGTTACTAGGATAAATCGGAATTGTGGATTATCCTGACTAATTGATAGTTGAGAGCAAAACTTAGGGATTTAATTAATTAAACTAAAAGCTAATGAATGATAAAGGGCTTTTTCCCAAAAGCTTATAGTATTTCACCAGTCAGGTGTGTGGCTCCAGGAAGAAATCGGTGGTGACTAGGCGGCCTTGTTCTTTCAAGTGTGAATCAACATGTTCCCTGTGTTCTTCCTCAGGTTACCATTTCAAATGAGACCAGGGAGCTGCTGCTTGCAGCTGTCAGTGAGGATTCCTCAGTCACCCAGATCTTCCACGCCGTTGGGGCCCTGAGTGGCTTTGGCCTTCCTTTAGCATCTCAGGAGGCACTTAGTGCTCTTACTGCTCGACTTAGCAAAGAAGAAAGTGTGCTGGCGTAAGTCTTTCAGATGGAAATGATTCACTGTTGCATGTTTATCCTCTAGGCAGCTGGATTTTGGAGTAAAGGGTATTTTAACACTTAGTTTTTCTAATACAGGGGTAGTAGAGTAGGTGCTGTGTTTTCATTTGATGTGTTTGTCTGGTTCATTATTGTGCCTCTGGGGGAATGAAAAATATGGTTTTGGGCTATTTTCTGTGTGATTTTGCAAATGAGCCAATGTATTCAGTTTAGTTCAAGAATAACGGTCAGTAAAGAGGACACATCCCAAAGAAGCCTCCTCTTTTAAAAAGATTCACAACAAATTTTTTACTTAATACCCAGCCATGGTTCCGTGTCATTTATGATTGCAATAGACTTGATGCTCTTCCTCAGCCCACTTGTTTGTAGGTTGGGATGCCTGTACTGTGAGGTGGAAGAAACGTGCCAGTAAGCGGAAGGAATCTTGGCACTTATCACCAAAGAATTAAGTAATTTTACTGTGAAAGGAGAGGATAGAGATTTCCTTAAAAGCTAGGGAAGAAGGGGAAACTTTAAAACTTGCTTTGTTGACCAAAAAAAAAAGGATTCCTGGAAGCCTCAGTAGCAAGTCTGGGGATCTGTGCTATGCAGGGATCAAAGTCTGGATTCTTCTCTGCCTTTGAATCTATGAGTTTATTGCAGCGCTGGTGCAGCTAAAGTGGCGTTCCCTAATGAATTGTAAGTTTCCACTAAATCACTTCAGATTCATTGCCTTGAGTCAACTGAATACAGTAACAACTGTTTTACACTTCATTCAGAATACAAACTCTAGTTGCTTTGATTTGAATGATGCTTGGCTTTTAAGGAAGGAAAATCATACAATTGTTTGGTCTTCTTTGTTGTTGTTTAAGAACCATCCAGGCTTTGGAGACGGCATCTTACTTGTCCCAGCAGGCAGATCTAAGTGGCATTGTTGAGGAGATAGAGGTAGGAACACGCTATACGCTCTAATTATTCAGGAATTTTAGACCTCTGTAGTACTAAAAGATGTATTAATATGAAACACAAAATGAAAAACCAGCCTGCCTAATTCCTTGCCTGCATGATGTGGGTTGGCTTGGCTCTTCCTTTCAAGCAGATACTTCTTCTGGACTTTTAACTGTTTCACAGTGGACTGAGACACAGGAAGTCATGACTTTTAAATATAATTAAATCCACTAAAGGCTGAAGGTTTCTTTTTCTTCCTGTTTCTAAATTACTATTACAAAATACCTCAGTGATCCCATACAGATACTCTTGATTACAGGCCTAACAGTAGAGTGAACTTCTGTGGATCTACTAGAATGCAATTTAAATTTTAATAACTCTTTCTGCCAGGATCTTGTTGCTCGCCTGGATGACTTGGGTGGAGTTTATCTGCAGTTTGAAGAAGGAATTGAGACTACTGCACTGTTTGTTGCTGCTGCCTATAAGCTGTCAGACCACGTGGGTACGGAGCCAGCAGTGAAGGAGGTCTGGATCTGCTTTTTTTCTCCCTTGCACACTGTAGTTCACAGAAAAGATCTGCCTAGTCCCTTTTGTGCAGTGCAAGAGGCACTGGGCAGAACTTCTACTGGAAGAAATAATGAGCACACTCAGTGGAAAGGGACATCTCAGAGGGAATGCTAAGTAACAGAATCTAGGAGGAAATTCCACCTTCAAGATCACAGGCTGAATTTGGTTTGGTTTTTTTCTTTTTCAAAGGTACAGGAGGAAATCGCAAGCGAGGCCTAGTTTTTCTTTGTTTATTGAGACAAGCTGTTGAAAAAAACCCTCTTGTTTCGGAGTTTGTTCTGGTATTTGGCACTTGTCTAGCACTTTCCAGCATTTCAAAGTGTTTTGCAAATGTTATTTGCCTGTGAGGAAACACAGGCACCCTAGTTTGGGGTGTCCAAAAGGGAGACAACATTAGTATTGTATGCCTACGGGAATCCAGATGCAAAAACTTGTTGCCTAAAATGAAAGACTGGAAACTCCTTTAGAGCTTGATTAAGCTAGAAATCATTACTGCAGGCTACCCACTTAGTATTTTTTTTTTTCCCCACAACAAGTTAACTGAGTTAGATGTACTTTTGATTGAGAATGGCAGCTCCCTAAAGCACAAGCCAAAGTGGCAGGGTTGAGACAGAAGCCAGTGTAAGACATCTGAGTTCATTCCTGGCTCTCTTCCATGCTGCTGCCAAACAGACTAATGCAAAGTAATTTTGATGTCATTTTTGAGGTGGTGATTCTGCTACACACAACTCAAACTGTCAGCATCCAAATTATGTTTAAAAAAAGACTAATTAAGCAAAACTGTTTAGTGTTGTTTCAGAATTGTGCTGTCAGAAGTGCTATTGTTGAGTCTTAAAGCTTTATCTCCTGTGAATGGTGAGAGTGCCTGCAGAATGCCACAAAACTCTCTTTCAAAATTAACATGTACTATTTGAAAAAATAGCTCCCTGGGTTTTTTCCACCCCAATTTAAATGAGTGTCAGTTGCCGATTAAGGTCTGGAGCTATGCCATGACCTCCATATACATGAAAAACACTGCAGGATTTGCACTATGCGGGAGTTTTTATAGCATCTGTCTAGATGCTTTCTCTAATTATGTCATGTATGTTGGTGCTCATTAATACAAGTAGGAGGGTGAAAATTTGAGATGCAGTGGATTTCATTTAAAAGCCTTCTTTGTCTGTAAGTTAAATTGCATGCCTATTGCTTTATTTGGGATTGTCTTTGATTATTCTCATTTCTGATGAGAATTTAGCTCACAGTCCTTTGCTTGGTTCAAAGTACAGGTAACCAAACCCTCTGTTTTCCAGACTAGCAGGGAGTAATGGAAGAATCTGAATAATATGGCATACCCTGCGGAGTGTGGCGCAGATGCGCTAACCCTACAAAGTCAGACTGGAAAACCAGCTGGGGGACTCTACCCCACTCCTACTTCGGGGAGAACAAATTAGCTTTGGCACATCCCAGAGCCAGAGCTGGTGCTCTGCTCCTGGTGGTACTGCTTTAAAGCTAATCCTCTTAGCTTGAGGACACTGCTGAGCCTAAGGGGATAAGCCTGCATGGGCCTAGACTGGCTCCTTCCAGAGCCATTAGGATGCTTTGCATCACCTCTCTGTGGCCTTCCCAGCTTGGCAGGTAGCCAGGACATCTAGCCTAGTCCTTTTCCACTGTATGAAGACACTTGTACAGCTCCTGGAGCCAAATTGTCTTTTTGCAACTGCACACAGTCTGGATAGTTGAGCTGATGGCATCTTCCATTCTGAAACACGTAGTTTGAAGAGATGGATCCAAATTCTGGTTTTGCAAGTTTTCAGGACAGTTACAGCGATTGTGGTTGGAACCTCCCAGCCAAGAATAAGAATACTAATGTGACATTCAAAAGGTAGCTAATTTTGGGTTACCTCATAACTTGAGTTATTTTTAAAGCAAATGCGAAATAAAACAGTCTTTATGAATTATGGTTTTATTAATAACATTGTACTGAGCCAGTTTGCAATGTTGTGGTAAGCTGCTGGTGCTTGTATGTGATTTGGTTTTCCTCTTTCAGGATCAAATTATCCAGTTGATGAATGCAATCTTTAGCAAGAAAAACTTTGAGACACTCTCAGAGGCCTTCAGTGTTGCTTGTGCTGCAGGTGCTTTATCCCAGAACCGCCACCACTTGCCTGTCATCATTGTCCCTGATGGCCCTGCAGCTGTGTCTCACCATCAGCCCATACTCAGGGTGAGTCCTTAGCCCCAAATCTTAACTCATCTCTTGGCTCAGTCTTTAGTGCTGTAGGTCTGGGCTGACTGAATGTGTAAGGTGATGTCTTTCATTTTTAGCTCCAGGACTCAGGTTCCAGTAGATGTGGGGATTTAGTGCATTTATGAAGGGATTCTTAGGAACCTCTGCTTACCCAGGGCTTACCAGACCCTACCTCAGGAAGGCACTGTGTGGAAGTCAGTTCTACTGATTACAAACTTTAGCTTTCCCAGTTGTGTTAGAAAGAACTAGGTGATTCTGGGATGCTGGGCAGGGGAGAATTCTGGGTGTGTAATGCAGAGGGGTGGTGAGCCGTCTGTACTCCTGGATTCCTTCTGGGGCAACGGGTTTCACAGAAATTCTTGTTATTCTCTTGTAGCTACAAGTGACTGATGTTATGTCCCAGCCACTGACTCAAGCTTCTGTAAAGCTCGACTACGCCAAGTCTGCATCTAGCAAAGCCACTGTCCTTCAACAGACAGCCTTTGCTCTGTCAGGGTAAGAATATAGTCTTATTTCTGCAGTTTGTGAGGCAAACAGGTGTTATTTAAATGGTATTGGACTTATTTTCCTTATGTGTTCTTCTACCAGAAAAATGTTTGTATGATGGAAAACTCAAAATGCTCTGGTTGTGTTTGCTTGCTAACGGGTGACTGAGCGTGTTTGGTAGTGATGGTGAATTTCTGTTGCTTTTTCTTTTGATTGGGAGTGGGGAATTGCAGTGTTCTTCTGACTTTGGGGGCACTTTGAAGGATTCTTTTCCTGCTGCACTTAGCCATGTTAGTTTTGTGCTGCATTTGTCTATTTGCCTGCTTAATCTAGCATATTTGGAGACTTCTTGGTAGCAAGATGTTACCTATTTGTAGGCTGCTGTTAGTGTCCTAGAGGATACTTAACACCTTGCTTTTTTTTTCTTTTTTATTAGAGATGTCTTTGAGCTGAACTTTATGAATGAGAAACCTGCAAGTGGATATTATGATTTCTCTATCAGTGTTGATGGAGATAAGCGATTTATTGCCAACAAAGTTGAGGTGGGTATGCTTTTTGGTGGCATTTTAATTCTGTGCCTGTTCACCGAAACAGCTTTTTATTTATACCCATGAAGGATGTTGCCAGTTCTATGGCACATGTTTTCCTGTAATGCATTGGATTTTGACTCAGGATTATGACCAGTAACCAGATTAATATATGATCAAAAGAGATTTGTGTAAATTTCAAAACGGATCAGTTAGATGCTGATCTGACAGCATATGAACAAAGGCTAATAGTGGAAGTGTTTATATAGCAGCCCAAAGTAGCTATGCAAAAACGATTACTAAGAATGTTAGTTCTTCAGAGCATTCAAGATTTGAGTCTGTAAATCTTAAGGGTTGGCTAGCAGTTGTCTGGTGATTGCCTGATCTATGGAAGGTGAGCATTTGTTGTTGTCTGTTTATGTAAGCTGTAGAGCCCTAGAAAAGAGCCAAGGGGGTCTTTTGGCATCTCCTGACTGTGTATGTGGTGATGCTTTTGTAGTGGAGAAACAGTGACCAAAGCAAATGCAAATGAAGTCTTCATTTCTTGTATACATACCCCCTTTTTGGTGGCAAAAGCTGTTATACCACACCTTTCTGAAGAAGAGTTTTATATAAACACTCAGAGTTTTACTTTCCTCAAGTTTGTTACAGTGAGAAGAATGTGATCTCTGTGACTATTCATATAGTTGCCCCAGTGTCAACAGCTGAGAATGCTCTTCTCCAGTGATGTCTATTCCCAGGCTTAGTTTTTTTGCCCTCAATTGCCTATTTAAGGAAAAGATTAGCTTTTAAAGTCTTCCAACATAGCTTGGAGTGGAGGAAGACACTTACTTAAAACTGCTGACCTTTAATCTCTGTATCAAATTGATGTCGTCATTGTAGTAGTAATGGCACTTAGGAGTGTCAAAAGGGGATTGATTGGTCCTGCTTAAGCTCGCTGCTGGCGCACAGAGGTACCGGTAGGAATGCATTAATGCTGGGGCAGCTTTGTGTGAGCCGCTTCTAATAAGACACATTGTTATGGGGGAGGACTACTGGGGAACTGCTTTTTTTCCTTACTGTTATTAGTATTAATTGTCCTTAATGCACCATCGTTTTGACAGTAATGAGCTAAACCAGTGGGTTATTACTCCAGGCAGAGACTACATTTCCTGGCATTAAAATATTTGAGAGATGTTTGTGTACTGTGCAGTTGGAGGGGCTGTGTGCAGCAGCTCTGAGTTGCCTTCACGTAACTTTTTAAAAATGGATATTTCATTAGTCCATCTTTCTTTGCTCCCATCTTGGAACAAACTAAGGCTTTACTAAAGTTAGCTTGAATAGCCTACATATTAAAGGATCCATTTTCAGGGGTGACCTCTATCTTAAATTACACTTTTTGTTGTAAAGGAACTGCCAAGATTGTTGTGTTTGAAGTCTGACCTGAATAGTTTGATTTATGTTTTTACATATTTTTCCCACAGGTTCCCTGTGAATTATTTTTCAGGGTGAGGGTGTGGGTCTGGTTCACATGAGCAAACCTGTAATAACAAATTGTAGTATACTATGGAAAATATCTTGGCAATGAAACTTTAATTCTCCAGGGCAGCATTTGTAAGCTGTGAGAACGAATGTGCTAATTAAAAACTACAGACTGCAGTAACTGCTTATGTTTGAGAGAAGGATTGAAATCAGTCAAACCCACCGAGGTTCACTGCCTAGATGGTCTGTGGTTTGGGACTGGGGAGAGGGCAGGAAGTCATCTCTCTGCTTGGGGTTTATACTGCACTTAGCACAAAGGAGTGTGATAAATGGCAGGGCCTTACTGGCTGCCCTGCACTAAGTGATAAATGCTGCGACTCCGAAGGAAAGCTTGCTGAACAGAGTGCAGGTCTGCAGGAATGCTTTGGCTTTTGCCTGCTGGTAATAAAATCAGCAGAAACCTGTTAGGCTTTAGGAGCCAACAAAGGCATAACTGGTTGCAGTCTGGAGACCCTTCTTATCTCAAACTGCTGTCCAGTAAGCAGAAGTACATGTGCCCATGCAGTTTTAAGTTGTCATATATGATGTAATCTTTAATAGCTAGTTTCTGCTAGTTCAAAAGGAAAACTAGTTGGATCTGGATAGTTGGACTGTTTCATTAAAAACAGTTCTCCAAAGGACAGCCAACTCCAGCATGACTGAGAAGCTGGTGTCTTCAGAGCTGGCTGCTCGTGCAGGGAGGAGGGGGGTGGGTTAGGGTTAGTGACTGACGCAGGAGCTTTGCCAGAAGATAAATTGCTGTAGATCCTTCTGTTCTGGTTAGGTTCTGTCTTTGGCTTAGTGTAAGACCCTCTTTGGGGAAGGGGACAGAAGAGCTAAAGCTTCTGCAGTGGAATTGGCCATAATTAGTATATGTAGAGTGCTCTGAGTAATTTTCTACTCTGTTTTGTTGCAGCTGAAAGTAAAAGTTTCCACGGAAGTTGGGATTACTAATGTAGATCTTTCTATTGTGGATAAAGATCAGAGCATTGCGCCAAAAACAACCAGGTAAAATGACTCAGTGTGTGTGATCCTTTAAGGGGCAACTCTCGCTCTAGACTGGAAGTCTTCCGAGCTTTACCTACTTCAGCTAAACCAGAGGAATCTTGTATTGGAATAACTACAGAGTTATACCCGTGCTGTTTCTCTTAAACCTGTGAGTTCATTGGGAGAATACTGATTATTTTTATAGGTGGTTTTCCCTAATACTGAAATTGGTACTAACAGAAGCCAGGCAACCTGAGTCTTCTGTTCCTTTGTTGGCACCTCTCCATAGCGAAAGCAAGTTAAAATAGTTGCGTTAATGTTTCTGCTATTATTGGGCTTCAGTAGAGATGCTCTAGAGCAACATGTACACTGTATTTGGGGGGTGTGGCTGTACCATTGCTAGGTGTACTTGAACTTAACATAATTTGTTTTTTAACTGACATCAGTTAGAGTGTAATGTATGGAATTTAACTGAGGTTGCACAGCCTCACTGAGGCCCCTCTGTGTGTGTTGATACAGCCTTCCTGTGCTGAAGGTTGAGTGTCTGTTTTTTTCTGTTCTGCTGCCATCACACCTTTGGTTGTAGCATAGCCTTGGCTAATTGGAATGTGTGGGGTGTAGTATTAGCAAAACCTTCTCCTGGGGTTCCTTTGAACCTTACAACAAACAACGGTTTTACTTGAAAACGGGCAAGTTATGTAGCTCCCAAAAATCCTACTAAAAATTCCATTCATTTCTTTTCATTGAATTTACAGTGGACGCGAAGGACATGTTAGTTCACCTGACTTTTTGATAAAATAGCTCATCTATGCTGAGTAGACTGCAGTACTGTTAGACAGGCTTGCATGTCTCGGTTTCTTAGAACGCCACGCTTTCTCTTGGAAGATCACCTCAATTCTGTTTGGTTTTTTCCTCCTAGGGTAACTTACCCAGCCAAAGCCAAGGGCTCATTCACTGCTGACAGCCATCAGAATTTTGCTTTATCCTTCCAGCTGATAGATGTGAACAGTGGAGCTGAACTCATCCCTCACCAGGTTAGGACAGATTTTTGTCATTGCTGTGCCACCGAGATGTTCTGTCTTGAAGCATCTGAGGTGACAGTTGCTCTTGAAAAGATTTGATAGGTTTTGAGAAGCCTTATGTTTCTGACAGGGACTGTGAAAGATCACTGATCTTGGTCGATGGGAAGTGGATTCAGTTCATTTGTTTTGGCTGTGTGTTAAATGAAACCTCTTCTGGCTCTGGTACTGTGTCTTATTTAACTCAGCAAAATGAGTGCAGGTAGCCTGCACTGTAAAAGCACACTTCTGATTTTTTAATATGGATTGTTTGCTGAAAAAGTCCTTGAATGTAGACTTTCTTTAAAATTTTATTTTTTCGGTATGAAATAGGAAAAAAAGGGGAAAAAAACCAACAAAAACCAGACATGCATACACCTTTGTTGTGTGCTGTTGCGTGTACCCTGTTGAGTAATATTCAATATATTGCCCGGTACCCCAAGTGGGCCACTGGATGGTCTTGGTCCTGTGTGAATGTATTTACTTGAAGAGACATAGAACTTTGCTGATTTGCAGGCATCTGGACACCTGGGCTCCTAGTTTATACTCCAACTGTTGTTAATGTTGTGCTTTTTGATTTGGGGGTAAATCTCTCATTTTGCTGGCATTTGTAAATGCACTATGAGATATTCCAGAAATATTACAATCTTTCCTTTCAGACTTTTGTCCGACTTCACAACCAAAAGACTGGCCAGGAGGTAGTGTTTGTTGCAGAACCAGATAGCAAGAATGTATACAAGTTTGAACTGGATACCTCTGAAAGAAAGACTGAATTTGACTCTGCCTCTGGTACCTACACTCTTTACTTGATAATTGGAGATGCCACTCTGGAAAATCCAATCCTGTGGAATGTGGTATGTAGCTGGAAGTGTGGTGATGTGGTTTTGAGATTACTGGCAGTCTGACAGGAGGGCATGGGACAGGCTTGGAAGAAAAAAGCTCAGATGTTTTGTTCTTTGTAGTGAACCAGAATCCTTTTGGCCATTTATGGGCTCTGAGGTTTGCTGTTCATTGTAAGTTTTTAAGTAAGCATCAAAGCAAGACAGAAATGAACATTCATTTCATCATGTGATGGAACAGAAACTTCAGAACATTTATGGGTTTGATTTGTAATTTCACAGCAAGCACATCAAGGTTTAGCCTTTCTGTGCTTGCTATGCTGGAAACTAGTCCAATTCTTAGTGATGCATGAATGGCATTACTGCCTCTGTTTAGGATAAATTGCGTCAAAAAATCTGGTGGCTTTTTCTTAGTTTCCTTTAAAAATCATGTCAATCATAGATTGACAAATAAGGAAATAGGCCACAGTAATGGAATAGCTTTTATAAACGTTTTAATACGTTAAGGTCAAACTTCATGAAGCTGCACGATTTCATTTCAGGCTGATGTTGTGATCAAATTCCCAGAAGAGGATGTGCCATCCACAGTCCAGTCCAAGAACCTCTTTGTTCCTAAACCTGAAATCCAGGTACAGTCAAAAACACAAATTACGTGCGGAGATGGGGGGCTAGTCCTACTAGTATTATTTGTTCTCATCGTAATTTATTTTTGAAAAGTCATCTCATTTAAAAAAAAAATTAATACTGTGTAAGTAATGTAATTAAAGGAAGACCAGAGTTACTGCTTAATGGAAAGGAATTTGTTGCAGTTCTCTGGCTTATGAATAAATAAGCTGTGTGTCCTACCTGTGAGAGCGCAACTGGTGTCACTGAGAAGATTCAAACGTGAAAATTTGACTAGATAAGCACCACAGAAAGCTCTCTGCTTCTGAAGATTTCTCTTGCTTCATTCCAGCCATTTGTGCTGATGACAAGCTAACAAGCGCTTCTGTGAGTGCAAGGAAAAGTTAACTGTGCAAGTGATCAAATGTGCAGGCACTGGAATAGACGCTACTTTAAAGAGTCAGTCTTTGCCTTAAGAGGAATGCTTACCATCCAAAGGAATGTCTAGGAAAAGCACCAGGGCTGCAGCTGGTCCTCTGGGGAGCTGACAAGCTGCTCTGTTGGAATACTCCTGCTTATGAGCTGGTTTTGTTTGTTTGCAGCACCTCTTCAGGGAACCTGAGAAGAGGCCTCCCACTGTGGTATCTAACACTTTCACTGCATTGATTCTTTCCCCCCTGCTTTTGCTGCTCGTTCTGGTGAGTGAACTGGGCCACAGAAGAAGAAAATTTTTTCCCGTCCAGTCCAAGGTCACTTAGGAGGTTGGCCAGTTAAACTTCATATTAAAACTCCTGGTTAATCATGACTAGCACAGCAGTGCTGCAGTCATAGCTGGCAAATGTCAGTGCAGAGCGTTGGTCCGGTATTGTCTCTTTCTGAAACTGTTTTTTTACTTTATAATCAAAACAGAAAAACACTGCTGCCAAGTAGAAGTAGGTGGGGTGAGTTTCTTCAGTGTGCTTCTGCTAGGGATGTTGAATAACAGTGGGCAGATTAAGTTATAACTAACATTAGACTTCCACAGGAAAAAAAAGCAGTGATTCTGCCTCGCACTTAATATATCCATCACAACATCTGTGTTACTTAATCCTATCAGATTGATTCCCATTTATGGACATAATTGGTATTTGTGTCTCTGTAGTTGAAACATCTACTGCTACTCACTGTATCATCAGATCAGTGTTTGGAACTTAATGCAATACAAAATCTCATCTAGGCAAGTTAAATTACTCCTTATTTGGAGGATGAAACTGACCCCTTACTTGCTTGGCAGTAATTTCCCATTAGCTAGTCTCACTGAAAGCTGGCATTCAGATAGTTGTGTCCACTGGTCTCTGCAGTTCACAATATACATGTTGATGACACTAATGAAAAATCTCATTGCTACTGCTGCTGTTTTCCATCCCTCATGCCTTTCTCTTTTGTACTCTAAAAACTGAAGTTGTATTTATGAGCACACATCTTGTATCTATAGCTGTTCTTTTGCTGAGTCCGAAACTAGAACCTTACCTTTTTTTTGTCTTTTTAATTAAAATTAATTCAGCTGGATAGAAATAGCAATGTTTATTTTTCTGGAAAATGTTGATTTGGAGCAATACCCTCTCATCAGTTTAAGGAAGATAATTGAGACACTGCCTTTGGTCAGTCAGAAGCAGCAGGAGAAATTTTCACTAAAGGAGCTCAACAGTGCTGCCTTTAGCAAAGTTACTACTCTGTCCTCTTGTAGGAAACAAGTGTTTCTGTAGACCATACACTGTATTCATTGAAGAACTTAAAGCAAACAGGCTTGAAAGATACTGAAATTTAAAATAAAAGCTTGTGTTTACAAGGCCGTTGTAACTCAGGTTGGGTTTCTTTCCCTTTTAGTGGATAAAGATAGGTGCCAACATCTCCAACTTCAGCTTTGCTCCCAGCACCATTGTTTTTCACATGGGACATGCTGGTAAGTGTCAGAGGCTTTCTGCTTTGTTTGACCTTCTCACCTGGGAGTTACAGATGAGAGCCCTGGTGGTTAATGGGCTTGTGGTCTATTAACTATAATGACTTAATAGCATAACATTTGTTCTCGTGTTTTCATCTGCCTTCCTGCTTTTCATGATTGTTAATATGTTGATAAACCTCTTTGGCCATCAGCTTATAACAGCAGTCATTATCCGGGCTTCTCTTGCACACCATTTATCTGTACTTAACAGAACTTATTTCCAGAGGTCACACTTTCTTTATTGCATGTTTATCCTTTGTAAGCAGGGAGTTTCTGTGGGGATTGAAACCTGCAGGACGGCTGTCTACATCTTTTCTTTGAAGTTCTTGCTGTGAAAGCTGCTCTTGTTCTTTGGCTGGATCAATTTTTTTCATCAATTTTGTTGTGGCCTTAGTTGCACAGTTACTTACTGTCTTGACAGAATTTCAAAAATGTAGCAGGTTGGGAGAACATTGGATCTACTGTTTCCCAAATGATAGTGTGTTCCTTAATCCAAGCCAGTTTCCTTGGAAGCTTTATAAAGCTGTAAGCTCCTACACATGTGGAAAGGTTAATACCCTCCATTGAAATCCAGAGTATCCTCCTGCTTTTAACAGCTGTTAATGTCTATAAGATGTCCGTAACTCTGCCACAAGAAGGTTGGTTGCAAGCTGTCAGTGTCACATTTTTCTCCAGTATGGAGACCCAGATGCCTTCTTCCCCTGCCAATAATGCATAGTGTTTAGATCTGCTATTTTAGAGCTTCAGAGATGAGATAGAAACCCAATGCTTAGGCCTGGCAGTACAACATAACAATTGTTCTGAGAATAACAAATGGTTGGTCTTTGAAATGCACTTTCAGCCATGGGCTCTGTCTCTTTTTCCCAGCGATGTTGGGACTCATGTATGTCTACTGGACTCAGCTCAATATGTTCCAGACTCTGAAGTACTTGGCCATTTTGGGTGGCATCACATTCCTGGCAGGCAACAGGATGCTGGCTCAGAAAGCAGTAAAACGGTAAGCCAGGGATGGGTTGCATTGGTGGGAGCTGCTTTTAAAATCAGTGGGGAGGAGATCACACTGATGCTATCATGTGTCAGTAACCGATGCAGTAATGAACGCTGCTTTTGGTTCTTGGATCTTGTGTGTGGGGATGGGCTGCTTGGTCTCACTTTTTCCCATTGACTAGGGCAATGTGCTGCTCTCACTGAGATACAGCTAACGGCTCCTTCAGAGAGAATGGCCCACGTGGCCACTTGCTGAAGTGATCAGGCACATGGAGAAAGCAAAGGGTGGAAGTATGTGCACTTCTTGCATGGGGACATGGGGAAACCCACATTTGGCGAGACACATTCACTGACAAATTTGTTTTACTACATGATATATCAAGCTCTGACAATATTGTTAGATAATGAAAGCCACTATAAATGCAGAAGAGGCCCAACTCTTCTGTAGCTGTGCTTGTGAGATAAGTTTTAAGAGGAGGAAGGTTAAGGTGGGGGTATCTTACTGCTGTCTACCCTTACCTAAAGGGGGATTATAGAGAAAAGGGAAGCAGGTGACTATCAGAGGTGTGCAGCAACAGACAAAGTGTAACACATGCAAGCAAAACGAGGGAAAATTCTGGTAAAGTTAGGGACGCAGTGCTCATTTCTGTACTGGCATTGGACTGATTCTTCACACTTGTGTCTTCTGCCACGCAGTGTCTCGTGAATGTGCCATGGCTTAAGCAGCCTGCGGGCAGTTTGCTGACCCAAGCTTCCAATACAATGCATTAATTAGAGGTCAAACCGTTCCCCTCCTTCACTTCTGCCACATGGGGTTTCTGTGTGAGACTTAAGTTTTAGCCCTTTTGTACTAATGTAGAGTTTGGCTTTGAAGATGATGTTATTGACCTGCTTTGCCATCAAACCTGTGCTTTTCTTACTTTCCCCTTTTTGAGCCACTAGGAGTTTTTTATCCTTGCATACCTATTTGCATAGATATCCCTGGGTTCTCACTTTTTTGATTACACTGTATTAAAACCAGGACAAGAGCTGTAAAAAACCACAAGAATATAATTTTCAGGGGGTTTGCATTGATTTGTTGTCTTTAAAACATCTCTACTTGCATGGCTGTAGCAGGGAGGATGATTATTGTAATCAACCCTTCCCATACCATCCTCCCAGCTTTCTCAGCATTGTTCCCTTGGATGTCCAGCCCTCTCCACTGTGGCACTTTTCTTGTTGTCATAACAGTTCCTACTGGGATTTTGTTGCCAGCGGGGCTATGTTATGTCATTTAATAATATTTCCTTTTTAATTTAAAGAGTAATAATAAAGTCATTATTAACTACAGATTGCCTAGGATACAGATTTGGGGAAAAAGAATACAATGAAGCTTACTTCTAAGTGCCTTTGCTCAACCAGGGCTTCTGGTAGCACATAAGTGCAGGTGGTTGGTTCTTGCTTCAAAACACTGCAGGCGGTGTCTGTATGCTTTTTCACTGTAAATGACATGAAGCTGCAACTACAATGGCAAATTTGAAAGTAAAACTTCTACCTTAGGCTAAAGTTAAACCCTTTGTACATGACTTTAAAGTTCAAAAAGACATCTTTTTGTTAACGTGCTGCTAGCCTGTCTCAGATGTTGAAGTGCAGGGATAATTAACTAGATTGCACTTTGAGGCAAAGCTGCTGTTCCCCTATGGAGACTGCTGGCAGGGGTGGGAAGGGGGACTGTATAAACCATCTTTTTACAGAAGTTACCAGAAGGCCTGGTTTTGCTTTTTGCATTTCTGTCGCTGGCTCTGGTTCCTGGAGCAGGGCTGCTTTCCTCCTTCCTATCTTCTCTGAACCTTTCTTCCTCTCTCCTTTTGGCAGGATCGCTGCAGAGCAGAGCAGTAGGTTGGCAAAGTATAGAACACTGCGGTAAAAGGGGGTTTTGCTAGTGACCAGCTCTTCTAGAAGTAAGGGCCTTTTTGGAATTTGTCTTTCCTGGGCATGCTGCCTGTTTCATTTCACATCATCACTCACTCCTTGTACAAAAAGATATGTGAGCTGAAGCTGCTTCCTTCCAACATAGCTTATTGGGCTTTAAATCAGTCCTTGGGTGTCCTTGGCTACAGCTGGCTTTGCATATTAGCAGTATGTGTCCTCTTGAGACTAAATTGCCTTTGTGTGATTTCCTTAATCATCTGAAGTCTGTATGGTAATATGTGCACATGTGAATAAGTTGTCTTGGGTACCAAGCAGCTATCAGGTGATGAAATAAACCTAGCTTAAGCAGTATTTTTCCTGTAAATAAATTATTAGTAATGTTGGCTGGAGGAGAACATGATGAAAATGGCCGATATCTGGGCTGTTCCCATCCTGCTATTGGTACTCCCTATCCCCATCTGCAGTATTCTGGTTATGCAGCTGCCAGGCACTCCGACTGCTGAATTATGTCCTCGCTTGGGGTGGTGAGAGCTCTGTGTGCAGCAGAGGCAGGTCAGCACCACCTCGTTCAGCTGAGAACACGACCCAGTCCAGGGTTCACCCTCCTTTTAGACTGAGCTGATCACGATGGCTCAGTCAGCAGCAGCAGCAGCAGCCAGCCCCCTCCATTCAATACAATCATCTGATAGGTCTCCATTATCATTTAGCAGTGCAAAGCCCTTCATTTCCTTTCATTCTGAGCAGGTAAGGTCCCAGTTTGCTATATCCACAGTGGCGTAGGAGGCACGACTGTCTGCCGGTCTGCATGCTGCCCAGTTCTGAATGTGTGTGTGTGGCTTCATTTCTCAGTCAGTGCACTGTTTTATTTTGGGGAAGGGAGGGAGCATCTGGGACAAGTCGTGTGATGGGACTAAAATCAGAGCGTGCTGCACTGGTACATTTCATGAGTGTCTGCTTTCTCTCATGTTCATAGTCGGTGCTCCAGGCACACACACACGCACACAGTGCATTGAACAGAGCTCAGTTTTGTGGTGCAAAACAAAACCAGCGTGGGTGGCTGTGTCACAGAAATGATGTGCACTGCGGTATAAGCTCCTGTCTGCAGACCAGGTAGTATGGAGGATGGTTTCTTGAAAATTACCTATGGAGAATTTGGCATCGTGTCCCATAGAAAAGTACCCTGTTACTATCTCTTCTCTCCCTGGCGTGTTTTGAGCTATTTGAGTACAGAACAAGCTATGACAAGTAACTGGAGAGGAACTGGAGACGGCTGTCACTTGTTCTAGTAGATGAATACTAGCTGCACCCTGGCTGTGTTTGCTGGTGCTGTTCTGGTCCCTGGACACTTATTTTTACCACAGCTTGGGGCCCGTGGTTTTAAGCTTTTTAGTGGCCGGTTAACAAATGCCTCACAAGTGCATTCTCCACAGCTTGCATGTTTTCTGTTTCTCAGTCTGGTATTTTAACTCCTTAATTCCCCGGGGGCTGTGAGTAATCCTGGAAGATCTTGCAAATAACTTATTATCCACAAACAATAAATTAGGTTTTGCTGCCATGTGCAGTCACAAGCATTATTCCTTATTGCTGGGTTTTCTGATGCCCCAGCTATGTCGGTTAAGACTCTACTGTCACCAACTTCTAGGGCTGGACTGTCAAGGGCTCAGCGTCCACAGCTATGCCTGTGTCTGGCATCTTGAAGGGAAAAGAACCCCAAAAAGATGGGTCTGCTGTGCCCACATTAGATTACTTCATCTTGGGGACATGAAGATCTTTTATTTGTGTTTACATGGACCAACCGATTCCAAGTGGATAGATTGGCCCTGTTTGAAGTAGAAGAGCAGTTAAGGTACCTGCAGGCTTTGCATTCAGCCCTGCTTTCTTGTTCAGGTCTGTATTTTACAAGGCTCATTCATCCCTTTTGCACAAGAAATTAACCTTCATTTTGTCTGACCATTTCCATCCTCCTTGAATTCAGTCCTCTGTTCCATTGTAGTACTGGTTTTATCACTCCAATAAGTTTCCTTTGAGAAGCTTATCTGACAAGCTTCCTTTGAGAGAGAATGAGGGGTCTGGGGACACTTTTACTGTGCAAGGAAGTGCTTTGTTGCCTAGAAGAGTTAATTTTTTGGATTTTTTCTTTCCAGGACACAGTAGTACCAGAAGACTGGAAGAAATGGGGAAAAACAAAGCAAATGCCTTCAGAAACAGAAGTGAATAAATAACTGAAAGACCAGAAGAAGGAAGGCAGAAACAGATTTTTTTTTTTTTAATATTAAGTCAAAAGGGTGTCAGTTATACTTTTTTTAAAAATCTGGTTTTCGTCGTTGTGTTCATGCTACTTGAGTGCTTTTCATATGAGTCCGCAAATTCTTTCTTCCCTGGATCCTCCCCCTTTTTCTGCCAGGACGTTTGAATTTCCTTTAGAAACAGAGGAAAAAAAAATACAGTTCTGCCTTTCCCCAGGTGCCCTCTCCTCATCCTAAACAATTTGTGAATAAAGAGGAAAGAATGGTCCTGAATTTTGTTTTTTGGCTGTCTCAGAGGCTGTGATTGGAAGTTGGGCTCACATGAGAATGAAAAGACCTTTTTCTGGTGGGTAATTTTGTGTATGAGTCATTGCTGTTGTGAAGCTTCCTGTTCTTTCATGTCCTTTCCCAGAGGGACATGTTTACTGGGGGGGGGGACTTCCCACTCCTGCCTGTCCCTTGTGTGATGCTGTCATCCGCATCTCTCCGCTAATGGCTGCTCTCTCTGACTTCGGGATGGTGCCAGGCTGGGCTGTGCTGAGTTGCTGTGGGCCCTCGGGGCTCAGGCAGGAGGAGTCCTCGGAGCCTGGCCCTTGCGGGGAGCCAGCTGCAGTGCTGGCATGCCTGGCAGGTTTGGTGGGTCACTTGAGCAGGTTCACTTTCTTTCCAGCCTCTGGAAGTAACCTTTTCACTCCAAATATGCGTTTGATTGAGGTTATTGCCTCTGTTCTATGAAACTGAATGCCAGGAATCTGCTGGTTGCCATGTGCCCATGTTTGAGTTACTTGAGCTCTAACTTCTCAATTAATTTCTACCTTCAAGACCACTAAGCAGTGTTGAGGCAGCAGACTTGGACTTTACTGAAGGACACACTGATAGTAATAACCCAAGGCCAAAATCTGATGAGCAACTTCCACATGGGAAACAACAGTTGCTCCCTCCCCTGCATCTATGTGTTGGCTCCTGTTTGTCCTGTGTCAGACTAGTTTCTTTAAAGGCCTTTTGGCAAAGGAACTTTATCAAATGTCTTTCGGACATCCAAGAAAATTGTATCAACCAGCAAGCATGTGGATAAAGGGTACGGAGCCGAATCCTTCAAAGAACTTCGCATGTGTGAGACATGACTCCACTTTATAAAAGCCTCTTCCCCACTGCAGTTGTTCACACTTAGCTCACTGTTTCTGTTCTTTGTAATAGTTCCTACCCATTTGTTCATTGTGAACATTATACTGGATGCCATAGAGGTTTAATGAACTCCTTTAACCTCGTCTGCACTCCTTCAAAAACCTGATTTCATGCTGCATTGAAGTCCTCTGGGACTAAAGGAGTTTTAAGCAAGGAATAGTTAAGCTACTATTTGTAGTGTTTTACCCTGGAATTCCTTTTCACCCTGGTGAGTTCTTTTTGAGCCTCATATTTTGTTACTGCTCACTCATCAGCTTTGGTTTATAACTTATTTTTCTACTGATGCTTCGTGCTAGGACAGATCCTCCAGTACTTTCCCTGTAGAGCTCTGGGACGTTATCCAAGGAGAGCACAGATGCAAAAAGAAAATCATGGAGTGCTACTGTGATGTGTGTTCTCTAAGCTCTGTGTGTTATTGATTTTCTACCTCCTTGGCTATGTGTTAGGAAAGGTTGGTTTTATTCTTCTGGCCTTTTACTCCTCAAACGTCTTCTGGTTTGCTTTATTTGTTTTTATATTTATCTCCCAGAGTTTGAGCATTTGTTTCCTCATTTTGATGCAAACTGAACTTTAAGAGGAGTCCCTTTTATTCCAAATAGCTGCACTCACCCAGCTGTTTAATCACCCAGACTTAGGTCTTCCCAAAGTGTTTTTGATAGGTCTTTTGACTTTATTTGGAGTATCCAATCTAGTGTTTGCATATAGCTTTTATGCCAGAATTTTAATTTATTTGCCACCATTTTTACTTACTATAGGAAGCTGATTCTTTTTTGTAATTCCTTTCCTTGGAGCAAGTTAAGTCCTAACAGCTTCAAGTGTGAGTTGTTACAGAACAGGTTTACAAACACATTTTGAACCAGGCCTACTGAGGTTGTGTTTTCTTTTGCGGGTTCTCTCTCCAGCTGTACTGTGAAGCAGAAGGATGGCTTATGTCTCACTGTGCCAGCTGCCTGCCTGCAGAAGGGTAACAGATCAGCTGTTAGTGCACTTGCTGCTGTCACAGCTTCACTGATCTCCCTCAACATGCCCTCATTGCTTCCCATCCTGCTGGGCAGTTAGTAATATTTTCATAGTGCTAGAATTGTAAAACCCGAACAGGAAGAATGTAATCTGTAGGGATTTGGTGCAAGTATGAACTCGTTTCCATGCATGCTGGAGCCTGCTATCCTAAAACATGGTCACCTGTGGAAAAATGAGATGGTATCTACTGCAGACTATCAAAGAATTGTTCAGGTACAAGGAGGGATGATTTCAGAGGCCTTAATATATGTTTGCATGCCACTGTATTTCCAGCCTGGTCTTGAGTTACTGGCGCTGGACCTGGTGCCTTCTTTAGCACAGCTCCGAGTCATCCTCGGTGCTCTTGACTGCTGTCTTTGAGTGACATCTTCCATTCTGCGCCCAGAATCAAGAAACAACATCTCAACAGACAAAGAGCCGTCTTGACCTGCTGTTGGACAGGTTTATTTAGAACAACTTTTATTTTCTGCTACTGATGGGAAAGCAGACCCCATCCTGACGTTATTTACATTTCTGAAGACATAATTATTACATAAACATAGGAGAATTGGGGTGGCAGGGAAGGAAGTAGCTGTGTGAGATCACTGGGTTAATAACTTTTTTGAAAACACACACAGTTGTAACCCTAGCCATGGTGGAGTTCAGAGCCGCTGGATGGCGTGTTGAATTAAAACATAGTGACAGCCCAATCTGATGCATAGGGATCTCCTTTAACTCTTGCAGAGCTGTAGCTTCCGCTTGAACTCCTCAAGGCTGAGCAGTAACTGTAGCTGAGCTTTGTACAGTTCAGTTTTGCTGCTAGGGCTCTGTATCAAGGAGCTAGGCAGCAGCAGCTCACAGTGGCGTTTCTAATGGGTGGTAGACATGTGGATTCATGTCTTACCTCGCCCTGAGCCGAGCTCTGTGTGTGGTTGTGCCATCAGCATCTATTTAGAGGAGGCTGTAATCAATTTAGTAAGTTGCCTAAAGGTGCCTTTTGGTGGCCTCATGTTTATTAATCAGGCCCTCAAACAGAATGATGACTTGGCAGAAATTTCGCTATGCTTCATGATTTGAAAGCCTTAATTAGTAGACAATGTGTCCCCAGGATTACAAGTGTACAGGTTTTTTTAGTCTTTGTGTGTAAAGCAGCCTGAGGTTAAAACCACTGAGGGTTTTTTTTTTCTGATTCAGTACACAGACCAGTATTTAGAGAAGGCAGTTAATTTGTAAAGACCGAAGTAAATTAAGTAGTGCATCAGAACTGCATTCCTTTGAACAGATCTGAGGAGTGTATGCATCAGTTTCCAGCTGGTCACATCCAGGAATGTCTTCATTGCTGTGAAGGGCTTACTGTACAGTTAGATCCATGGGTTCTGAATTATTCTAGACAGAAGCAGGAGAAAAAGAGAATTATGAGAAAAATTTGTGAGCACACACAGAAGTTTTTTCATTCTTTGGAGGCTTTTCCTGGCTGACCTTATTTGTGGAAAGGTAACCAAGTCAAGCATGGCAAGAGAAGATGCTGAAATGCCATGCTCTCTCAGCTGAATCCATAGGCACAATTTATGTAAAGTTCTGATCTTCGCCCCTTCCCCGGACCCCTTTTTGTTTCATATGCACACAGGTCTCTGCACACCCCTTTATATTGTGCTGGCGAGGGTTGGACAGGCTTAATTTCTATGGGACAGAGGAGTAAGATGAGGTTGCTTCAAACAGGACAACTGACATTTGTACAAGTGAAGGTATTCCCAAGGACGGACTGTCTGCTGGCTCTCAGTCTCCCAGGGCTGGCAAGATTTAGAGCGTAATTCAAGGTTCAGGTGACTACTTTCAGGAGTGAGGGGTACAGAAAACAGTAAGACTTTCTCTCCTATTCAGTGCAGGGAAAACCTGAAATGTCCCAGGGATCTAGAGGCAGGTTCTGCTCCTGGGGGAAGACTTTTGTCTGCCTTTAGCCTAGCTTAGACACTTGGGCACACAGTCTCAGATAGCTTTACAAGGCTGCTCTTGGTTGCTGCAAGCCTGTTCCCAGACATCCACATGTGGCTTCACAACACTTGTGGTCTATCTGTTCAGACTAACAGGACTTCAGGTACTTGACAAAATTGATTGGGAGTTTTTTCCCCTTAAATTGCAGCAAGCACCCTTTTTCATGGACAGCAGTGGGAGCTGGCTTTGCAGAAGGAGAGCCTTCAAACTGTTCAAGCAGTGCAGAAGCAGTGTGTTATGTACAGAATTGAGCAGGGAATGGTACTCACCAGAGTATGGGGAGATGAAAAAGGGAGAAGTATTTACATGAGCTTAGTCAGTGTGCTGGGAAACCCTTCTAACTGACTGCTGTTGATGTCCGGAGGCCTGTGAAAGAAGAGAACGGGGCAGTGATGGCATAATTGGGATTGAGAGAGAAATTCTTTTTTCCACTGCTATTTTACTGAATTATGAGGGTGAGAAGACAGCACAGTGATGTGCTAGTGTGTGTGATATGGGCTGGCTCAGGACAGGCTGTTTCATATCTGCACCCCACTTGCCACATAAGGGAAGGGCTGAGTTATGGGGTCAGGTAAGAGCTTTATTCTTTCTCTGATTGTATCTGAAAGATGATACTTAATCCAGTAGCTTCACACCTGGAAGCCAGACAGCAATAAGGACCATGTCCTACTCCTGTGGTGAGCAGATAATGAACTGATTGCCACCTACCTTTGATTCTGCAGAATGGCTCCCAGGAAGTCCCTTAGTACCGTCTGTTGGTGGTAGCGGCTGTCCATCAGGATGCTGTCAGACTGGCGCCTTGTCAGAAATTCATGCACCCCTTCTCCTGGGCTGCTCTTGCTACTTCTGTTATGCGAAGATGAGAAACATCTTTGTCTCAGAGATGCTTTTTAGTCCCTTGCTCAAAGTTTGGCTCAGGCTGAGCATCACGGCAAGGGAACCTGCTGGGTTTGAGCCTGGGGCCGTTCTGCGTCATTTCAGTAAGAAGCTCGTCAGCTGTATTTGCTCCTGTGTTAGGAAAGGGATCAGAACTGGCTCGCATCTGACCAGTTGGTCTTACTTAGTGGCAGTCACTGATCTATCTAGCCACAGCTACCCAAGTGGCAGTGGAGAGGCTGATTTCTGTGTTCAGGAACCAGGCCAGGGATAACTTTCCTACCAGTGAATGATCATTGCAACTATTATTTGCAAATATTATTGCTTGTTGATATTATGGTAGAGCTCTCAGCTGATCTGACACATACAGCCTTGGAGGAAAGCATTAATTAGGCTGCTTAATGATAGTTGTGATTAGGGGGATCCGAGACATAGGGATGCAGGATGCCTTTTGGGATGTGGAACAGCAGGAGAGATTGCTTGTGTTGCAGTGGAAGCAGCCATTTCTGCTACATGCATGAAAGAAACTGGCCAATGTAATAAGCAAAACATTAGCCCTAGGACAGCAAAGGGCTGTGGCTTACCCAAGCCGCTTGCCAATGATGGTCTGTAAGAATTTGCGGGCGGAAATCTGCCCCAGGAATTTCCGGTAGTTGTCGGTGAATATGGCATCAGCATGGCGCTGCATCCTAGGGGTGAAAGACAAGCACAAGGTGTGCTCTCTGAGCTAGCAATGAATCTTCTAGGTGAGAAATGGGTGGTTTAGATGTCAAAATACACCAGATGTAGCACTGCTGAGATCAGGGGCAGGTAACCATAGCAAACACCATTTGGTATTGGACTGCATTAATGTTGGAGGGTAAAAGGATTTGAGGGAGCTCACTCCTGACAGGGAGGCAGCAGGCAAAATAAAATGTCTGTTAATCAGTATCCACCCTAAAACAAGTAAGGAGAAATGCCTGCAAACCAAACGTGAGGTCAGAGAAGCAGTGGAAAGGAGGAGAACCACAGCTGGGAGAGGGCAGAGCTGGGGCTGGGACATTCCTGTGCTCTACAGCAGCACTGTCACCTCCTGGGAGGGCTGTCTAGGACAGGGTGGCAGGAGCCTCCAGCAGGTCTCTAGCCTGTGGTTAGACCCAGGCTCCCGAAAATCCACAAGCCACTTGGCTGATCCCCACTGTTGTAAGGATAAGTCCTCTGTGCTTCAGACATATACCAATATACCAAATAACCAACCTTGATCTCCTGGCAGGGGTGGAAAGGAGGGGCTCTAACAACTGTACAGATGGATTCCCAGAGCTCGGTGGAAAATTATGTTCCCTGCAGGAGTGCTGGGCCTGTGACCCTGCCCTTGTCAGCACATTCCTGCTGCTGGGGGACAGCAGGAAATGGCTCTGGACATGGGTGATGGTGAGAGCTGGCACAGTCCCAGTCTTCTGCTCTGGTGGCAGGGCTTGGCTGGGTTCTCCCCCTGCAGCCTGGACTTTGTGGTGCTGGTGGGACTAAGTGACCTACTGGTCTGTTCCTGGGCTGGGGGAAGATTGTAACCAGCGTACTCTTGCTGCAGCGGGGCTGAGACATGAGGTACAAACCTTTTCTCAGCGGGGTCTGTTAACAAACCCTCCTCCTCCTGTTCCTCTGCTGAGGGATTATGGCTCTGCAATGGGCTGCTGTGCTGTAGCTGGAAGTTCACGGCCTTGCCAGCAACCAGCCCTGGACTGTACCTGCAAGACAAACCCAAGGCATGCTGCAAGATGTGCTCAACTGCCAGTCGGGGATTAGTCTTCTTGATCACTATTCCCTGTTCTGCTTTTTCTTTCTCCTTTTGCCATCCCCATCTCATCAGTAACAACACAAGCGTTGTCTGTTGCCCTCCCCAGCTAGAAACTGCTCTGAAGCTATTTCAGCAGTGAAAAGGTGGTTGATAGAGCTGCCCCAAACACACTTCCCCCGTTGCTGAGCTCCCAGCATCCTCAAGGAAAATTCCAGCAATTCTGGTATCGTTATGCCATGGCTTTGGCACAAGGCTGAAGCATTTTCTAGGGGACATTGCAAATTCCCATTATAGAACCCGATGCTCAATTTTGTGCTTCCATTGATTTGTAGTTGTAGGAAGTAATATTACAACTTCTAACAGTCAACAAGGAAATCCTTGAAATATTAATAAGCAGCTGTTGAGTTCATGTACTAGAATATCTGCAGTTCTGATTTCAATGCAGGTGGCCTGCAGGCACAAATTTTAATCAGTAATGGAGCTGGAGGTGCTGGCTGCTCTGAAGATTGCCAGATTTCCCTTTATAGGACCCAGCATTCAATTCCAAAACCAATGGCTTGGGCTGAAATATTCCATGTCAGGTGACTGCCTTCTCTGAAAACCGCCCCTAGGCCAGCAGTGTTCCCAAAAAATTAAGCCAGGGTAAAGAAATAGATTTACCAACACACATATAGTTCATCTGGCTTTCAGAAGTGCTGGCAACGTTAATTTGGCACGTGCTTATTTTGCACAAGGTCAAAGATGAGGCAGGGAGTGACGGCGTGGATAAAACACTCAGTAGCTTACGTGAGAGCTGGGTAGAGAGGAGAGGAGATGGAGCATGCGACTAAATGCAGGAACAGGAGCAGGGTGGCCTTATCCAGCATCTTCCACCCTTTGGGGTCACCTGAAATGCAGAGCAGTCTGAATTAGCAGCAATGAGATGCTCAGGGCCAGGAGGGGAGGCCAAGTGCCACCTTTGTGTTCTCAGTCCCCCTGCTCACTTACCAGCATGAAGGGACTGGAAGCGTGCCTTTGTGTTTGTGGTTATGGTGTTTCCCAATGCAGAGATGTCTTGACGTGGCAAAATCTCTGCTAGGGTGTGCAATTCCTGGAAGCAGTGGCTGTATGTGACCCCTCAGGGAGCTGGTGCCTCCCTTGGGTCGGGAGTCAGGGCTGATCAGCAGGGTTTCATGCCGTGGGACCCCCTTACTGACCTGTCCCCCCGCTGTGGTTGAAGGAGAGCTCTCAGGCTGGGGTGAGCCCTGGGGACCACTACACAGGCTGTAAATACCAGTGTAAGAGCACCTGGAAGCTGGAGGGCAGCAGTTAGCAGGGGCTGCCAAAAGGAACAGCACCACCTGCACAGGACCATCTGTGACCAGCCCCTGGGACCTCTCCAGCTCTCCGCTCTCCTGGGGACGTGTGTCTGCTCACGTGGCTATATGGCACAGGTCCGTGCCTAACAGCCGACTGGGCTGCCTTGCTGGCTGTCCAGAGACTGGGGAGAAACAGGGAAATCCAAATAAAATTCCTGGGCAGAGGGGTAATACTGGCCCAGAGGTAATCCTGGCAAACCCGTTCACTGGTGGCAACAGTGCTGAGCTTGATTAGCCTAAATAAAATGCAGGCTGCTCCTTTAGTCAGTGTGCTTGGGGAGAGGGGGGACTGGACCGATATATGTCCCTTTGGGAGAGCTGAACTGCTGCAGCATTGAGAGGAGCCCTGCCGCCGCTCAGCGAGGTGCCTGTGCAGCTCTGAGCACCCGCTTTGGTGGAAGGTGAGGTGGACTTGAGCCACGTGCGTCTGCCCTCCGACAGACAGCTGCGGTGCTTCACGTCCTGGGGCTGGCTGAAGTGCTGCGAATGACTCAAGACAGAGTTGTATGAGGTTGCACACCCTCAGAGCTGAATGCGATGCTTTTGTCATTGGAAGCGAGGGACAGTAGGAAGGTATTTCAGTGAACACACTTCCTGAGTTTTGATTGAAAGCAATTGATCTTTTGCTCAAAAAAGATTCTTTAAGAATGTGGATAGAAATCTTTTAAATATCGAGTTTCCCTGTTCCCTGTCTTATTTTAAAGAAGAAAAGAGCAGAAAGATGTTTGATCTCCATAAGAGAAAGAAACACTTTAGAATTTTTTTTTTCAAAAACCTTTCAAATGTATAACAATACTTTGTTGCAAAAAGAGCAGTTTCCAAATGGAGGGGGTTTGCCTGGGTTTCTAGTTTCCCAAACGAACTTTCTAAGCAGTGGGTTTTACTGACGGTGGTGGCAGGAGGGGGCCCGTTCTGATGGGAGACATCAGCCATGAGGTCTGTTTTTCTGCTCAGACGTAGCTGTCCACTCTTCTGAAAGGGGGGAGGGCTATTTAAGGGCTGGTGCTTATGCAAGTGGGTCTGATCTTGATACCATGGAAGTTAATAACAGAATTAGTGGCAGTGTCAGAAGTGCATGGACAGACATGGGCAAGGTGGTGCACTAAGAAATGGGGTTTCATATCACAAACTCATTCTCAGCCCGGTCCCTGTTTCCAGCTGCTCGTGCTCCCAGCTGGGGGGACCAGCAGCTCCCCCATCTGTTCCCCTGGGAGCAGCGCCGTTGCTCCTGGCTCCAGCAGAGCTTCTTGCAAACACATGGGTGGCATCCCCTACCTCCGATACCTGGTCTCTTATGGCACCACTCTGGCCCCTCAGAGAGCCAAGGAATGCCCAGAAGAAGCAAAAAAGTGACTTTGGGAGAGACTTACCGGGCTCCTGGTTTTAGGACAAATTTCCTGCTTTTTTTTTCCCCTTCTTTTTCATTTGAACTTGAAAAAGCATGCCTCTCTTGTGCCTCTCTCCCCTAAATATCTCCAAGACAAATCCCAAACCAGATCCCTTTCTAGATAGAAGTGATCTGAAGCATCTGCCAGGGGGTACCAGGAGACCGTGGCATCAGCATCTATAGAAAGTGCCAACCAGGAGATTTAATCAGTACCAGGAAAGCTGCTGTGTGAGCTGAGAAGTGAAATATCAATGTAAATTAAAAGAAAACCTAGTCCAATGTTGTCTGCTTCCCTTTTTTCTTCCTAGGATACAGCCCTCATTATCACTTTCTTTCTGTATCTGGTTTGTCTTCTTTGAATGCTGGGTCTTTCTCCAGAATCACTTTTTGTCCCTTCGAGATTTTTTTTCCTCTTCTCTGCTATTAGTTTCTTTGCAATAATTTTTTTTTTTAGTTTCTGGTTTTGCCTTTCTTCCCCTGTGTTGTTTTGTCTTCTCTCCCTTCACTACGGTCTGCTTCTTGGGTATTTCTGTCTCCCTTTTTCCCTCGGGAAGGAGCCTGAAATTAAAGTCCTACACCCCTTCCCCAAAGTGTCTGCTATTTCAGAGGAGAAGCCAGGGAATTTAAGTGTCACCCTGCGTACAGGCAGCTTGACAGCTCTGCAAAACCTTGTCACCTTCGAAATTCTCCTGAGGTGAGGGACACCTTACTTTCCATTCTGGCAGTGTGTGAAAAAATGATTAATAAATAAATTCACCTTAAGATGAAAAGCTTTTAGTGCCATTCCAGCAGATAAAGTGTAATAGCTTCATTCCATCCTGTGCAACGCTAACAGCGGCATTGTGACAATGATGTTGGAGACATGGGGTAACAACCTCTTACTGTTTCTGAAACCTTAACCTGATCAGTCTTTAAAATACCACTGTGTAGATGAAACGAAGCTTTTACAAACCCACAGTTTTATAAGGTTCAGAATTTTATAATATGAAATACTACACTAGAAAAGCAGAAATCCTTTTAAGTGCCTTACTCTGCCTCGCTGTAGCTGGCTTCACGTTATCCATAACGCACTGTTGCGTTTCTCCTCGCACTTTGGTTTGGCTCAAATACAGTTTTATTGATGGGTGAGTAAAACAGCGTTCATTTTCCAGGGTAAAAGGAACTCGCATCAGTATAGCAAAAGAGGAAAACTGTGCTACAGCTAGTAAATGTCTAACATGTTTTTACAAGGCTCATCCATAGTATTATTCTATTGATTTGCACTTATCCTATAGTTCAATTATTGTTTCATTCTATAACTTGGTACAAAAAAATCTTGTATGGTACAAAGGTTATTGCGCCTGGCAAAGCTAATTACTGATGCCAGCTTTGATTGCATTTCAGTGTACTTTAATTGTCTCCAATTTCTAAACAGACGTTATCTTGTTAAATGCACATACAGAGACTCACACTTACTGTTCCCTTGGAAAACAAGCTCTTCCTAGATCGGCTCCTGCTCAGGTGTTTCCTTCCCCTGTTGCAAATACAACTTCTTCTTCTCTAGAGCTGCTTCTGTGAGCCCTGCTGGGTCCGTCCCCTCCACGCAGTGCCTGGGCAGGACCCGGGATGTGTGCTGAGCAGTGAGGACCCTCTCGGATCTCCCCCCAGCTGTCCTCTGGCTGCCAGGGCGGTGCATCTCCTCTTTTTATACCTGTGCTCCCTCAGGAGTCCTGTGGGCTTCTACGCATCAGAGAATCAATTATCCTCCTGAATTTCAAAGGCTGTGTTTAGCATCCTCTTTTCCGTGTGTGCAAGGACAGGACGCAGGCAGGGAGGTTGCGGGGAGAGAGTTATACCTGTAGTCGAGGGTCATTTGCATGCTTTCTCTTTATCGTTCAAAGAGTGAAGAGCAAATAACAACAACAATAATCTGGCAGAGTGAATGACAAATTTGCTTTGCAAGATAAAATTCTCTTTCCCTTCGCAATTGCATTTTTTCCTCCTGCTCCACAATGAGAGAGAGTTAACCATTAATACTTTCTCACACCGCCTGCTCAGGAGGGTTTATCTTTTTGCTATTTTCTTTTTCTTTGATTATCAGCCTTTTCCTCCTTCTCCTTTGTTACTCACACCTGCTAGCGTTAGCGGGGCAGTTCATGCTTCAGTCCCTCGCAAACATCACAGCTTCACATCAAGCACACAAAGCAGCTGGAGAGCCCTGCTCCGTTCGTGTGCTCTGGAAAAAGGCAAGGGTCTTCCCTGGGGTGCTGCATGCGCTGGCAGCTGTTTTCATTCCTGGAACAAGGTTTATGAAAGCCCCATTAAAAAGAACACATAGCCTTGGTGCCAAGAAGACCAGGACAGATCAGAGGAGTTAAAAATGAGGTGTCAGCATGAGCTCCACCTGCCAGATTTTTCGTATTGACTTTATAATGCCCAGAATTGATGGGGACCCAGACCTTGCTGTCTCGGGCCTTGCGTGACTCGATGCTGGGAAGAAGTTTCAGCAGGTGAGATGACTAATATCTGCCTGCTGCAGAATACCTTCACCTTGCACCAGAGCACTCATCACAGCTATCAGTGGCAGAGATGGATTGCAGGGAAGGACAGTGCATCTGGTGTGCATGTGGGTGCCTGCATGTGCAGGGGGTCGAAAGCATTCAGCGCTGGTCTAACTCTCTGCCGTTGCCCCTTTGCTTCTTGCCAAGGTGAGAAATCAGCACTGTGCTTATGGCTCAGTTCTTAGTGAAGCAATATCCTCCTTCCAAACTGTGGGCTCTCAGCAAGCGGTAACCCAACAGTCGGAAAGGCTTGAGTGAGCTCACCGTGCCAAATGACTCCGTGGAGTTAAATAACAGTTGCTCTATACCTAGACAGATGAGCACCAACGCCTTTGGGCTCTCCCTGCTTTGAGTGCTCCAAGGGCTCACATTCCCTTTGGTATCAAATCAGGACCAGGACACTTCACAGAGAAATCATGAAAAAGGATTGAACGAACCAAAGCAGGAGCTCAAGCTGACCCTGAACTGAGCAGCTGACCAGGGGCCTTCTAGTGTAATCCAGAAACAGAACAAGAACATGAAGAGAAGCAAGAACTACTGCCTTCCTCCAGTTGTAAAAAGAAATGGCACCAGCCTGTTCATGGGGAGAGGAGCTGCCGTGCGAATCGGGCAGGTCTGTCACGTGTGTCATCTACTCGTGAACACTGGAGAAGGGGATTTCTGGGGAGCGCAGAGCAGGTTTTCCAAAATCCCTGTACTGGTGCACACAGCTGCGCACCATCTCTGCAAGCTGGAAAGGGATTTTTGTTTGCTTTTTTGAAACAATCTGTTTGTGTTCTCTCATGTGTGAGGCTGGTTGCACCAATTTTTCAGCATGACTTACTTTTCGTCCACTGTCTTGGTGCTACGCTGGCTGAACAGATGAATCAGACCATGTTGTTAATCCAGTCAAGAGCCAACGCTATTTCAAGGTATTATCCTATAGCGTGGTTTTGAGCTAATTCTCTCTCCACCTGGCCCATTGCCTTACACAGAGCTGCTGTAAGATACCGGGCAATATCTCTCAGATCAAGGGGAATCAGTCCATAATTGACTTGTTTATAGCTGCCTGCTGCCCAGCTTGGATTAGGAGGGCTGTGATCTGCATTCATATCTCAAGTGAGCTGCTTTCAGAGGAGGCTATATAAAGCTCCGTTGTCCTAGGGGTTTCCTTGCGCTGCCTGTATTGGGTTCCTGTCGTGCACAGCTGGACCCAGCAAGAGACTCACACAACAACAAGCTCTCTTTATGACTTCAGATTAATTGCGGGAGGCAGCAGAAATGTCTAAAAACCCCCCAGGCTCTGTTGGGTGTATACAGCTTAGGAGTTCTGAAATAGCATAAATAGAGCAGCTTTTCTGTCCCCAGGATTTCCTGTCCCAGCTTTAGTCAAAGCCTTTGTCTCTTCCCAGGACCCAGAAGGGTCATTTGTGGAGCTCCTCCACCAGAATCCTTAAGCTCTCCCTCTGGCTAGCGAGGCTACTTCCCCTGCAGCAGAAATGGCTGCGATCCCCACGGCGACCGGCAGTTCAGCCTCGGCTTGAGTCCCACGGTGGGTGCTCTGGCTGCTAACGAATCTGGACAAGGATGCTACAGACTGTGATAGGATCCAGTGTTGTTTGGAGCCAGTTTTGCATCCATCCATGTTGCAGTGTATTTTTGAGCCGGCAACTATGGTCTTTGTTCTCGTGGTCATTTTTTTTTGTAGGGTAGTCACGCAGATAGGGCTGGTACCCCCTGCACGTGCAGGAGGGTGGCTCTGGCTGCAGCTCTGCACTCCTGAGAGCCTGAGAGCTGCTCTGTGCCTATCAGTGGCATTCAAAGTCTAAATGTACTAGATGTGTGACAGCATTCCTTATGGGAACGTCATTTTAGGGGTAGTATCAGTAATAATTTGGCACAACAGATGACAAACTTGTTTTGCAAAATGAACAGCTTTTTCTCTTTAGAATATCTCTTGATTTGTCCCTAGAACCTTCCCAGTTTCTCCCCACCTCTCCTCCCTACCCCAGCATCCACAGGCTCCCAAAACATGGGGAATGTAACACTCAAATTACCTGGCACAGATCATCACTTCAGGTTAGCAACACGCAGTGGGTAACTGTCTATTTGCCCTCTAAACCCAAGCCTACACCAGTGCAAGTCCAATGGAGTCTATAGCCAGGTTCGAGCTGCCACAGGTACCTTCTGCAGCTGGAACTGCCGGATTTCAGAGTCACATCCATGCAGACCTAACCTCCCTAGGGTCCTTGGGTGAAGCACATGCCAGCTAGTTTTATTTCAGTGCCAATTCTTCGCTGACAAAGGACACAGTGTTAGGATCCTGCAGCAATTTCCCAGATATTGATTTCCTCTTAGCTTTACCTCCTCCGGTCTCTGTGCCATGCTTTAAAAAATTGCCCCTGTCTATTCCAGGTGCACAACATACAGCTTCAGATAAGCTGAGCAGCATGTGAAATGGTCCTGCTCACCTTGTGAGGTTGAAACTAATGACAGTAAGAAGTAACTCATCAAATGGCAAAAAACCCATCCCGTGTTCTCAGCTATCAAAAGCTTTTCTGCACTTCTCCAAAATGGCACAGACGGTGGCTGTTGGGCCCCAGCTTCTCCAATCCCCACCACTCCTGAGAGAGCCCTACACAACTGTTCTCTCTGGTTTTCTTCTACTTGAGAGATGTGGTGGTGACTAGCTTATCGCAAATTCCCTAATGCTAAATTAAACAGAACTGCCTAAGATTAGAAGTTGTATTTTTTGCCTAGGTTTGCCACCTTAGAGGTAAGATGGGACACATTTTGGTTCAAATGTCTTATCCCAAGTGGCAGAACTAAGGCATGTTATAAGTAAGTTGATCATCAATCATTTAATTACATTGTCCGTTACTGGTGCGTACACAGTAACTTTCATTCCTAAATTCTTTGCAAAAATGCAATCATTTCTGTGGAAGGCAAGCAAACAAAAATGAGATGAGAAAGATAAGATTTGGCCCATGTTGCCATTTTCTTCTAAGGAAGAAACAGAGGACCCAAAACTTAAACCCAGCAGGTGTGGTGAGACTTGCCATTAGAAAATCATACAAGACTTGGTTTCTCCACCTTGGAAGGATAAAGTGCTGGGATTTGGATCTTCAGATCCTCCAGATTCAATCCTTTGAACATCAGTAGATTTCCCAGGGAGAATTTTCCCTTGAGGAATTCAGATTGGTAGGAAGCTGAATACAAACATTTATCAAAATAATCTCAAGGAGGGAGTCCCTCTGGATGAGAGCACAGTTTGCACTATGAGAATGAGTCTGAAGCAAGGGATCAGATTAAAAATAAACAAAATAATTCAGTAATGCAAAATGTGCAAGGAAGTGCTATCAGAAAAGACTCTCTCATAGAGTTAAAAGCCTGCTTGAAAAGCCTACTTAATCTTCAAACAGTAACGTATCACTGAGACTACAATAGAACAAATGGCGCCAGCCTGCAAGATGTGTATCTGTCAGGAGGCCTGGTGAGCTCTGCGGGTGAGATCCACTTACAGAGCCCATACCTGTCTGGCTCTGTTTATTTCCTAGCAGAGCTGCTGGAGCGTTTCAGCATCGCCCAAGTGAACTGCCAAGAGTTTCAGCCCGATATCAGCTTGTTACGCTCAGCTGTAGGCTTGAGAGTTACTGGTTCCTGAATTTCTGGCTCTGTAAATACCACCTCCTTCCTCTTCCAACTCTGGCAGACGGAGCTCAGATGCCAGCAGTGAATCTCAGTAATTAAGGAGCTCATCTTTGGTCTTACCATTCTCATTTCAGTTTGGAAAGGAGCCTTGGCTAGAAGGTTACACAGCACGTTACAGCCAGAATCAATGAACAGGGAGAGCCGGCTTCAATCCTAACCCTGCCACTGACCTGCAGTGACCAGGCTCACAAAGGTCCTTCGGCTGCCGATTCTTGGGTGCCGGTGCCCCACTTGAGGACCCGACTCCTGATTTTTGGAAGCACTGAGACCTCCACACTCTGGGATGGAGAAGCAGTGGAGGAAAGGGTCTGTGAACACCCACCCTCTGCGCAGAGAGCTCTAGTGACTACCCCAATGACATCCCTTCCCATCAGGGCAGGCTGGGTGTTGGTCTACGTATTTTCTGTGACATGGTTTCCCATCAGAATCCAAACGCTGCTAGTACTGCTCACCTTGGGAAAGTGCTTTGACAGCTTCTGATAAAAAACAGAATTTGAGTGAGGTGTGTTACCATACATGGAGAGGGAGTGAGGAAGGCCACATTTCCAGTAAGGGCTGAAAAATGAAAGCAGTTATTACTAATTTTCTCCTGGCTGAATAATAATATGCAACCTGAGGATGAGAAGACCTTGGTGCACATGGATACGGTACACATACAATGAATGGTAATAAATAGGACTCATTGCAAAGGCATGCAGGAAGTACTGCAATGCAAACCAAAGAAGAAACCTAGAAAGAACTAAAAAAGCTAAAGATGATTTGGATTTGGAGAAAGACTTCATGCCTGAGCTCTGTCTCTACTTAGAAGTGGGTGCTGACAAAATTGCCATTTCCGCTTGTTGAATCAATTTTAGCTTTGAAACCCACTCACATCTCATAGGCTTTGGAAAAATCTTCCCTTTTTTTAGAAATAGCTTCCTTTTTTATCATTTCACAATCAGCTGAAACGGATGGGTCAGTCTGGTGCTGGTGGAAGGCACGCAGCCAAAGCGGGCTAATGGCACCACCTGCTTGCGGTTCAAAGGCCGAGTGTCTCCTGTGCCAAGCCTGGCTTTGCTGTAAAAATTTTTGATGGTCTGAGGGGGGACTAGCGGTCCCCCAACTGCCTATTTCTACTTAGGATAAGTAGTGCCATTTCTGTTGGGGGAGAGGAGGAGAAAGGATGAAAACATGCAGTATTGGTTGCAATCTAAGTGTGTATTTTCCCCTTTGCCTGCAAACATCAAACTGCAAGGATCGGAGCCCGTGAGAAGGTGTGTGTGGGCAGCAGCCCCACCAAATTCAGTGTACTGGCAGTACTGGGAAGAATTTTTTCTGGCCATTTAATACTGATAGGATCCCTCCTGACATTCACAAAAAATTATTTCTCTGTCCTCAATGTTTTTGTGTCCCAAATAGTCAGTGTTTGGGAGCTGAAAGGGCAGAATCTATTCCTGAGCTCTGGGTTTATCCCTGAGCCAGTACAGCCACTCACCAGGGGCAGTGAAAGCTCTGGTAATTATTTAAGAGTAATTTTTTTGCTTAGGATTTTTATGCTAGAAGAATTTCATTGTACAAGTGTGTCTGGCCTCTGCAACTCACAGCCATGCACATTCTCCAGTTGTTTGTAAAGTCTTCTGCACTAAACAAGATGAAAGGGTTTTAATCCAATTGCTCAAAACCTTTGAAATTGTTTTCATTAATACCCATTCAATTCAAATGCTTGGTAACAGCCTAGAAAATCCTTTTATTACAAATGCCATACCTTACTCCCTCGGTAGGTAAGTAACCAGTTAGGTTTTCCCCGAAGTACTTAGGCTCTCCGATAATAAAGCTCTGCAGCAAAACTAGCCTGGCACTACTGATATTTTAGGGTTAGGAAAAGGGCAAAACTAATCAGATGCTTTAAATACGACAAACGAGCAAAACGGAGCACAAGCCATTTTTCCCTTTGTAGGTCATCTTATCAAGGCATCTCCTTTTCAGAGGTGGATACTGAATCGGGACGTTAAAAATTAAAAAAAAAATCCCCGGCAAGAGCAAAGCCAGAAGCGCACGTCTTAATGGTTGCTGCCAGAGCACTTCACGGGAGCAGCTGAAGTCCTCGCGGATAAAGAGAAGCCTGCCAGGACTGAAAGGCCACGCTACTGATGGCGGGAATTAAAATGCTCGCGCTGATTTAGGGGGCGAGTACATTAACCCTGAGGCGTAAAGGCCCGGGGTGCTTCGCTGCCGGAGGGGCCGACCCGGGCCCGGCCGTAAGGACCCGGCGGCTGAGGCCGCCAGGCCGCCCG
>WAAD01021476.1:861681-878544 GCA_013389945.1 Fregata magnificens | reverse complement strand
TGGCCCTGGCCCGCGGGAAGCGGGTGGGAGGGCCTCGGGCGCAGGGGCGCCTCGCTGGCTCCCTGGCGGCCCGCTCCTCCTGCTGCCGCCGGGGAGAAACGGCAGGGAGCTGTTCTCTCGAGCGGGGAGGAGGAACTCGGGGTGCCCCCTCTCTGCGGCTGCACAGCTGCTTCTCCTTGCAGCCCGCGGGCACGGCTGGCAAACCCGGCCGCCTGGCTTCGGGCCGTAAGGCTACGGACGGGCTCCTCGGCCCCACTAACCCTCTTGTTTTCAGCGGTGCTAAGCACACGCAAATCCCCCTGAGGCCAGTATGAATTGGTCAGTCTCCATCCCAGCACCTACTAAGTAATTTCAGAAATCCAGTATGAGCTTTTTTTGCCTCATCCTTTGACAGAAGCTTTCGTGTTCTGCACTGGTATTTCCACCCCAAGAGGAAGCTAATATATATTACGTGAAGTGCTCCTGTGGCTTTGCCCTACCCCAATTATTTATATAGTTCTAGGTCTTGAAGATGCCAGCTGGGAAACACAGGACAGCAAAAAGAAAGGTTTGAATCTGCCCTAGCTCTACTGAGATGGCTAGTTTATGGCCCTGATCCTGAAAACAAGTGGTTATTGATCATAGAGCCTGATCCTGCACTCAAGGGGACGGCCGCATTGTCTTCCAGTGGTGTCATTGAGCAAAAGCATGAGCCCGCAGCCCTGAGTAGCCCCTCGCTGGTTCTGTGGTACAGCTCTGGCTTTGCTACAGGACCAAGTCCTTTTGTGTGGGGGCAGCTAGCTTGCTGTAAAACCCTAATAGAGGCAAGACTGAATGTTTTTAAACAGATAGTCAAAATCAGTTCCTGTAGTCCAGTGCAACTGTTTGTGGCCTATTTCTGCTGTTATGTTCCAGTGAGATGGCCAGGCTTGTGGGAGAGGTGGTAGCTGCTGTTAGACCAAATGAGTAAGCTGGAGGGGGGAGGCTTCCTCTCAGGGTCTGAAATAGGAGTACCGATCTTTAAATGCAATTTAAGAACAATTACATTAAGTGTAGCCATGTTAATAGGTGAGGCTGTCTGAGGAAAAAAGGTGGTTGATAACCTGTGGAGAAGAAGAGATGTTAGCCAAGGAAGAGGTGGTGAAACTCTTAGCTTCTTGGGAACAGGGAGGAAGACTCCATCATCATCCAGGGACCTGTTGGATTAGCTGCAAGGCAAAATGTAAGGAGGTAGTCCTCTCAGTGAGAAAACTCACTTTGCAAGTTTTGCCTTCGGTGTGGAAGACAGCGTGCCTGCCACTGAGCCCCAGTTGCCCAGTGCTTGACTTTGGCCTGCTCATTTGCATAAGGTTTAGGCTCCTTGCCTGTGCAGGTCTGGGCGTTGTGTTAAACACAGGAGTTTTTTAAAACAGGGAAGAATTTTGTTAATATTAGTTCAGCTCCACTGACAGCTGGAAAACTAATGGTCTGAATGTGGGTTGCCTGCTGTGGCTACTGTGCAAGCAAGGACACTCTACTATGACTAGTTGGAGCATGATGTGAGCATATTTCATGGGGTAGTGTTTAAAATGGTAGCGGCAGCTGCTACCAGCCTGCGTGAGAGCTCTTGATGCTGGTCATGTCACCTGGGATTTGTTAGAAAATTACTAATACCCTCAAGGGAGGTGAAATAGAAAAGGGGAGAGGAGAAGAGACTTGCAGAAGATTAAGATTTTTTGTTTTCATTGTATTGGTTTCCTTTTCTGGTTTATTTTTGTGTGTTGTGTTTCAGGTGTATGAATCAGGATTACCAGTAGGAATTTGTTCTGAGAAGACTCCGGGTGAGGAATGAAGCAACATCCCTTCCTGCTCTGTTTGAGGAAGGGGTGGGCAAGAATAACGTTTTCAGAAGATATCCCAATAAATAAAGTCAAGATAAAATGCAACTCAGGGGTGAAGTTTCCCATGATTCTGTTTCTTGCTTAGGAACTGGTGCCTTAGTGGATTGGGGGAGAGGGCGTTTTAAAAGTTAAAAGCAGTTAGGGATGAGCCACTTTTATGCATGCTTTGTTGGCACCATTGTATGTCCGGTGCAGCCTTCGGGTCTGCATTGGGACTTGCTTAGCCTGGGTGGCCCAGCGTGTATTCTGGCTTCATGTACAGGTCCCGTGCAGCCCTTGCTTATTGAATTTTAATCAGAATTTGAAAAATTTTCTTTCACTGAAGTACAGACCTGGAAGGGACTGCAAGAGGTCACCTATTCTTATCTCCTGATTCAAAGGCAGGATTATATATACTCACACCCCATCCCAGGCGAATGCTTATCTGATCTGCTCTTCTGAATCACCAGTAACAGGGATTCCACAGTCTCTGTATTCCAGTGGCTGGCAGTCCGTGCAGTTGGGAATTTTTTCCTGTCTTTTAAAATTCAAAATAATATCCCATACTTCAGCCGAATTAAAATAATTATTTCTTGTAATTTATATACCACTCCTTTGAGTATGTCCCCAAATGACATTTGCCTCTTACACAACGGCATTGAGTTGTCGGTTGATTCTCAAATTTATCAACTATAACTTTACTCAAATTATACTCTAAGTTTACCATCTTTCTGAACTGCGTCACATCTGCAGATTGTAGAAATCTCCTCCTAGCCTGACAAATACAGAGCCTGCCTTGGAGATAATTTCTAGGAGGCAGATTACTACCATTCAGCTGAAACATGCATGCAGCACAATCTCACACCCAAGCTTTGGTAATACAGAGAATTGTAAGTGTCAATAAGTAGGGCTGATTCAGTAAGTACACACCGGGATGATACAGGTCAGGAAAACTGAGTAAGACGGTAATCACAACTGAGTTCTGATGGCGTCTCAGACTAATTGAATTTCCCTTTTGGGACTTTCTGTGGCGTACTCCAGCAATTCTGGCAGGAGAATTCTCTGTTATTGTAGAAAGCCATTAGTCATTTATAGAGTGGATTGACAACTCCATTAGCAAAAGATAAAGGAAGGAAGACAGGATGGTTTCATGGCTGAGAAACTAGCTTGGGACCCAGGAGATCAATATTTACCTCTGCCACAAACTGCCTGTGTGACCATCACAAGGTACACAGGGCATAGTGTAACTGGCCACTAAAGCCATGCTTAACTTTAAACACATAACTCATTCCTCTGTCTTCAACAGATCTGCCGTCCATGTGGTTTATTTAAGTAGCAGTTGGTTTTGTACACCATCTAAAACAACAAGGCAGTGACCACTTATACAATGTAAGTGAAAATGAATAGTAGTCATCTTGCATGCATGATCGACTTCAGGGAGAAGTATATTCTTGCTTATTAAGCTTTTCCCTTATTGTTTCATGAATCTTTTTCATATTTTGTTTGTCTTCCCCTCACCTGCAAATGGACTAATACTACCATTTGAGGACTATTTGCTTAGGCGGGTGGTAAAAGACAAGCATCCAAATAAAACGCCAGTTTCGTTTCGCTCTTTGTTATTGGGTCTGTAGGTCAAGGGTGTCTTCAAAAAACCTGCATGAGGTAGTCTGTCAGTTTTTGATAATGGAAAGTGAATACCAAAAAGCATGATGCAAATAATTGCTCTTTTTTTCCCCCTCCTTGTAGTAACCAGTCTGCTTGAGGGCATTAGAGGAGAAGAAGGGTGCACTCACGATGGCTGCTGAGTTGGATTTCTCCCCACCTGAAATCCCTGAGCCCACGTTCATGGAGAATGTGCTACGCTACGGACTCTTCTTTGGAGCCATTTTCCAGCTTATCTGTGTGCTAGCCATAATCCTGCCAGTTTCAAAGTCCCATAAGACAGTAAGCAGTGCTCTTTAATATTGATATAGATGGGCAGAGTCAGAGAACATAGGATGGGAGGGAACTCTGAGTAGCTAATGGAGACACAGTGGTCTGCCCCTGGGATTGATGACAGTTTCATTGTTCATTCTCTTTCCTTCCTTCTAGCTTTACCACCTCTATCTTTTGTCTTGTGATTTACTCCCAGGTTAGAAAGTCAAGAACAAATACCCAAGCCAGGGTCTCTCTGAATATCAGTGAAAAAAGTGACCTGAAGCACTGGCAAGGTGTGCTAAATGTACATGCTGTTCCTGACTGCACACGAGAAGGCTTTAGTCCCAACCCCATACTGTCATCCTACTGCTGATTGGCTCTATTAATGGCCAGGGAGAGCGTCCCCTTTGCAGGACCTGCCTTTCAGGAAATGACTGGGCTCTAGTTTGTGTGCGATTTTTGGAAACAAGACACAGGTGAAATTTCTAGTATATTCTAACGTGAGGAAGGCAGTTTTCAGTACTGACATCCAATCCTGTGCTGGCAAGTGGAGGGTCCTTTGATGCAGTTAGAACGGGAGAAGGTTAAAGTGGAGGTGAGCTACAGGACTCGGATTCCTCTAGACTGGGCAACAGTGGGATGACCTGCATCTACCTGGCTTTTCTGATCACAGAGCTCCCTGTGCTTGGTAGTGCCTGTGGTGCTGGGGACAGATACTTCAGTGTTGATCAGGCTGCAAATTTGGTGGTTTGATACAGATTTTGTCTAAATGTGCACGGTCTATTTTCAGTAACAACTCAGCACGGTAAGTTTTGTTTTCAGGCTATCTTTATTGCCATGTTTGCTCCCTCTTGTGCAGAGGAAGCATGGAAATTTTCAGCCTCTCTGGGGAAGGGTGAAGTACAGTGTGAAGGATACAGTTCATGACCCAGCTCTTTCACCTTTAACTGTTGGTGTGATGTGAAGTCGCGTTGATGTGCTGGATTAGTGACGCTGCCCCGGCATGGGTGCATGCTCCCTCCTGCTAGTCCTGCCGCAGGAGCTGCAGCTCCCAGCAGGGAGATGAAGCAGGCAGCTGCCAGTCACGATTCAGCGGCATTGCAAGTCTTGCACCGTTATTCTGCAGCCACCAGCACCCATCTGTCAGAGTCCATGGTTTCCCCTGATAAATTTTTGAGAAATGCCGAGTAGCCTGATTCTTGAAAGCTGAAGTGAGAGCTTTAGTTTGAAGTGGGAAACTGAAGACCAGGCCCCCACTTAAAATGATAAAGCTCAAGGACCTGTTACTGTTTAAGTCTGCAAGCATGCTTTGATGTTTGCATGCTCTGCTTTTTATTTTCTCCATGTGTATACTGTCCTCTTGATTTACTATCCATATGACTAATTTACAAGACTGTAAACGCCAGAGGCTACCCCTCCAGATCTTGGGAATGATGCTTGAGTCTGGGTAGGATATTGAGGAACTTCTCTGTCTTGGAGGCTTCAGGCTTTGAAGCCTACCTTGGTTTGAACATTAGAAGGCAGCAGTGTTCACTTTACGGCAGCAGCACACTGCATCCCTGAGTAATAACTGCATGTTGCTCCATTTCTCCAGAGCCTGCCAGCTCCCCATGCACCGATTACAGCCTTTGGAAAGCCAGCCAAGTCTCCTTCCTTGGAAAGCCACACAGATGTGAACTGTAATAGCCCAGTAACTTGAGAGACATTTGAACCAAGCTCCTTGATTAAAAGGATACTGTCAGATGCTCGCCTCCCCCTCCATTATCTGGAGCGCTGTCTTGGAAGCTTGAAACTAGCACGTCTTGCTCAGCCATTTTTTGTGTGTCCTTTTCCAGTTGGCACGCTCTGACTGATAGAAACCAAGATGCTAAAGCAATATTTATACTCAAATGCATTTAATGAAAGGAGGCAATCTGCATGTGTGTGCTTTCTCAGATGAGACTGGCGCTGTTCCCTTGTGTTTTTACAAGATAGCTAGACTTTATTTCCCATGGCTGAAATATTATCTGTCATCTCCCCTGAAGGAAGCAAGCAGGATATCTAAGCATTCCTTGTTAGTCCAGGTGAATTAAGCTTTGCTTGCAATTCCCTCCCTGGATTTTGGGCTTGGTTTAGAGGCTCTGAACTTTATATTCTTACTACTGTTTTGGAGAATATTTTTTGTCTTACACACGGTAATGGTTAACACTTGGCAGAAACACCTGCTGAATGTTTCCACGCACACTGGCAATTATATGGTATCTTCTCCTTTCCCTGATTTGAATAGGTTTCATTTAGCGTTGATTTTCTTCTTCCCTCTAAAGATGGTTTTGGTTTTCTTCTCCAAAGCCTGTTTTAGACACTTAAGCTTTTAACGGCTTCTCTGGTAACAAGCTGTTTCTGTGCATAAACTCACACTCATCAAAAAGCACATGCAGAAGAAGCAGAGATGGTGCTGCTCAAGTCTCATTAAATGTGGACTCAGTTTGATATAGATGTGTTCCAACAGAGATACCCAGCATTTGCTTCCTTTGGCTTATAGTCAAATTCCCAAAGTGAGCTGTCAGCAAGTTGTAAAAAAAAAAGTTACTGACTGTTTCTTAATTGATTCTTGTAGGACTCGGACAGTTTTGAGCCTAAGAATTCAGAGACAGTGAAGAAGCCAAAGGCAACTGCTCCACAGATAAGCAAGAAACCCAAGAAGGAAACCAAAAAGAAACGATAAAGCCATAACCGATGAGCCTCAAAAGACAAAATAATCAGCTATAATCATGCTTCCTCGGCGATGACATCAAAGGCAACTAACTATATTAAATGGTTTTCTGGCATTGCCATGCTTTACCTTTCGGGGACAAGGGAGAAGGAACTTGTAAGAGTGGAGGGGGCAGGGTTCTGCCATAGATTTCTTACAAGCAAAGAGGATTTCACATATGCAGGACTTCATTTGACATGATTAATGTGTCAGTCACCATTAAAGTGACTTCTGTCATTTCTGATGGGTAGAGAGGGCTGTTGTCCCAGCTCCTCCACGCTGGCTAGGATTTGTAGTAAAGTCCCTGTGGAAGGTGGAGCATGGGTTTGCTACTTTGGATACCGGTTTGTGTTGTATTTTCTGAAGGCAGAGGGATCAAATGGATCAAGGATACCGCACTACACAGCTTTGTATTCATCTCTGTTGTCATCTAGTCTGAAATACATAGCTGCATTTTATGGCTTAATAACAATGTCTTTGTCATATTCTTTAATTCTTTAGGTAATAACTCATCAGATTCCAGACTGCTGTAGATGAAAGCTTTCATTTCCCCAGCGTCGCTACCTCTTTCTTATTCCCCACCCATGCACTTTTCCTTTCTGTTCCCACCCTTGAAAGCAGGTACATTTCAGAGAATTGAGGCTGCGGTGGGGACTGCAGTGACTAGAAGTATCGGGGAACAATTTGATTCTGGAAGGTGCAGAATTTAATACCTGTGCTAATGGGGTGTTCTTGGAACCTTGGGAGGACCAAGTACTGCATGTTGGAGAAAAGCTGCTCTGAGGCAGGAGTCTCCGAGTGCTGCATTGGTCATGTATCAAACAGCACTGCCTAGCTGTACCGTTGATAAACCCTCCTGTGAGCTAGCTGAGTCCTAACCATGTGCTCCATTTCAACGCAGCCAGGGTTTGTTGCATTTGCAAACTCCCTCACAGCCTTACCTGCTGTAGTCTGCTGTATCTCCTCTTGTTGAATTCTTCCTGAATTTAAATATGATCTCAGCCTGAGGAGATGTGGTATTTTAAGATCCAAGGGGTGGCAAGCTGGCTGTGTAGCATGACTATATGGCAAGAGCCATATACGCTTACGTTCCTTCAGGCTCTGGCTCTCCAGGCCCAGGGACAATCTAGTATTAGATTTAAATATGGCTAGACAGGACTGGAAAGAGATAGGTGGTGACATAGCCACAGAGTCTCTGTAGGGCAGCTCGAGCTTCCTGATGCCAGCTCACATCTTGGTTTGTTTGATCACGAGTGAGTCAATGGGAGGAGAACCTGCTCTTTTAGGCGCACCCAGGGTTCAGAGCAGCTTTGAAGGAAAGGGTTCTCTGGCAGGGCTGCAAGTCTGCGATCCTTTTTGCATACATAGACTCCCATCCTCAATTCACAAATGCCTAATGCCTTGTGAGCCCGGATATGGTAGCAGTATTGTGCTGCGTGTTCTCTAACAGGAGTTGAACAGCACGTTTACAGGACCCTTCAGTGTGGAGAATGGCCACGTTCTCTGCTCGCTCTTGCTTTTGGTGGGTGAGACAGATGGATCCCAGTACCAGTTTGATTCTAACCTCTCACTGCTTCCCTGCTCCAGGCTCTCTGCATCTCTTAACCAGAATGCTGACACCAAGTTGCACTGCTTAAAATCCAGCTTAGAGTTCTGCTTTAAATTCAGTGTTTTCTTTTTCTTCTTTTTTTTTTCTGAGCTACATAAAGGCAATACTAGGGAGACAGAACAAAGCATGGGAGACACAAGTACTCTGAAGTTACTTTGAGTTCTCAGTACAAAGAAACATTGCAAAAATTTCCCACGCAAATAACAAAGAACAATATTGTGCTATGAGTTTCCATTACGGACCTGTGTTCCTGTCTGTGATCTGCAGGGGAAAGAAAAGCATTGCCACTGCCCTGGATAGGTACTGCAGATCACTTCTTCCATTTTAATAAATGAGGATGGTGGTTGTTTTATCTAACAACTCTGGCTTTCTGCAGGTTACCTAAAGGAGGGGTTTAATGCTTTAATGGAATTGCAACTATTGAAAGAGTAGCACACACATTACCTGAAATACAGAAGTGCTTCTGCAGCTAAAAACCAGTTCTCAATGAACGCTGTGTGGTTGTTACCTGAAATAGCAGGCTACTACATCAACATCTGCATCTAGCTGTTTGCAGGCTGGCTTACTGATTGCTAAGTAGAAATCATGGATATTGGAGTTTGGTTTTGTTGGGGGAAAGAGGGATTAAGATAAATTTCCCAGTCTGTTCCTAACAGGTTTATACCTATTTGAATGCTCTTGTTAGCTGAACTTACAGTATGTTTTTAGAGATTACCAGTACCCATGTATTTTAGTTTCTTTTGAAATGTGTAATAAATACAGTCAGAATCTCTTTCTTTAAAAAAGAAATATCTTTTTAAAGTTGTGCTGCCTCTTTCCATGCATTCATTGTGAAAGCTGCCAGAACTCTCAGACTATGGGAACACAGGGACATAACTAACTTATTCATAAAAATGATCCATTAAGGGAAAGCCTTTCAGATCCTTTAATCTTTGAGAAATTGGTTAGTTAATACTGTCAGGCATGTATGTATCTGTGTTTGACTTGGAAGTAGCAAACTATTTCCCAGTACAGCTTCAGCTTCCTGGAAGGAAGGAAGAAATGGTGCGATGACTAAATTAATTTGCCTCTCATGAGAGATTTTGGCTCCAAGAGCCCCCACAAAGGTAGCAATAATAGAGGCATCATTTGTTAATAATACGAGCAGGGGATTAGATGGGGATTCAGTAGACTGATAATAGGGATTTTCAGTGGCCCCTCGGTGTGTGATTGTAGCTCAGGTTTACATGGCTGGACCGTGGAGCTCTGTGGTGGCTCTTCTTGGCTGCGGTAAGACCGGTGTGGTAGCCAAGCTCTGGCAAGCCTCTGTTGGTTCCCTCACCAGAAAACCAAAACGAGAGGACTAGTGTGGTGACTCCTTTAATTCCCAAGCAGTTTTCTCCAGCCTGTTTTGTAATTAACATCCCAAAGGGAGCTGAAGACCTCATTAAGTCACTTTTATTGACGGGGAAGTTTTCAAAGGTCTGCCTCCAGATACCAGCCAGTAGGCAGCACCTCAGTGAACAGCACCTTGCTCTGCCACCCAACGCCCAGGAGCTGGGCTGAGAGCTGGGTTTCCTCTGCTAATGTATGTTACGCAGTTCCTTTCCCTAAACAGGCCAAGCCTCAGCTCTGAAGAAACATGGCTGGGAGTTGAGAATTCCTTGCTTCATTTTTGATCGTGTTAAAGCAGCTCTGCCTCTCTGGCCACGCTCATCTCGAGAGCTGTGGCCATCGCCGTCCCCTTGAGCTGTCCCACACTCACAATGCATCCCTGTGCTCCTCCAGTGCAAGCAGCACAGTCCCTTGAGACAGGCTAATAAGTAGCTCGTGACTGGAGTTCCAGTTCACATAGTTCAATTAAATCCCTGTTAATCTTGTTCAGACCTAATTTACTTTCATTCTTATACACATGCTTCTCTGCTTCAGAGAGATTCTGTTGAGGTTCCCTACCGACAGGAACTGAAGAGCCCAAGGCCATCTTCGAAGAGGACTGGTGTTTGCAGAGCAGCGCCCTTGTCGAGTCAATAAGCTAAGATTATTTCCCAGCCTGTCATGAAGAATGTGAAAATATTCCTTCGGTGCCTGGATTTCAGGCAGGGTCAAGGCTGGATCTGATGATGCTTGAGGAGAAAATACGGAAGCTGTAGGAGGGGAGGACCTGCTCAGTATCTCTGTTTCCCAGGGCACTGCTGAACTGTTCCCCTGTGTGTGTGTGTGTGTTAATTTTTGGACAGCTGAGAGCTGGGGTGCTGGAATTCTCTCTTGGGAGCCTCTCTTACACGCTGATACTTCTTTCAGGCAGCAGTTACGTTGTTCACAGCCTGTGGCCTGCAGGGATCGAGATGACTGTATTGATTTAGTTGTTTGTTTATTAATCTCATGAGGCATCAGAGACTGACTGCAGCGAGAAAATGGGATGATGAATGGAGAGTGCTGGAGTACAGAGCGTGGCTGCTTGTTTGGTGATTAGGTTGATTGCCAGCTTTGGCACTGGGAAGGGATCTGACCCTCCTGCTCTTCCTCATCCAACGAGAAAGGATGATTCAGTTGGGGAGCATTCCCTTTCTCTCTGGCAAGAGACATGGGCTGTAATCAATGTTTTCATTTCTTCTTAAATTGGTGGTTACTGCAGGTCTGAGGTCCTGCTCTTCTCCTCTGGTAGTTTGTGGCTTTTGAGCAGTTGTTTGTGGGGGTGTTTTCTGGCTTTTGGTACCTGGGCCAGTGTGCAGTAGCTGGTCTAAATGTCTCTTGCTTGGGGCTGGCAATTGCAGGGCGATGAACTCAGCTTCCTGCCTCTCCCTTGAAATTCAGCTGATCTTCCCATTTCATGTTGATTCTTCCAATTCGTGGCTTTTCTGTCACCATAATTCACCCCCATGCCCCTTCTTGTCTGTAGACTCATGTCCATTGCAATTCTTCCGTCCTTGCAGCCAAATTTTACCTGCCAGTGACAGACAGTGGGTATCATCTGCTGTGACAAGGACTGATACAAAGAAAGAACACGTGGAGAAGCATCCAGGATGGAGAAAGGTGTCCACTTGTAATCAGCCCCATCAGCACATTTCTCTTCCCTGATGATATTTTCAACCAGGAGATGTAACTGCTGGGAAAGGACAGCTCTCCGCCTTGGGAGCCCCAGGTATACCCGGGGAGCTGTGCCGTGCACATCAGCCTAACCCTGAGCCATAAGGAGTTAAAATGATTAAATATTACACTTCCAAGCTCTTGCGCTAAGTGAGCGCTACGGTGCTGTGCGTGCTTCACACCACCTGTTCAGGTCCTGCTCCTCACCAGCACATGCAGATTTGTCTTGTGCAATCCCCAACCCCTGGCAGCACTCGCTTCCCTCCTCCCAGCTTCCCTGGTTGCATTTAGTGCCTGGAGGCCCCGGTGTGGCTTTCATGCTCCTTGCACCCTGCTTTGCTGGAGGCGTGAGCAGCCACGCAGCGGGAAACCGCAGTCCTGCCGAGGACCGCAGCAACGCAGAGCGGGTGGTTGGAGCAGAGAGGCTGACAGGTTCCTCCGTGGCTCTAGTCCAGCCTTTTTGGCTGGTAGGTACAAGGTAAACCTGCTTCGGATCACATCTGCTTTGCTTTTTAAAAACGTCTGTTGCCTGGCTGATGTCTCACTTGAAGAGCTCGGCTCCCAAATGGGGGATGCTGTGGGTGGAGGGGGTTGAAAGGCTCTCACTTCTTCCTATCTTCAGTTCTAGGCAAGGAGCTGTGTCCCTAGTACCACGCTGTGCTGCAAGTCCTATTTACATGCTAAATGCAGCGTTCCTTATCTGTGAAACCTGCACTCTGGACAGTCCCCTTGTTGCTTGCCAGAAGGCTGTCCGAGCCTCTGAGGTGCCGCCCCTGTAAGTGTCAAGTTCAGCCAGGCGCAGTTCATGGGCTGGGGCCACAGGAGGCATCAGCACTGGCCTGAGACGTCTCATATTTTGCCCAAGCTGAGGCTATAACCTAGGTGTCCCTGGCTCCAAGGCTAGTTCCTACTGCCTTCCCTTTGGCTGCTGCTTCTGCAAAAGCCATCCCAAACTTTGAAATTCACCTCGCCAAAAGCCAACGTCCAGAGTATGACAGGCACTGGCAAAGCCGCTCCCTCCGCTCAGGGAACCGGCTCCAGACGCTTCCTGCTGTTATTTGTGCCTCTGATCCGGCAGCGTGGGCAGGAGCCGTGCTGGAGCTGTGCTGCCGGCGTGGGGCTTGTGGGGTCGCGTCCCTCCGGCTCCCCGAGGACAGCTCTTGCACATCGGTGCATGCTGGGTGGGCCCACGCTGTGGTCGAACAGCTGGACCGCGGCTGCTGGGGTCTGCGCGGGAGAGGGTCCTCGTGCTGCGGCGGCTCCTTTGGGTGGCTGAAGCAGATGTCCCTGAGTGTCAGCCTCTGCGGTGAAGGGAATCGCAGGGGGAGCAGTTTTTGAGAGAAGGGGAGAAGCTGCAACCATCTCTGCTCCCTACCTCCCTCCTTACTTAGCTTGTTTTAAACGGATCCAAATGTCATACGGTTTAAATTTTTCAGATTCAGACTTTGGCCTCCTTAGCCCATCCCTCGCTCGAAGGACCAAGACTAGATGATTAAGGGAAAACACCCTTGTGTCTGCTCCGGCTCTGCTTGGCGCAGGCTGCAGCCGCTTGCGGGCCGGTGAGCAGCCGGGTGCTGGCAGGGAGGCTGCCTGGGACTCCTCTGCTGCCCGGGGAGTGCCACAGCCCCCAGGGCAGGGTCGCCTGGATGTGGCTACCAGAGCTCTGCGCTAGACAGCCATCCCTCTGTTAGCTGCTCTGTTAGCAAAGCAAGCCGGGACGAGGGCTGTAAATCTCATCTGGATGAGTTGCCGTGGGCTTTTCTGAACCGCTCTTTTCTATTGATAGTAAGACTGGCCAAAAAGCAGAATTTCCACCGCTGGGAAATGCTAACGTTTTGTGTGCGGCTTTTCTGCTGAGCTGAGGCAAGATGCGGAAAGTGTCGGATTTTTGCCTGAATGAGCTATTCCAAGATACCTAATTCAGATTGTATGGAAACGTCATATTTTACCAGTCAGAAACCTGACGGGAAATGTTGTGCCTCTATTGAACATGCAGATAATTTCTCCCCACAGCTGTTGAACTCGGTGCCTCTTTATCAAACATTTGCACGTCACCGAGTCAGTGGTTTCCCCGCGGTCCTTTCCCCCGGGCAATTTTGCAGTGACACTTCCTGGCTGGGGCCGCCTCGGTGCTGGGGTTAAGGGCCCCTTTTGCACGGCAGATTGTCACCGCACTGGGGGACACGACAGGTCCTGAGCTCTCCTGAGCCCTCCTGGTGACTTCTTCTCAGCCGCCCCTTTTTATCCTACAGCCTGCGGGACACTGGTGTTTGCCGCTCGGCTCCTGCAGCCCTGATGCTCAGTGTGGGAAATTATGGTCAGAATTAGCATTTCTACCATGAAATATTGCCAAATGGCTCATACTGCAGGAGTTATTCTGGTCAATCCCCCTTAGTAAATCAGCTCCTGAGCTCGTAACTGCAGGTTCCCTAACGGGGCTGGTGGTGCCGATCGTTTGCCATCACACACCCACTATTTGCAGGGCTGTAAAGCTCAATTATCATAAAATCTCAGGGCAAGAGCCGTGGGTGCTTCTGCGTCTGTCCAGCATCTCAAACACAAACATTATATTATTAATAGTAATAATTTGTGCAAATATATTTGGAATTTGCAGTGAACAAAATGCAGCTAGCCTCAGGAACAGAATCCATTAGACAAAACTTAATCATGCTTGCCAAGGGGATGCTTAAAAATAAATCTGACTGGAGATGAATAGACATTTTGTTGTAAATCCACAGCTACGTTGGAGAGGTCAGGACTCAGATCAATTATTGGACCCAAAAAGCACCCTCTCACTTCGCAGGAAGGTTTCAGGAGCCCTGTGGAGCAGTTTGATCTGCACACCTGGAGGGGGAAGGAGCCACGTACTTACTTACTCATGAGCGTGACAGCGCTTTGCCTGTAGTAACTCTCATTCTTCTTTTTCCTGATGAAACTTGCGTAAAGGTCAGCAAGAAAGCACAGAAATACCTGAGCACATCTTGATTTCTTGTTAGACTATCATTTCAAGACGCGCTGTAATAACTGAGCCACCAGAAATACTCAGTGCTACTTTTTTTTAATTTGGAAGTACCTGGTTTTCAGTTTCTGTAACCCTCTTCCTCTCCCCAGGGTGGGTTTTGCCGGTGCTGTTTAAAAGTGAAGAGAAAGAGTCATCTCAAGAAAATAAGTTTCAGGGAAGAGACTGAAATCCCTAGTTGGGTAAAAAAAAATTTGTGGATTAGACTGTTTAAAGATAAATACTTGGAGTGGGGCAGGAGGGAAAGGAAAGCGGGTGGCTGGGGGTGTCCGTCAGGCTCAGGACCTCACGGCTGAGCCAGGGACGCGCTGAGGTGTGCTGCGTTGCTTAAACTTAACTGGTCTTAAATCGCATTATCGCCAGCGCTGCATGTTTAATGTCAGAGTCCTGCAAGGGCACATTCCTGAATCCAAGCCCAAAAGATAAGAGGCTGGTTTTAGAGAGTATCTACTTGCCATTTTAAATTTGCATCTTGGCATCTTCTTCGAAGAAGAGATTATGTCGTGGACTTGGTCCAGCGTGTTAAAAGGCACAGTGCCTTTGCTGTTTGCCTTCCAGCAACAGGCCAGTACCGCTGGAGATAAAAACTACGATTGTAGGACAGCCTGTAGAAAAGGGGTTGATTGCAAAAGAGGAAAACAAAATTCAAATATTTATAAGTCATAATTGCATCTTAGATTTGGGTCCGGATCCAGTAGAGGCTGAGTCATCCTAACCAGCTCACCCGGGGCTGGGGCCGGGTCCCCGCTCCCCTGGGGCACTGTCCCCTCCGGCAGCGGCACCTCACGCCTGCTCCAGGACTGCGGAGCGAGTGCTTCTGGGATCAGGAGGGAGAGGGGAATGTCGCCGTTTCCCTGTGCAGGCACAGTGGGGAGAAGGCGTGGGGGACCCCAAGCATCGTCGTGCCCCCCTCTTTGCCCAACGGTATGACCTAAGTATTAACGTATGAGCGAGCAGAGTGGTACCCCGGGGCTGCCCCATGCCGCACGGTTAATTCCTTAATCCCACATCGGACGCTAGGTCGAGGAATCCATCCCTATGCATCCCCACGCCAGCCAGATGGCAGAGGGGGTGGCTATGAATTAACGCCCCCAAAAAGCCTCGGTACAAACCGGGCTGCGGTTCGATGCTCCGGCAAGGAGCAAGCAGGGCTGCTACCCCCAACCCAGCCGCTCTCCAGCACCAGCCGCCCCACGGGTGTGTGGGGAGCCCGGCTGCCCTCTCCCAGCCCTGGGAGGGAGCCAAGAGGCAGGAGGGAAAGCATCAGCCCTGCCCTGCTCAGCCCGGCTGTAGGGACCTTATCAGCGGGCGGCTCCTCCCAGGGAAGGGCCCCTCCACGATGTGCTGGCCAGGGGTGATGGATCGGTGTGTGCGTGACTCCTTGTTCCTGGTGACTCATGGATTTGCTGGCCTTTGCCAGTGTCATGGGAAATATTTTTTTAATAACTCAAAAGAACAAGGCATGGGGGGTGGGAAACAGAATGAAAAACTCTGCCACATAGTTCTCTGAAACTTGTTAACTTCCCACATTGTTTCTGAAGTGTCAGGTCTTGCTCAGACTAATGGGGTTTTCAGAAATCCCCGCCGAGTGGCTGCAAGGGCTGGTCAGAGGGGTGGGCAGGGGATGACGGAGGTGGTGCTGGCTGTGGAAATACAGCCCATGGGTCACCGGAGCCGGCCAGCCGCTGAGCCTGCCTCAAAAACCAGCTAAATGGGGGTTTAAGGAGCCGACTGCTTCACCCCTTTTCTTCCTGGAGGATAAAGTGACAGGGAACACCTTAGTGGATCACTAATGGGGGAGGTGGGAGGGCTGCCAGCGCCGCTGAGCTGGTCGGGCAGCCCCAACGGGCTCGGTGCAGGTGTTGGGGCGCCCGGCCAAGCCCTGAGCCCATGTGTGTGCCCCGGCACTGCTCTGCGCCAGGGGATAGCTGGGCATTTTCCATCTCCGCCCAGCGCTGGAAGGGGAAGGTGCTGAGGAGCAAGGGGAGGGACGGCCAGAACTGTCCCCATGTGCCCACCTGCCTGAGTGGGACTCAGGGGGACCCGCACCTCACCTGGCCCTGCACGGGGTGATGCTCCCAGCCGGGGACCAGGCACCCCGGGAACAGACACGGCTCCGTTCCGCCTCATTTTGGAGGCTGGCACGGGCTGCAGGCGGGACCTGGGGGTGCATTAACCCCACCAGGTGTTTGTCACAGCACAGGTGAGCGAGGGACACAGCAAAGACAGGGCAGATGCCCCAGCGGGGCACGGCCACTGCTGCCCACCGCCCACCAGCGCTGCCTCTGAAGGACCTCACAGCTACCCGGGGCTTCCCAGGACGTGGTTTATCTTTCCCTGCTTTTCTTCTACACTTGAGTTTTGCCTCCTTCTGACTTCAGACACGGGGGACCATGGGTTGCAGCCCCCTGGGACGGTGCGGCATCCCTCCTTGGGGATGAAGATACACAGATTCAAGTGTGGAGTCTGACAAAACAGTGTTTCTCCCTGCTATTCGCTGTGTGTTAGAACTGTTTAATAAAGCAAACCCCAAACCAGCCGGGTTTTCACCTCCTGAAAATCACTTCTCTTTTCTATTACCGGCTCCGGCTCCCGTGCAGACACAACGAGGCAGCCCGCCGGGGCTCGGAGCGCCGGGCTCGGCTGGGAGAACCCCCCGGCCGCGGGGAGCCCAGAGCCCCCC
>WAAD01021476.1:816950-861272 GCA_013389945.1 Fregata magnificens | reverse complement strand
GGTCCGGCGGGGGGGGTGCTCCGGGGGTCCGCTCGGGGTGACCAGCGGGGCGGCGGGGGGATGCCCACGGTCGGGTGAGCCGGTTGTGGGTCCGGCCGGGGATGCTGGCAGTTTGAACGAGGTGACTATGGGTCCGGCCGAGGATGCCCAGGCTCCGGTGGGGCAGCTGTGGGTCGGGCAGCGGGGGATGCCCGCAGCCCAGTGAGCTGGCTGTGGGTCCCGACAGGGATGCTCGCGGTCTGGCTATGGGTTTCGGTGGGGCGGCTGTGGGTGCAGCGGCGGATGCGCATGGTCTGGTGGGTCAGCTGTGGGTCTGGCTGGGAATGCCGCTGTCTAGCGGGGCAGATATGGGCCCACCCGTGGATGCTGAGAGTCCAGCGGGGCGGCCGTGGGGTCCGGCGGGGCGGCACCGCCTGCCTGCAACTCCCCTTTGTTGTGATCAGGGGCTGTGGGGGACCCCCGGGAGCGCAGGGCGGGGAGAGCCGGGCTGTATGTAGGCCAGGACATGAAATATTCATCGCCCCCCTGCTTTGATGTCTCCTGATCCGCTTCCCTTGTCGTGTTTGCTCACCGGTAATTCCGGGGCTCGTGTCCAGCCCCGGTGGGCCTGGAGATGGGTGTTCGGCCAGGCTCCGCGCTGTGCCCCTGGCCGGGGCTGGCTGGCTCCAGCCTGCTGGGGGGCTGCAGGGCCCCGGGTTGCCTGAGTAAAGGCTTTATCCAGCCGGGAAGTTCCCCCATCGCAGCCTGGGCAATCCAACCCCCACGTGTGGCTGCGAGCGTGTCCCCACCATCCCTGTCACAGCCCCCGGTGCCATGGAAGAGCATCGTGGGTTTTGCTGAGCCACACTGGGGTCAGGATGGGCTTTTATCCCTGCTTGCTGCCCGGGGGGCCGTGCAGGAGCTCGGGGAGGCTGTGCTGCACCCCGGTGCCGTTCGGGACAGGCACGGGGGGCAGCTTGCGGGGATGGGGCCCGCCGCACAGGGCTGCGGGCACTGGGGACGGGGGCTGGAGGTGGGGTGGCATCTCGTGGCACTGACCCTGGTGCGGTCCTGCCTGGTGCCGAGCATCGTCTCGGGGAGCTGCGCAGCCTCCTGCGAGACCCGCTGGAAATGAGCGGGGATCTGCCGCATCTCCCCGCATGTTGCTGGCCCTGCACAGCACGCTCCTCCCCCGGCCCTTCCTCGCCCCGGCGGCTGCTGTGGTGTGCCAGGGCTCAGCCCCCTGGGCTTGGGGCTGGGAGGTGACTGTGGTCCTGGTCCCAGTGCCATCGAGCAACAGTAAAGGTCATAGTTGGCGGGGAGTGGGTTGTGCTACCTTGTGTGTGCCGCTGTCTCGCTCATCCTCCTGGCTCCCCAGGAGCGATGCAAGGGAAGGGACATGATGTGGCTGCTCAGTGCAGCCGGGGGCTCCCCCAAGACAGGTCCCCCGTGCCCCGTGGCATTAGGAGCTGGGGGCAGTGGTGGGTGCAGCGCCCGGGGGGGTTCCTGGGACGAGCCGCTGCCTGCGCAGCGGGGACGGGGACAGGACAGCACGTAGCCAGCAGTGCTGTATGCAAACTGAGCTGCGGGAAGGTGGCAACAAAAGACTTGATTTTTCTTCCTCCCGCCTGGCTGGTGCTCCCCAGAGGAGGAGGTGTACGGCAGGAGGGAGCTGGAGGGCTTTGTCACTCTCCTCTCAGCCGAGGAGATATCCGCTGCCAGCAGTGACCGGTGTGTGGGTGGGAGAACCGAGTCATGACAAACCTCTCCCAAGGTCCAACCGTTAAGGGTGGGAAGCCATTCATCCCTGCCAGAGACCCTCCTCAGCACCTGGCAGCTCAACACATGCCCGGGCCCCTCGTGCAGCACGTGTTGGTCAAACAAGGGCCAGGGGGCTGGCAGGGCTCTCCGGGGAGGCGTGAAGATGGGGACGTGCAGGGGGAGATCAGCAATCTTGCACTTTAAAGCAATATTGGTTTTGTTATTTCCGCTGTGGGGCTGCTCCCAACACTTTTGCAGCCGGGGAGGCTGATCCTGGGCTGCTGGTGCTAAGGCGGCTGTTCTGCGCCACTTTGTGCTGGCTCAGGATCCGGCCCATAGCAAAACCTTGGCCGTTCGGGTTCTCTGAGATGAGGCTCATGTGCTGGCTCCCCAGGGAGCTGCACCTCTGTAATCATTAGCCAGTTAGTGCTCGTTTGTCAGAGAAGGGCACCTTTGCTTGAAAGATCGAGGGTCGGTTCCCCGTTCCAAGCTTTGACCCGGGAGCAGCAGGGCAGAGGCTCGTCCAAACACCTCGCCTCCGTGGCTCTGCCACAACGCAGCCCCATGATTTTTTTGGAGACGGGGTTATTTAGGGGCTGGCGCAGCAGCAGCTAAGGGAAGTCCAATGTTCCCTGTCTCGATCGTTAGTGGCCTTGCATTGCTCCCTGTGTGATGGAGATGCCCTAACGATAGCTCTGCCCTTTAATGACTTTGTGCCAGAGTGATGGAAAATCATGGAGGTACGGTGGGGAGGCAGAAAGGGCTCTCCCTGCACCCGGCCGGGGTGCTGGGGGACGAAACGAGGAAAAGAGCTGCAGTTTGTGGTGACCGACCCATGCAGAGGCTCTGCTGCCGAGACGAGGCTCCTTTGCTGCCTTGGTGGGACGGAGGGGACATGAGCAGTCCTGAGGTGGTGATGGCCTTTAGCAGCGTGCACAGCTCCCGGGAAGCAGCGTCGTTTCGCTGGGCTCACTGAGGCGAAGAGGGGACGGACCGTGGGGCTCCTGTGCCTCCAAAATCCCATCCGCCTCTCCAAGCCGCTGGTGCCAACATCATCACAGAGCTAAAACTCTTATTTAATGAGACCTGAAGGACTTGGCCCGTAACGTCTCATTTTAACAACCAGCAAACATCTTGAAAGAGAAAAGGTAGGAGCAAGCAAACAGTCTGCGCCTCCTCCCGGCATGTCTAAGGCGGGGGGGAAGACTCCCGAGCATCACTGGGACAAAGCGCTGTGCTCTTGGCATCACTGGGGGAAATTTGAAAGCCTATCTGAAGCGCTATTGTTTCCTGTACTGCCTATTTTGCAGCTCGGTTTCCAACTTGTTCCTTTATCTCTCGGAACAATTTCCCATCTGAGCTCACTTCCACAGCGCTCCACATCTCGCCCCGGAGCCCGCCTGGAGACACGTCCAGCGCACATCCCATCGGCCGCAGGAAACGGCCTCGGCAGACAGCGGCATGTTCCTGCGCTGCTCTGTGCGGGAGAGATCCCTTTAATCTGATGCCTGGAGAGCAGCTCGGACCTCTGGATGGAAATAACCATCCTTGCATGGCTGTTCCTGGGACAGGGGCATGGATTGTCGCTGTTTCCAGTCCAAACTCCTCTTTTCAACCGCCTGTAGCTGCGGGTGGTGCGGACTGACTCCCCTGGGGCTCACGTCTTGCTGGTTTCCGCCCATCAGCAAAAAATGTGCAGTGTGTCGCGGAGCTATTTTAAAGTGGGCCTCAGAAAAATAGTAATGCCTTTGGTCCTTCATCTTTTAAATGGGCAGCAAGCTGTGAGATAGTCCAGTATATTGTGTGCTTAGGAGGGAAAAAAAATAGTATAATGAATTGGCTGAGCATGGCTACATCAGCGTGGGCTGCAGTCGGTGCTTGGGTGCACCCAGGCCCCCGACTTGGCCCCACGTTGGCACAGGTGACCTCGGTGCTGGCTGCAGCAGGAACTGGTGCTGCTTTGCACATGCCTCTGCACACGGATGTCTTGAAAATAAAGCCCTGAAACAGATTTCAGGAACAAATGTGGTTTGGACCTGGGCCAGGAACCAGGACCTGCAAATCTGCATCTTGCACTGACTTCCCTTCAGGCTAAGGATCTCCTGGCTGCCCTTGCTGTGGAGCAGAGAGATGTTTGGGAGGGCTGGGGGCTGGCAGGGCTGCCGCAGGGCATCGGCCGCTGGGCAAGGACGGTCACTGATTTTAATTCAGACCTTAAAGAAATCTGCCCGCGCCCCTTGGCTCCGGGTGGTCTCGGTGGAGATGCAGCATCTGAAATATCCGTAGGCTGGCGGGTGGGAGCAGTGGGCTCGTCTGGAGGAATTTGGGGAACAGAACCGCCTGGGTGTTTAAGGCAAACACATAAGAAATGGGGCACGTGCGTAGCGAGCCCGCCCTCGCCTCGCAGCCAGGGAACTGGCGGAGGTTTGGGCAAGGGGTGCAGCCTGGCACGTGTGGGCCCCCACGCCAGGAGGGCACCGGGGTGGCTTTGGGGTCCGCAGCGAAGGGCGAGCGGGCTTTGCTGGGTCAGCGCCTCTGCCCACACGTGACGCAGGGACACTTGTGACTCAGGCTGTGCTGCGCTTCCTTTCCCGCACTGCAAGTCTCGGAGGCCGGTCCTGAGTTTCCCAGCCCTGAGTTTCCCGGCCGCGAGTTTCCCGGCCCCGTCCCATGCTTGACCTGTTGTGGTCTCGCTCCCGTGACCGTGAGGTTTTGGCTGGTCCCGAGCCGGCTGCATTAGGGCTGGATGGATGGAGGAAAACCTGACTGCGTGCTGCAAAAATAGCTTCCACCCGGCGTGGCTACTCCCGTCCTTCCCGACCGTGTTTGGCAATCTCGGCCATCAAAAACCTGGGCAATGAGGGTAAGAGCTCACTGCTGCATTGCCCCCTCCGCCATGGGTGGGGTTAGCAAGTTCAGCCTGTCCCAAGCCACGTGCCCCCTTCCCATGCAGCGTCCCCCTTCCCACACTGGTTTGGGGGCAGCGTGACAGGGTCGGGTCGGTGCTAAATCGATCCTAAAAATGTCTCACCTTGGGGCACCCTTTAGCAGGAATTTGGGGTTGGAGGTGCAGCGCTGTGTCTGGATGTCAATGCTCCACGTTGCTTCCCCACCTGGGTAAGGAGCATTGCACGCCTCTGTTTCCCCCGGGAGCGCCTGGGAAGCTGCCATCGGAGGTTGGTGAGGCTTTACAACGAGTGTGTGCCTCAGTTTCCCCCTCTCCCGCCCCTCCTTCACCAGCCCCAGCTGCACCGCCCTACACCATGCACACACCATGGGCAAAGCTCTTCCTTAGGTAGGGCAAATATAATCCGATCTCTGTGAAGCTCCATCACCTTCCTCACCTACTCGGCCACAGCCTCTCAGATGGTGTTTTCAAGGGTTTCCTCCCCAGACCATGGCGCAGCCAGGCACCAACTTCCCCGGCCAAAACTAGCCCTTGCGGCTTGGTGGTTTTGCGGTGCCGCCGGGCTGCAGCTGGTGCCAGTGGCAGCGGCGTCGGGTGGTGCCATCCTGGGCTCAGGATGCTCCCGGGGCAGAAGCGTGTGCTCGGTGACTTCTGCAAAAATAACCAACACAAAAAGGCTGTCGGAGTCGCTGCCTGCTCGGCCGGGCCCTTTCCTTCCCCTGCCCGTCGGGCGAGCGTTGGCGGGGCCCCGCTGTGCCAGGGAAGGGATCGAGAAGCCTTGGCACGGCTGAGGGTTGCTGCCGGTGAGCACCCTGCTGCGCCAGGCAAGGAGGGTGTCGTGGGACGAGGAAGGGTGCATATGTAGCCACAAAAGTCACTGCGACTAGGATGAGTTTCATGCTCCAATGTCACGGACAGTTGAGTTTGGAAGTGTGTGGGGTGGAAAGGCTCAGAGTGCTGGGACTGGTGTGTGCGGCTGGGGCCAGGCAAGGAGAGCAGCACGTGGGGGCAGCTGCGGGGAGCTGCCTGCCCACCCCGGCTGCCTGCACACGTGCGCGGCCGTGTGTGGATGTGCATGCAGGTGTGCGTACATACACTAATCTGAGCCCTTCTTGGTGCTGGGGGTGGGGACAGCTCTCATGCCATGGTCTGGGTGGGCTGTGCTGAAGCTGCCAGGAGCCACAGGTGATGGAAAGCAGAGGAAATGCCCTTTGTCCCTTTGTCCCTTCATCCTGTCCCCGCAGGCTCTGCCTGAGGGTGGGGAGGGGGGCAGCTCCAGCTCCAGGTGGTTATTTCGTGTAGGAAGAACAGCACGAGCCAGGGCTGGAGAGATGCCATGGGAGGGTGCAAGTCCCATACGCAGCTCGTCCCACGCCACTGGCTGGTGTTGGAGGCTCAGGGCTGGTCCCATCCATCTCACCGATAGCCCGTCTCCGCTCCCCACCACCACTGCAGCGAGCGGTGCAGGGCCAGGAGGTGTGTGGAGCCCGGCTCTCCCCTCCAGGAGCGGCAGGGATAAAAGACACCAGCTCAGCGATTTTCTTTGTTTTTCATCTGCTTGGGCTTTTCGTGGCGAGCACCGTCTGGGGCTGCACCTCCCGGATGGCTCCTCTCCCACTGGCTCCAGCGGAGCTGCTGAGCATCCCGCTCACCCCAGAAGCAGCTGGGGAATGTGAGGCAGCTTTCTGGGTATGGAAATGCTGTCCAGGGCTGGCTGATCTTCTCCGTTTGCCCTTCAAGACCCTCCCTGGTTGCTTCCTCTGATGCATCCTGAGAGAGTTGCTTTGTTTTGGTGGTACAGATGGGAGTGGCTGTGGGGACCAGCATCTCTCAGGGCTCTGCCACCGGCAGTGAAGTCCAGGCTCCCCGGGCATGCCTTGGCGTGGGGTCTGATGGTGCTGAGACCAGAACCACAGTCCCAGGCTGTGCCCGCTGCTGCGGGAGCTGCTCCCGGTCCAATCCGTGCCCGCGGAGGTGAAAGCAGGAGTCGAGCGTGCATTGCTGGAGGCTGATCCTGATCACCCAGCCTTGACCCTCAGCCACTTGCTGCCCCCGTACCATGTGTGCATTAGGGCTGGTGGCCCCACGGTTCCCTGGAGCATGTGGCTTGTGTTGGGCAGATGCCCCAGAGTCCCATAGTAATCCAGGAAAATAAGCCGATAATCAGCATAAATTTGCTGCGTGGGATCCTGCTTATTCGTTTGAAACTGTTCAGAGATCTGCAAAGTGGGAAGTGTTGGAAATCAGTGATGGAAGACCCTTGGCCTCTGCTTGGCTTCTCCTTCATACCCTCCCGTTGCAGTGAACCCCGGCACGTGTCCTGCGGAGTCCCCGTGGCTCCCGGCTGGGAGTGGGGTGATGCCCGGCCCCAGGGGGTTTTTCTCGAGGGTGCAAATACACTCCCTGCATTTTCCCTTTTTTACCAGCGAGTGTTTCAGTTCCCGTTCAGTGTCAGGAGGGTTGCTGGGAGGTTTCCTGCCATGGGGGTCCTGCAGGACCCCTTGGCAGGGCCGGTGGGGCTGCAGCTCCAGCCCCGGAGGGCCGGTGGAGCCCCGGGGAGCTCCTCTCCTCACTGGACTGGATGGGCTGGTTTCTCTGAAAGTGGAAATGTTTTAGCAGTGACGCCAGCGTGGCCAGGGGTGGTTGTAACTTGCTCAGATCCGGAGCTTTTCTGCCTCATGTTCCTCGCCCCCTTCCTCCCCCTGCCCTGGAGATTTGCCACCTGCCTGCGCTGCCGTCCTCACCCGGGGGTGAAATTGCTGCGGTGCTGTCGGGTGCGGCAGCCCTCGAGCTGGGGCACGCGCAGGTGGCAGCACCGTTTTGGCTGGATCTGAGCCACCCGTGAGTCACATCAGCCTCTCGCTGCCGCCTGCCCCTTCCCCAGGAGCCAGGCACAGGGCGTGCTGGGTGCTGTGCCACGGCCGCCCCCGGGGAGCACCTGGGGCAGATGTCCCCTTTCAGAAAGCAGAAGCAAACTCCATTTCCTGGAGCCCGAGGCTGGCCCTGCTGGGAGAGGCGCTGCAGAAATGGGGAACAGAAATCCTCCCTCCTCCTCGAGAGGCCAGCTCGTGTCACTGCGTCTCCGTCATCCCCTCCAGCGGGGCCCGTCCCCCATCCCGGTGCTTTGCCTGGAGGAGGATGGGAGCAGTGCTGATGTGACGGGGCCGTGGGAAACTGGAGAATTAGGTGGCAGGTGCTGGGAGCCCATGGATGTCAGCATGCCCGGGGACTAATATTAAAAATGTATGTTTTGGGGGGCACTGAACCCCCTGTCCTGAGCTCAAGCACTGTTTTGGGGAAGCATCGCCCCATGGCTTCAGGCAGTCCTGGTGGCCAGGAGCTCTGGCTCCTAGTGCCAGCCCAGCTCCACATCGGTGCTTCCTGGCCCTGCGGGCGCTCCTGCCCTTGGAAGCGTTTCCTTTCTGTTTCCTTCTCCTGGACTTGGCAGGAGGAGAGCATTGCCCTCATCACCTGTCTGGGAGAAGCCGGCTTCAGGTTAATGCAGGCCAAAGGCTTTGTGTGCCTTTGGAAAGTGTTTGCTGGAACTGGTTGGGCAATTCCTGGCTTTGGCTGGCGTCCCAGTGGGGATGCTGGAAGCGCAGGCTGAGTCGGGCTGGGAGGCACCGGTAGGCATCCTTGCTCCATCCCGGAGCAGCGCCAGTGGGGTCAGGCTGCACAGTGCCCAGCCGGCTTTCAGCATCTCCTGCCAGAGATCCCACCACCTCTCCAACCCCTGTTCCTGTGCTGGCCCACCCTCATGGTGAAAACGCTTATTTTTCCATCTCTAATTGCCAGGATGCCTTTGCAGTGCAGAAAGGGATGGGGGATGTGTGCTGGCCGGGAAGCAAGGTGCTCACCTCTCCCCCGTGGCTCCCCTTTCCTCTGTACATGCAAGCAGCAGACTTGAGCTGGGTTTGCAGGATCCGTCTGCTTGTTCTCTGCCTGTCCCAAAGCTCTCCCAGAGTGCTCATGCATGGATAACGGGGGACAGCGGGGGCTCCAGGAGCCTTCGATTGACTTTTGTTTCCTCCCTGACCCCAAACACTTCCTAGCAGCACCCTGAACCCGGGGGGTCTCCTTTGGACCAGGGCACAGGGCTGGCAGAGCCACGGGAGCCCTGATTTTTGGGATGGCTTTGTTGCTGCATGGGGGTGGAGAGGGGTGATGGAGCACCGCTGGCTGCCCATGCTCTATCGGCGCAGCAGCAGCTCCCCATGCAGCCCTTGGCAAGGGGCTGCAGCTCCCAGCACCCACCACACAGCACGGCTCTGTGTGTGATGCCGGGGAGTGGTGTGCCAGGAGCTCCCGCAAGCTTTGCTCAGTGGTGGGCTGGTCAGGAAAGGTGGTTGCCAGCTCCCTCCAGAGCCCTCCACGCCGCCTGGCGACGTACATTAAAAATCCGCTGCCATGGAGGAAGCTTTGAGCGTGCAAAGTTTTGCCAGCTCCCAGGGACCTGGTGCGCAGCGCTGTGGGCGAGCACTGCGGTGGGTCAGTCCAGGCTGCCCGCATCCACGTGCTGGGGGATCTGAAGATGTGGCACCATTGGTACCCAGATCTGCTGCAGCATGGTGATGGGCATGTGACACATGAATGGCCACCTTCCCTTCTCCCATCCCTTGGGGGAGAAAAAGGCTTAAAACCAAGCGCTCAGCGGCTCAGCACCAGCAAGCATGACTTCCTGCATGTCCTGCTCACTCTGGGCAGCCGCTTGCATTATTTCAGGGAGATAAGGGCTGCAACTTTTGCTTGCCAGCCTTATGCAAGACAATGCTTATGGGGGGCCCACCATTGGGCTTCCCCTGTCCTCACCCAGCTTTGGGGTGCTGGGGAGGTGGCGGGGGGCACTGCAGCTGTGTGCAGCCGCTGGTGTTGGCAGAGCTGCTGCCCATCGCCCCAGCAAGCCAAAAACTGCCTGTCGAGGGGCCAGCCCCGCAACAGTGGTGAGAGCTCGAGCTCCCTGCGCGGCTCCCTGTGTGTGTGTGCTTGGTGTTCCCAGTTTCTTGGCCAGATAAATAGCCAGAACCTGCTTTTGTGCTTCTCAGGGGTTTGTTTTGGTCTTTTAAACTCCCTGTTTTGACATGTCTTTTCAGAGGCATTTTGCATCGCTCCCGACCGTGACTCTCCCCCATGCTTGGGGGGGTGAATTTGGATGGTTGATTTAATTATCCTTTCCCCTTTCGTGACCCACTGGCCCCTGCTAGCTTGGGCTGTGGAGCTTTAATTAAGATGGTTTTAAATTTAACAAGAGTTGACAGGGTTGGATGGGAGAGGCTGGGACTTAGGTATGTGGGGAGCATGTAGCCGGGCTCCCGCACCGCAGCCGTGCTGCCCTCCCCTCTCCTCCGCCAGTGATTCCTTTCATCTGGGAGAGTTTTCCATCAGCTGGGAGGACCCAGGGGAGGGCTGGGGTACCTTAACTCAGATGCCTCGAACATCCAGTCACTGGGCGAAGCGGGGGTCCTGGGTGGGCATCGGGGGCACCTACCCATGGAAGTGGCTCCCCTGGTCCCCAGATTGGAGCCGAGAGATGAAGTGAGCATCTCTGCATCTCTCCTTGTGTTTTAGGAATCAGTGCAGGTGAGAAACGAGTGTCCTTGCAGAGGAGAAGGGCTGGAGGCGCCACCCAGGCGTGCCTTCGTGGCGTCAGCCAGACAGGGAGAGGATCTGCAGCATCAAGCCCCAGTTTATGGGGCTGGGGGAGCCGCTCCCCCTTTTTCACCGGCCCTTGGGACTCATTGCAGCGGGGCTGGTCCCAGCCTGGCAGAGACGTGCCTCTGTGTTCCCCCTCTTATACCAAGCAAAGCCCGATGGCACGGGACAGGGGATGGGCATCGCTTTTTCCATGGGGGATGCGTTGACCTGCCATATTCGGGTGGCAGGAGGGGATGGTGGGCTGCGCCGGGGCAGCGAGGCTTTCCCCAAAGCACCAGGGGCTGTGCTGCCGTTCACTGGCCCCCAGCCCTGCGAAAAGGCAAAACTTAAGCAGCATCCTCTGGGACTGAGGGAACAAACCGCTGTGCGAGCATGTCTGGGACTGTTCCCTACCAAAATCCAGGGAGGGAGCGGGGGGTGATGCAGGGAAGGGGATGGGGCGCTGGGCTGCTGGCTGTTTGGGTACCACCCTCGCAGTGGTTACGGCAGAGCTGACCGAGCAGCACTTCATCGCCCCCGGCACGGAGTGCTGCGGCGCTGACCTCGCTGCCTGGGTGCCACGGTCGTGGAGGCAGCACTGCCGCCTCTCTGTGCTGCCTGCGCAGGGGGACGCGGGGGCCGGCGAGGTGCCCTTTGGCTCTTGCCTGCCTGCCTCCAGCCTGGGATCTCTGTTTTTAATGGCACACCTCGTAGGTGGCTTCTGTTTGTCCTGTGCGAATCTGCCCCGGCTGGACCTTGGTCCTGCTGGGAGGGTGTCGGTTGTGTGCAAAGGGGGATGGAGCAGGTCGGGGTGGGTTTGGGATCGCCGCTCTCTGCTCCTTCCCATCCCCGATGCCTGCTGCCGGCGGGCTGCAAGGCTGCTTTGTCTCGCTGCCGTCCCGCACGCTTCATTTTTCAGTCTGGCATGAGACAGGTGCCGTTATTAATCTCACCACGGCTTTGCGAGCCGGGGACGTGGCTCGGCTCCCTCCGGCAGCGGGTGGGCGCTGGTGCCTCCGGCCCCTCGCCCACCTCTCCCCCAGCACCCGCCCCATCCCATCTGCCGGCGGTGCTGCTCGGCACCCACCCAGCTCCTTAGCAGCCCCAAGGACGGAGCCTGTTTTGCTGGAGATGTCTCCCTCCCCAAGGCTCAGTGTCTGCCGTTGGGCCCCAGCCTGTCGCGGCATTTCCCAAGGTTTCTGCTTCTGCCTCGCAGAAGCTGTACTGCTGTGTTTTGTCTGCTCCCAATCAGTGTCTTTTGTTAGTATCTTTGAAAAGAAGATAAGATCGCTTCCCCCTCCGCTGCCAGGCCCTGGCGTTACCACGGCCATTGTATCCTTGAGCGATCCGTGCGCAGTGGAAAACAGCCAGAGTGGGACCTGCCGGAGAGCAGCGGTTCCCCTCGCTGTTGTCTTTCCAAGAGCATCTCTGTCGTGGGGAGGTAGGGCAGAGGATCGAGCCTTTTCCTGCATCCCAGCTTGCCAGTTAATTTTGGGGGGGAGAATCCCTGGGGATGCGGGTGTCAGACTGAGTGGGGATGCTGGCCAGGTCAGGCGGCATTTCCAGCGCCGGCGGGGGAGGACGGGGACGCCGCTGCCTCGCGTGCCGTGATCTGATCCGAGCTGAGTTGTGCAGCTGAGTGTGCTTCATTTTTAATTGCTTTTGGAGAGGGGAGGGCAGGGGTGGCCTCCTGCTGCGGCGCTCTCCTTGCTGCAGCCTCTGCTCCGGGCAGGGCGTGCGGCTGGGCTCAGCCCTGGCACCCTCCCCTCCGGCTGCCGCTCAGCCCAACCACGACCTGGGGGGTGGACTGGGGGGCCGGGAAGACCCCAAATGCAAAACCCGGCAAGACACAGGGATGGCACTGCTGGAGGGTGTCTGAGCCCAGCCGTGGCTGTGCCGGCAATGCGCCGGCTGGGATCGCAGCCCTGCTATGGAGCCGACAGGAGGGCTGTGCTGGTCTGCTGCCAGAGCAGCCACTTTCAACCACCAAATACCCAAACCTGGGAACGTGAGGGATGCAAGTGCATCCATTCACCCGGCAGCCGCACGGGGACCTGTCCGTTCCCCTTCGGAGGACCTCGGACCTCGCCGCCCCGGCGCATGGCTCACCTCAGGCTGAGGTGTATATGGGTCTCTCTGGTGGCTTTTTTGGTCCTATTTTGTCTAAACACGGCCATGGCCTCGCAGCGTGTGCCCGGGAGCCCAAGTGGCACAGCGTGCACGGGTGGCGGGGACAGGGGCACCACGTGCGTACACGGCGCAGCCCTATTTGTATGTGCTGCAGCCCGGAGTTGAGACTGCAGCTTCCCCCACCTTCCATCCCGCTGTGCAATTATTGCCAGCGAATATTAGTCAAGTACAAATTACAAACCATTCAAAATCTTAAAGAGCTGTCAATCAGCTGCTGCTTATTATCCTAATCAAATGCACTAAAAATAGTGACAAAACTTATTAGCAGGGAGAAGGGGAGGCCACCAAAATAAACCTGCAGCGTGGCACATCCTCTGCGTGGCAGCCGCCGCCCCAGGCGCCCACACAGCGAGAGGGATGCAGGCGGCTGCCCGGCGTTACACCAACCCCACCGAGATTTGCTTGGTTTCCACCATCATGCCGTGGCTTTTGCAACGTAACAAGCCCGGTGTGTGTGCCGTGGGGCGGTGTGCCATGATCCAGGTAACGCACAGGCCGAGTGGGTTCGGGGCAGCTGGGGCAGGGGAGGCTGCGATGGCAGCCGGCGGTGCTGGGGGAGCAGCAGCTCTTTCTCCTTTGCTGCTGCCTCTGTGCAAGCCCCCCCCCCGTTACCATGCCTTGGTGGCCGGGGGCATAAAGGCAGGAGGCTGTGGCTGGTCTCCCTTCCAGGCTTGCTCCCAGCACGGTTAGATGGCAGCGCAGCAAAAACCTGCCTGCGCCCCATCCCCATCTGTCTGGGGCATTCCCCCTGGATGAGATGTGAAACCTGGGCTCCAGCCGGGACAGGAGCCCGTTGGGATGCTGCTCAGGGCTGTGAAGCTGGGGGTGCCGTGGGGGCTGAATCCCCTCCGTGCCGGGCAAGCTGGAGCCCCTCGGGGGTGGCTGACGCCTCTGCCCGGCACCGAGTGAGCAGGGCTGGCTGGGGAGAGATTTCTTTTTCAGTATGAGAGGGGGGAGAAGGGGCAGTTCCTGCAGGATTTGGGGGCTGGAAGGGGGAGGCAGAGCCAGGCAAGGTGACTGCCCCAGCTCTGCAGGGGCCTGCCCTGCTCTGCTTTTGACCCAAAGCTCTGCCTTGAGCCACTGCTGCTGACAAGTGTCCCCCCCCATCACACACTTGCAGCAGGAAACTGTCCTTTTTGAAAAATTTGGCCAAAATATGCTTTTCTGGCTGAGTCAGGGCTTGAGCAACATGAGGTGCTCCCAGACCTTGTGCGTGGTTCGTGCCATAGCATCTGTCTGTGCTGTTGGGGATGGAGAAGGTGACTCTCACCCCTGGGGACAAGGTCCCCAGTTGGTGGCCGACCCTCCCTGCCACCAGTCCCAGCTGTCTGGAGACGGAGTGGCGGGGCTGGGAACGCCAGCGTGTCTGGAGGAACCGGCTTCGCTTCTCCCCCAAAAAATGCCTCGGCAGGCTGGGGGTGCCTGCGCTCCCCTCTTGCCCCGCGGCATCGCTCGGGGCGGCTTCAGCCACCTCCTCTCCCGTCCCCGGGTGGGTTTGATGAAGTGGAGCAGAGAATCATCCCCTCTTCACACATGAGAGATCACAGCGAGCGAGCGTGAGCTGCTGGCCCTGTGTTGGAGGGATGAGGAGGAGGAGGAGGAAGGCGGTGGCAGCCCTGGGTGCTGGACCGTGGCACGGCGGGGAGAAGGCAGCGGGGCGCGGGGACGGCGGCGGCTGCCGTGGGTGCTGACGTCCCCTCTGTCTCGCAGGCTGCGTCGGGAGCTGAGCTGACTTCGCCGGCAGCCCCTCCTCACCCCGCGGCAAGGCTGTAGCCGGAAAGCACTGGTAAGGCATCTCCAACAGCCCCGGGGAGGGGGGACCAGGCTGCTTTGCTGAATGAACCCACCCGGGAAAAGGGAGACCCTCCCGACCCCCTGGGGGGGCTCAGATCTGGGGTACCGAGTGCTCTGCAACAGCTGGATATGGTCCTTCAGCATCCGTGGGCGGGTAGGGTGCTGGGTGCAAGAGCAAAAGGCAGAACCCTCCCTTCATCCCAATTCGCCCTTGGTGCTCCCCGCGGCATGGCCGGCCCCTGGGGGCAGAGCTGCGGCCTCGCAACTCGGCACCGCGGTGGTTTGCGATTTGCTGCTGGCGCTGACCCCCCGGAGCGGAAACCAGGGGAGTTCCTGCAGGCTGCGACGTGCCTGGGGTGCTAATCCCCGCCGCAGGAAAGCTGCCTCCGTGCACCGCCTCGGCGAGCGCCGGGAATGCTGGCGGCACTCCAGCCTGCCACCGCTGCACAAGCCTTGGGAGGGGAAGCCCTGCTGAAAGCCGAGGTACTGGCTGGGATGGGGAGCAGTGCTGAACCCCCTCATTGCAGCGCTGTCGGCTGCAAAAAGCATGGGAGCAGGGAAATATCCCGCCAGGCATTGGCTGGGCTGCCCTGGCTGGACACTGGCATCCTCTGAGCATGCCTGCAGCCTGTTACATGTAGAAATACCATACGTTAGACATAAATACAGCGTAGCTGCTGGCGGTGGGTATTTTCTGCAGTCTGGCCGCTGCAATGCTGTCCTACAGCTCCCAGTGATCCTCCTGGGGTGTGCTGGGAGCTGCTGCAGCCGGGTGGTGGGTTCACCCACTTCCTTCTCTGCCCCTTGGCTCCAGGAGTGTCTCATCACCAGCTCGGCTGGAGGCAGGGGGGTCTCTCCCCGCCGGCGGGGCTGGTGCATGGCCCCTCTTCCCCTGGGGACCTGAGTGCACAGCACATTCCTGCCGTCATTAATAACTCCTCTGCCAAGCTCTTGCACAACCCCCCCTGTGTCCTCCTGGGGGAATTTGCACCCTTTCCTCGCCGGCTGCCAAGGCAGCGATGTGGGGGCTGCAGGGGATTTCTCAGACCCCCCTCTCCTCCCTGGGGGTCGGTGGGGAATGTCATCCCCAGGGCAGCTGCAGGGCTAAAGCCGCACGGTCGCATTGGCCGAGTTACCTGGGACTGAGAGTGGAGATGGTGCGAGGCTGCCAGTGCCTCTGAGCACGTTTTGGGGTTGCCAGCCTACACTTTGCACTAGCCAAATCGAAACTAGTGTGTGCAGATGTTCAGGTGCAACGGTATTTGCAACAGGAGAGCTTGGAGCGGGGCTTGCTGCTCTGCAGCCCCTTCCCCAGAGGGCCGCAGGCTCATGGCTCCTCCTCCTCCTCCGCTCCCATCTTCAGCTCCTGCAGCCACAGCCCCGAGGGCTGGATTGGGCCCCATCAGAGCAGCACGTCCCGGTGAGCAGCACAGTCCCAGCAAAGCCCTTGCCAAGGAGGGTGAGCACCCAGGCGCAAGCTGGGAGCTTGTGATGTGTGTTGGAGAGCTCTCCCTCCCCAAAACCACTGCACAAGGAGGGATGAACTTGTGGTCCCTGGTCAGGACCCACCTGGAAGATGCATGTCCTGTGTCCATGGGCTAACGGGTGTGAAGGCGAGGACCCCCCCCCGCCTTGGGGAGATTGGGGAAGTGCCTGGGGGATCCACTCTCCCCTTTCTGTGCTCTGCTCCTGGCTAGTCTCTAGGCATATTGACTATTTTATACTCTGATTTTTCTCAGCGTGCTGATAAACCAGTTGCCGACCCAGGCTGGCAGCCCCACGGGGTGCACTCAGGGGACGCTTGTGTCCCCAAAGTGCTGCTAAATCCGCCACCCCGGCCGGGGTGTTTTCCTGCCTGGGGAAGTGCTGCTTCCAGGGGAAACTCTGAGCAGCTGCGCCCCTTGCTCACGGTCGCATGGGCAGTCACAAGCTGCGCGGTCACAGCCCCGCCGTGCCCCCGCTTTCCTCCCCGCGCTGCCGCTGCCGTCCCGGGAGCACCAGCGGGTGCCGGAGCCCCGGGCAGAGGTGAGCGAAGGGCTGGCCGGGGGGACGGGGAGGTTCGTTTTCCTTAGCGGTGGGGGCTTTTTCTTGTGGTTTCTAAGGTCCCGCTTTCCCCCACAGTTCTGCTTTAGCATCTTCTGCACCAGGGTTTTAAAAGCACATTTATTTACGGGACAGACCCCCTCCCCGTCGCCGTGGGCTCTGCCTCCAGATTGTTGTTGGTGACAATTTGCAAGTGCAAAACTTATATTTGACTTTCCTTTGCTCCGAGGCCCCCAAAGCCTGGCACAGATATGCATGGGCCGAGGCCCGTGGCAGATAGAGGCATCGGTCCCTCCTCGTTGCCTGCACACTTAGGAGGAAGGACGGCTCCGCTCCCCACCGGAGCGGCTGCCATAGCTGTACCCAGCCCGAAAAATCAGTTTATTTCGATTCCCAAACCCTGGCAGGGTCTGATCCTGACGGCAGGGTTGCAGCTGAAGCAAACCTGTGTGGAAGTGGGGCAGGGGATGCTGCTGCTCATCTGTGCAATTTGGGAGCTGGAAAGCTGTAGATGGAAGTTGGGTCTTTTGGAAACTAAGCCCTGATCATCATGCAAAGCCCTTGCTGTGGGCAGGGGAGCTGGGGGAGGAGCAGAGCTTGTGCCTGGCACCCCTAAACTTCCCCGCGGCAGGAGCCGAGGGGCTCTGCCCCACTGACGCTGAGGCTGTGCAGGCTGCTGGAGCTGCCCCATGGCTCTGGCCCTGCTCGCGGCGGGGCTCGGCCCGAGCTTCTGTCAAAAGCTGGGTTAGAAAAACCATCTGTTGGGTGAGGCTGAGCCCTCGGCAAACCCTCGCAGGCGGCTGCATCTAGGTCCCCGTCCAGTCCGCAGGCAGCAGCTGCCTCCTCTGCTCCTTCCCTGCTTGTTTTTTATTAGAGATATTCTCCTCCCCCGTTGTCTCCACCTCCCTTTTCCCTCCTGCCATGCGTGATCTAGCCTAAATATTTCCTTCCATGGCTTCAGGACACTGCTGGATATCCTGCCATCTTTGGAGACTGCGAATAATTCCCTTCCTTCATTTATATCATTACCTTGAAGGTATTTATAGAGCATGATCTTGAGTGGAAAGGAAGGCATGACTATATATAAAGCTGAGATCCCTTGGTCTTTAGCTGCTACCTGCCTGGAGCTGCTCCTGATTTGAACTTTTCTCCCATTTGCGGCACATTTTGGACTTCACACGAACATCCTCAGCATTTAAATCCCCATCCTGAGCAAGGAGAGTGATGCAGCTATGGGTTCTCCAAATTTCTGCCATCACAGTAATCCAAACTCATGAATATTTGTCTGGGTGTTGTCTTCTGTCTGTGCCCCGGTAGAAACCCTCGTGTAGGAGGAAATGTGGCTGTATGGAGTGCTGAGCTACACCTCATGGCGGGTGCCTGGCCCTGGGGCATCCGCAGTCACCCTCCCGAGCACCGGTCCAGGGTCCGTGCTCAGCATCCTTGCTCTGCAGTCCCATGGCTAAGTGTGCTTCCCTCTGCTCCCAAAGCATGCCCTGGCAGCTCCGCTCCCAACGTTTTGCTGGCTGCTGCAGCGAGGCAGGAGGTGGCTCGGCGTTAATGAGGGGCGATGCTATCCCAGGGCAAGGGCAGGATGGCCAGACTTTCCGGCAGCTGATGCTTGAAAAGACTCCGGAGGTTGTTTCGTTTCCTAGTGGGCAGGCATCTGTTGTGCAAGCCCTGGGAAGCAGCTTAATAATAATAATCATAATACTAAAAGAAGCCCTCTGCATGTGTGTCTCTCTCCTCCAGCCCAGGACCATGGGGAGCAGCAAGAGCAAACCCAAAGACCCCAGCCAGCGCCGGCGCAGCCTGGAGCCCACCGACAACGCCCACCACGGGAGCTACCCAGCCTCACAGACGCCCAGCAAGGTGGCCGCTCCCGATGCCCATCGCACCCCCAGCCGCTCCTTCGGGACCATGGCCGCCGAGTCCAAGCTCTTCGGAGGCTTCAACACCTCCGACACGGTCACCTCGCCGCAGCGTGCCGGGGCGCTGGCTGGTTGGTGTGGGCTGGAGCTCGGTGGGGCAGGGGGGTCCTGCGGCAGGGGGGGTTTATTGGTCAGGTCTTCATGGGTTTGGTTCCAGCTTCTTCTTGTGATGATGGGGTCTCCTGCTTTTGAGGGACTCTGTCTTTCAGCTGGAGGGGGAGCAGATCTGTGTCTTACTGGCCGGTGGGATGACGGTGGGAGAGGAGGGTCCCCGGTGAGGGTCGCCCAGTGCCGTGCCGCGGCAGCACCAGTGGCTGTGCCCATCCTGAGTGGTCTCTGTCGCAGGTGGAGTCACCACCTTCGTGGCCCTCTATGACTATGAGTCCCGGACTGAAACAGACTTGTCCTTCAAGAAAGGAGAGCGCCTGCAAATCGTCAACAACACGTGAGTGTCCCTGTCCCTGCAGCCAAGCCCACATGGGTGAGCCGCCACCTTCATTCCTCCTGCGGAGCCCCCAAGCCCAGCTCTCCCTGGGGATGGGTGCTCAAGGAGGGATGCTCTGGGTGATCACTGCCTGATCGCCAGCGGTGCCACCCTTGGAGCCGCTGTGCCAAGACACACACGGACGCAGTGACTTGTCCGAGGACACCAGTGCTGGAGGCAATCATTTGCCTGCTCCTGCATCCTCCTGGCCCTGTTGCTGGTCACCGTTGCCTTGCAGCCTTGTCACCAAGCCACCTCCTCTGCTTGCTGGCCAGTCCGTGCCCTCCAACGCGGGGCCACGTCCCCGCCAGCCCCCTGTCCCCATCACTGCTCAGCTCCCTCTTGTTTGCCTGGACACATCTCCTCAACTTCACGGCTGCTTTCCCCTGTGCTTGCATGGTGTCGCTGATCTCAGCTTCTCTCTTGACTCTTTTTTCTCTCCTCTGTGCCATGCTGTCGTTTAGGAGAAAAGTGGACATCAGGTGTGTATTGCAGATTATTACTATTATTACTGTTAATGATCTTAAATGATAAAAGCCCGTCTGCTGCCCATGTTAGGGCGAGGTTGGGTGGAGAGGGGCTGGGAGGAGAGAGTTGCCCGATGATTTTGCAATTGGTTGGGTTTGTCCTCCCTGAGCGACTGGGGCAGAGCAGGGAGCCCTTTCCATGCCGAGGAACTGCTCCATCCAGAGCTGTGTCTGCACCCAGGAGCTCTGAACCTGGCCCGCTTTCCTTGTCTGCACCTGGCACCCCTCTGCCGTCCCTTTTCAGTTGGCTCTCTGCTCCGTCCTGGCCTTTTTTGCATTTATTTTTGCATTTTTTAATTTTACTGTTATTTTTTGTGAGTGGTCTAGGGGACTCAAGCACTTCCTTAGGGGTCTGGCTCCTGCTTGTTTGCTCTCCATCCTGGTTGTAGCAGCGCACCTATCGCTTGCTGCGTGGAGCAGGGCAGCATGATAAGTTGGAAGATGCTCCTAAACATGATCCTGTATTAAACCCACACGTGGTCTGTCACGACACACAGCACACATGGTCTGCAGCATCCTTCGGCTGCACCGCTGGAGGCCTGGCTGGCAGAGCCGCTGTCCCTAGCGCTGCCGTGGGGTCCCCGGGGTCCGCAGCCCCCGCTGGCCCCTCCGCTGCTGCCTTCCAACCTGGGCACCCAAACTAGCTTTGCAAAGTCAAAGGGTGGAAAGACGAGGGAATGTCCTGGGGCTGGTACTTCTCCTGCAATGGTCAGGCAGCGTTGCACAAACGCGTTTTCAATCTGATCCTTGTTCTTGTTCCAACGCTGTTTATTAATGGTGATTCATTTAATCCATGAAGTGCAGGATGTGCAGGGCTTCAATGCTGCAGGAAAAGCCTGAATTTGGGGGATTTGGTGCTTCTTGTTTTCACAGCCTCAGCAGCATACTAGCCCCAGGCCTGGGTTCTGGTTTGGGCTGTTACGAAGTGAGCTCTGCCCCCTGGGGGTCCGGATTGGGCCCATATGTAAGGGTTTTTTTCTTTATGCCTTATACCGCTTCTGGGGTTTCCATACTTTTTTTCTCTGCTGCTGTTTGTCAAAGGCTCGGTCAGAGGGAAGGGTCCATGTATGATGGGCTCTGCAGCATCCTGGGGAGCAAAAGGGCTTTTTTTGGTGATGCAGCCCATCGGTGGAGGCTGCAGAATCTAGCTGCTGACCTTCCCGGTGTCTCCTGCAGCTGCGTGGGTGGGACGTCCACAGGGAGAGAGGCGGTGGGGAAAGCTGTGCAGTTTGCGCAGTGCTCAGGGCGGGTAAATCTCTCTTCTCGCTGAGTGCCCAGAGATGCTCGGACAGTCTGGGAGCAGCTCGGGCTGCCGCGCCTTGGGGACAGCAAAAGGCAGACATGCGATGTCCCCTTCCTCTGGGCTCCCTGGGAGGGCATGGTCGGTGCCCTGGGTCTGTGGGGAGGGTGCTTGGGGTCAGCTCCGGAAGGGCTGGCAGGTCCTGGGCGGAGCGGGAGCCCACGGCCACGGGGCTGACCGGCCACCAGCAGCTTTGCAGGGTGGCTGCGGGTTTTGGCTGCTCTAATGGGGCCGGGGTTGCGCAGGGCGAGAGGAGAAGCCTCCACACCCCTCACCTCCCTGCTCCTGCATCCCAGCAAAGCCCAGGCTGTCTGCGGTGACCCTCAGCCTCCCAGACAGGCCAAATCCATCCACCCCAGTGCAGAAAGGCTCCTGTGGTACCATTTCCAGCGGGAGGAGGTCTCCTCCCAGCCAGCTGGCAACCAGCAGGGATGTGGTGGGGTATTTTGGGTAAGATTGTGCAGGGAATTGTTGAAATGCTTTGTTTTGATGATGGTTATTATTATTATTTTTTTCCCTGCTGAGACATTTTTGGAATAGTTTGTTTTCGCTGAATTCCCAGCTTGCAGCTTTGCAGCCCAAGCTGGAATAAAGCCACGAGTCAAAAACTGGGCATTTCTCAAGCAGATGTTTTCTCCAGTCCTGTGGGAGAGGAGCTCAACCAGCCTCCTGACCGCTTTGGAGCCACCCCAGTAAAGGTGACTGGGGCAGCAGCTCCGGCTGGGGAGCCCAAGCTATTTGCCATGAGATGCACTGGGACCAGGAGAAGTTAAAATACTGGCCGGGGCTGCTGCGAGGCTGGGGAAGGGCTCCGGGTGGGCAGCAGAGCCTGGCTGGGTAGTTGGGAGGAGATGCCCTGAGGGTCCCCACTTTTCCCGGCCCTGCTGGCACCAGCATGGGGAGCCGGGGGCCGTGTCCGGCTTCTCCCGGCTGCTTCGAAGCATCACTGGTTTAGCTGGGACAAGCAAAAGTCACAAGCTGCTGGTGTGTCTGGAGCAAGGATGGAGGTTTACACACCTGCGCGGGTCAGGGATGGGTCTGGATGTGGTCTGATGGGTCTTTCCATGGTGATTGAGGTTATTAAGGTTTTTCTGTAAAGTGTTTGTGGAGGTCGTCCTGCCAAGTTCTCGCATCCTTGTGCTGTTCCCACCAGTCTGCAGTTTTCCCATATCCTCCTCTCCCTCGTGGCCAGGATAAGTTAGATGACGCCGTCTTTGATGGGCGAGAAGATGCAGGTGGTGGGAGGAAGCCCTGCTGCCTGCGGGGAGGGGGAAGCCGCCTCCCGCTGTCCCGTTGTTCTTCTCTATTTATTGTCCTTTCCTGCCCCGTCCGGTGCAGGAGCCTGCGGGGTGGAGAGCAGAGCAGTGGGAAGGCTCCCGCGCCCTGCCAGCTCCTGGGGACGTGCTTGGGGCTGCCGTGCCCTGGGCAGGAGGGGTGGTGGGTCAGCCCCGGGTTTTTGGGGATGGCACAGGGGCTCCCGCAGGGCAGAGCCATTCTTGGGGCCATGGGACCAGCACAGGGCGGGTGTGTGGCTCTGTGCGAGCCGCGCTCACAGTCGTGCAGGCGCAGCCCTTGCTGGGGCTGCGGGGAAGCTCGTGGTCAGGGGCTGCAGCCGTGCAGCCTGCCTGTCCTGGGGCTGCAAGTGGGGCACCCGAGCTGGACAGAGCCCGCTGCATCCAGGCTGGGCATCGCTGCGGGGCAGGTCTCACCCCGCCCTGCCCGAACCTCAGCCCTGTCCTGTTGCTTTTCTGCAGCCTGTGTTTAACAAACTCTCTTGGGTTTTCCTGGTGCCTTTTTTTAATCACTGCCATCATTCTGTTGCTTTTCCCCATTTCCCCTCCTTCCCCCTTGCCTGTCGCTCCCCGCTGCCCTGCTGCCTTGGATCCCCAGTGCCCCTCAGCCTCCGGCCAGACCCCGTTCGCATTCAGGTGGCTCCGAAGGTATTTTGGCTCGCTGGCTACCCTGCCCGATTTAAGTTTAAAGCATCCCGTATGCGGATGGGTGGCCCCAATACCGAGAGCTTGCCCAGACGGAGCCACGGGCAGGGGCTGGCAGCAGGAGCCTTCCTGGCCGGGGTCTGGCTGTGGGGCTGGGGGCTGCGGGGGCTGCACCCCTTCCCGACGGGGCTCCGCACTGGCTCACCCCCCCCGGCCCCGGTGCCTGCGGGCGGGAGAGGGGCTGGCCGGGGGGGCTTCTGGCTTCACACTGAGTGTGTTTTGGTTCTCTTGCAGGGAAGGTGACTGGTGGCTGGCTCATTCCCTCACTACAGGACAGACGGGCTACATCCCCAGTAACTATGTCGCGCCCTCAGACTCCATCCAGGCTGAAGAGTAATTGCCATCTTTTAGACAGTTTAAAGACAAGCGATAGCAAACGCACCCTGAGTGCTCCTCCCTCCCCCTGCCCCTCTCCTGGGCAAAGCCTGCAAGGCCTCCGGGTTTCTCCTTTTTGTTATTTTTCCCCTTTGAATTTGCAAACCCCTTAAATGTTTTCTAGCCTTTCTTTAAGGCCCATAAAGCGTGGAGGTGCGGCGTGCTTGCGCGGTGGAGGGATGAGCGGTGGCGTAGCAGGGGCCGTGGTGGACCTGATGCTTTTGGTCTGGTTTTTACTATTCCGCATGGACACGCATCCATGCGTGAGGATGCTGCCGGCTCTGCCTGTGCAGATCAGGCTGAGCGCAGAGGCGACCGTCACATGGGGGGAGCAGGCAGGGGCAAAGCTGGCTCTAAGTCCCAGAGCAGGAGGTGCCAGCTATGTCCCTGCAGCCTGTCCCCAGCCAGCAGCGTGGCGTCCCCCCCAGCAAGAGCTCAGGGGGCTTCAGGGGTCCCTGGAGCCCCTCATTTGGGGAGGCTTTTGGAGTGAAGGTGTTTCGTGGTCCGTGGTGCAGGGTTGCTCCTTGGCTGATGCCCAGGCTGGGCTGTATGGGAGCACGGCGCACCCCGGGGTGCCCGAGCCTGGAGACGCAGCCCATGGTCTCCGAAACCTGCAGCGGGGGGGGGCTGGGGCTGAGCCCGCTGCTTGGACAGGCAATGGAGGGGGCGAGCGAGTGCCGGGTGCTGAGCCACTGCCTTGCTCTTGCAGGTGGTATTTTGGGAAGATCACTCGCCGGGAGTCCGAGCGGCTGCTGCTGAACCCCGAAAACCCCCGAGGGACCTTCCTCGTCCGGGAGAGCGAGACCACGAAAGGTGAGCGGGGCCGGGGGGGGCCAGCCTGGGGGAGCCACTCTCGGGTGGGCAGGAGGGCATCCACGCGGGGACCCCGGCCGCCTTGGTCACTCTGCACAGTCCTGGTTCCCCCAGCTTAGGCACGTGGGGAGGGAGAAGGAGAAGAGAGTCGTACGTTGTAGACAGGAGCCAATGTTCGTGGTCACTGAGCGATGCCCCTCAGCACAGGCAGCCTCCTGGGGTCTCCCCTGCCAGTGCTGGTCCCCACAGAGCAGGTGCTGACACACCCGTTAAATCACCGGTGACATCTCTATGCCGAACGCACCGTTACACCGACAAGCCTCCCCCACTGTGGAGGGACGCAGCCGCTTCTTTCCGGTGCTGCCTGCCCAGTGGTCGCCCTTCAAAGAGATGGTTCAGCTCATGGCGGGGTGGGAGCCGGGTGCCCCACCAGCTCCGGCAGGACCACCAGGCAGGATGCTCTTTTTTCCTGGCTTTTTTTTTTCTACACCCCCAAGTAAGTTTTTTTTGTTTTTTCCTGGTCCCTATATAGTGGCAAAATCTTGAACATGTGCTTCCTGGGCAACCAGGCAGAGGTAGTGATGAATCTTCAGGTCCTTATCTCAAGTCTAACAACTCCTTATACTTTTGTGCCTCCCGAAAGTCCAAGTTTTGACCTTCACGGTTCAGCTGCCTGAGGATGCTGTTTCTTACCTGGAAACGTGGTTTAGTTTGGCTCCAAGTGAACCTTTGGGAAAAGCTCCTTGATGTTCCTTTCTGCTTTGATGCCTTGAACTTGCCACTATTTATTTTATTCTGGTGGAAACAGCTCATTCAAGCAGCGGCATAAATATTCCTTTCTGTTATTTGTGGCCCCAGCAGTGTGGTGTTGCTCTCGTGTGGGCAAAGCAGAGACAAGCTCCCAAAGTGATGCTCACGGTGGGATGTGTGGAGGAGGGAATCGCGCCCACCAGCCCCTTGGCTCCCCTCTGAGATGCCAAGATGTTGGGGTTGTAGGTCAGCAGCTCCCTGCAGCCTGCCTCCTGTCCAGTCCTCTCCCCTGCTTTGGTATCCCCTCTTTGCCATCGGGGCCGTGCTCGTCCCTGTGCCCCGGGGGCTGCTCACCCTCCTGCCCGCTGGGCCCCCCCAAACCCAGTGGGGTCTCTGCGTCGGTGCCAGCCTGGGGGACACGGTCCATCCCTGTGGTGCTGGCTCCTCTGGCCCCTGTGTGTCCCGGCCAAGAGCAGTGTTCCTTGCGGAGGAAGCAGCAGCGATGCTGTGCGCTGTGTGTTGCCGGAGAGAAGGACCTCGCAGGGCTGGGGGGGCTGGAGGGGGTGACGCCCCTTGTTAGCACATCCTGTGGGGATGCTGAGCCAGCTCTCGGCTGCCAGGGCTGGAGGAGCAGTGGGGATCACCCGTGCCCAGATGACTGACCCAACAGCCGCCTCCTTCCACAGTGAGGGGGTCTCCCGGAGACCCCCCACCTCCGTGCCGGCCTGGCTGGTGGCAAGGCTTGGCAGAGCTGCCATGCAAGCGGGGGCAGCTGGACGTTGTGATTACGTGGCGTGGCTGTAGCTGGGGATACGTGCCATCCCTCCCTGTCACGAGGTGCCAGCTCATGCAGCCAGGAGCTGCTCCCCATCTTCTGCTTTTGGGTGAAAGCAGCAGCCCGTATGCCCAATCCTGCTCCCCCGCGCCCCGGCTCCAGCGGGATCCCATGGGGAGCACCCATCTGCGGCGCATCTCCCCGACATACCCTCGCTCCTGCCCGCAGGTGCCTACTGCCTCTCTGTCTCTGACTTCGACAACGCCAAGGGGCTCAACGTGAAGCACTACAAGATCCGCAAGCTGGACAGTGGCGGCTTCTACATCACCTCCCGCACCCAGTTCAACAGCCTGCAGCAGCTGGTGGCCTATTACTCCAGTGGGTAGCCACTTGGGATCCCCTTGGGGTCTGGGTGACACCCCAGGTGCTGTGCCTGCCCTCGCTGCAGGACGGGTGCTGCTGGGAAGCCAGTGTGGGGCTGGGGGACCCCGAACCAGTTGGGGGGGACCCTGGTGAAAAGCTGCTTGGGTTTTAGGGAAGAGGGTGAGGGTTTGGGTACGGGTTCCCAAGATGTTTTGCGGGGAAGATGTGGGGTAAAGACATCATGTGTCTAAATGCCCTAGTGTCACCCTGGTGTTGTCCCCTCCTGTGCTAGAGCACGCTGACGGCTTGTGCCACCGTCTCACCAACGTCTGCCCCACTTCCAAGCCCCAGACCCAAGGTCTCGCCAAGGATGCCTGGGAAATCCCTCGGGAATCGCTGCGGCTGGAGGTGAAGCTGGGGCAGGGCTGCTTCGGAGAGGTGTGGATGGGTAAGGACTGCTCCCGCCCCGCTGTCCCCGCCATGTCACCACCTGCATCCACTCCCCAGCCATCTGCAGGTGCCCGGAGCCTGCAGCGGGGTTGGGGAGCAGGCAAGGGACATGGCCCCCTGCCCTGTAAATGTGTCCTGAGTGGCGTGTCCTGTGCCACAGGGACCTGGAACGGCACCACCCGGGTGGCGATCAAGACGCTGAAGCCTGGCACCATGTCCCCGGAGGCCTTCCTGCAGGAAGCCCAGGTCATGAAGAAGCTCCGGCATGAGAAGCTGGTTCAGCTGTACGCTGTGGTTTCGGAGGAGCCCATTTACATTGTCACCGAGTACATGAGCAAGGGTGAGCGCGGGAGGGATGCCAGGGGGGTGGCTGAGGGGCTCTGCTCCTCCAGATCACCATGACTGTGGTCTTCCTCGCAGGGAGCCTCCTGGACTTCCTGAAGGGTGAGATGGGCAAGTACCTGCGGCTGCCCCAGCTCGTGGATATGGCGGCTCAGGTGGGTTTGTGCATCCCCGGGCCTCCCACATCCCCTTCCGAGGGTGCTGGCTGCCTGAGCACCTCGCTGGGCTGTCGTGGCTGTCACCTGTTGGGTGGTGGGGTACTCCGCAGCCTCGCTCAGCTCAGGTTGGGTGCTGCCATCCCCACGGGGTGCTCAGCCCAGAGCTGGGTTGCAGTTGGGGACCATCATTTTGCCCGTTCCCATTGCTGCTGGCTCTCCCTGGCCAGCAAACCTGTGTCTGCGTGGGTTTTCTTGAGCAACTGGTTGCTCCTGCACCCCGGGTTGGCTCCCGCTGCGGAGCCATTCCCCTCAGCGGTGCCAGGCGCTCCCTGGGGACCCTCGTGTCACCCCGCCAGCCTCAGTGCTCCATGTCCTGGTCCCTGCAGATCGCATCTGGCATGGCCTACGTGGAGAGGATGAACTACGTCCACCGGGACCTCCGGGCAGCCAACATCCTCGTGGGGGAGAACCTGGTGTGCAAAGTGGCTGACTTCGGCTTGGCGCGCCTCATCGAGGACAACGAGTACACCGCTCGGCAAGGTGTGTGCCCGGGGCTCCCAGCACTGTGCCTAGGCAGGTGGCACCGGAGCAGTGGCCACTCCGTGGTCCCCAGTCCCCAGGGGCATGCATTGCATCTTGAGCCAGCACATGGCCCTGGCTGCAGGGGCGTCCTGGAAGCACTCGCAGCCCATGTGCCCTCGGGCACCGTGGGGCCGGGAGCAGCCCCTCACCCTGCCTCTCCATCCAGGCGCAAAGTTCCCCATCAAGTGGACGGCCCCCGAAGCTGCTCTGTACGGCAGGTTTACCATCAAGTCAGATGTCTGGTCCTTCGGCATCCTTTTGACCGAGCTGACCACCAAGGGCAGAGTGCCATACCCAGGTGAGGGCTGGCACCCGCCGGCAGAAACCCTGTCCCCGTCGTGGTGCCCCAAAACCAGCCGCCCTCACCCAGAGTTCACCCCTGGCGCTCCATGGCCCCCAGAGCCATCTTTGTGAAAGAGCAAACTGATGCAAAGTTTCTCTTGTGATTTGGGCAGGGAGGGCAGGCTCGGGGGTGAGCTGCACCTGCCCAGGTCGGATCCTGCCGTGCTGGGGCAGGGCGAGCAGAGCCTGGCCGGGATGCAGGGTCACAGCCACCCCGTCCCGCTCTGGTCTCTGAGCAAGGTGACACGCTGGCGGGGACGAGCGCTGTTGCGCTGGGGGTCCCTCTTTATCTGGGTCAAGTCACTGGGGTTGCCTGTAAGGCTCGTCCCAGCGCGATGCCCTCGGTGTCCCCTCCGGGAAAGGCGCTGTGCAGGATCTGGCCCATCTCTCACTTGGCGCTGTGTCTCTGGCCACGCACAGGGATGGTGAACCGAGAGGTGCTGGACCAGGTGGAGCGGGGGTACCGCATGCCCTGCCCGCCCGAGTGCCCCGAGTCCCTGCACGACCTCATGTGCCAGTGCTGGCGGAAGGACCCGGAGGAGCGACCCACCTTTGAGTACCTGCAGGCTTTCCTGGAGGACTACTTCACCTCGACAGAGCCCCAGTACCAGCCCGGAGAGAACCTATAGACCCGGAGCTCCTCCTGGCACCAGGGATGCTGCCGTCCTTGCCGTGGGGTGCTGAGGGCTGGCCTCCCCGCCGAGGGACCGGTTTTTTGCGGAGCAGCCCCGGAGCGGGACAAGGCATCGTCTCTGGATGCAGCCAGGGGAGGTGCTGGGTTCTCCCATCGCTCATTAAGACTTCTGGCCCATGTTTAACGAAGTGGCGCCATCCCGCTGGCAAGAGGAGCCTGCGGGCGCCAGCGGAGCCAGCTCAAGAGAGCAAGCAGAGCATCTCCGGCCGAGAGACTTGGCTTTTGGGAGACCTTTCCCCCCTAGCAGCTCTGGGGTGAGCCCAGAGGAATTGGGGGACAGCATCACCCACCTCGGACACACAGCCCCGGTCTTCTGCACCCCCTTTCTAAATCAGCACAAATTTCCCTGCCCCTTCACCCTCCCTGCCATCCCCTCCTTGGCTCCGGTTCTCCCGAGGGCGCTGGCAGAGACGTTTTGCCACAGGGAAGGCACAATCCCTGGCTGGTTCAGACAGGGCGATGTGCCAGGGCGGTGGTGCCGGCGTGGGGTGGCAGCAGAATGCTGGGCGTCCCCCTTCCTCGGGCGTCCCTCTGGCCTCGACAGCTAGCAGGCGCCGGGAGCGTGAAATGTAGCTGCTCATGGCTCTGGTGACCAACACCGTCCCATGGGAGCACCCAGGCGCACGTTCGAGTCTTCCAGCTGCGTCTGTCCCCCCAAGGGACCTGTCTTGTCTCTCCTGGGAGTGGCACTGGGGGTGTGCTGGCAGAGCCCTCGCCCTGCCTGTGGCCAGCCCTGCCGCCCCGGCTGTGCTTTCTCCCACCGAGCACTCCTGGTCTTCCAGCTGGCCCCCTGGGAAGTGCACCACAGCTCCCTGACCTGCCTTCCCCTGGCTCCGCTGCCAGCTCTCCCACCGGCAGAGTCCCCCGGGCTGTCACTGCCACCAAATCTGGTGCCACCATGGGGCTTGGGTTCATGGCACATGTGGCTGTTCAGGGTGTGGGAGTGTTTTGGGGAAAGTATTAATCTTTCACGGATGTTTTTGTCCACCCGGTACGTTTTTAGCTGCCTTCCCCCCACCCCTCATGTCTCAGCTGCTGGGCTGCAGTCCCCGTGCAGTGGGAGCATCCCCAGCCACAGGCCACCATCCTGGGAAGCGCTGTGCCGCACAGGAGACATTTGCATCCTCATCTACTCCCTGGTCGCTCTCAAAGGCCTCAGCCGTGTTTTGGTGGCAGGTGCCTGTCTGTGCCCAGTTTTGCCCCGGCACACATCCTGTGGAGCTGAACCCCGGGGCCGGTGGGGCAGCACCCAGACCCTCTGCTCTCCTGCCCAGCTTGTACATAGCCCTCGAGTGGTCCCTGTGCCCTCCCAAACGTTGACTTAGTTGCATGTGTTGGTTTTTTCCCCCTCCTGCGGCTGTATCCAGCTGGAAACCCTTCACCATGGTGGCTCACGAGGCTTCGCTCCCTCAGCTCTTGGGTCCCGGGCACCCTCGCTCAGAAAGACCTGGGGGCTCTTAGGATGCTCTCCTGGACCAGGGGTGGGATGGGGGCTTGAGGGGGTGCTGCGGGGCAGGGATGCTGGCAGGTGCCATCAGGAAGGACCTGGAGAGGGAAGCCAACAGCTTCGCCCACCTGTTGGTCCTCGGGCGGTGTGCATTCTTTGCCTCCCCATCACTTGCGGGATGGGTTTTCCCTCCAGCTCCTTGCAGGCAGCAGACCTAAACCCCCTCTTGCCAGCCCCCACTATGGTGCCGGTGTCCCATGAAAGCCGGGTGGGAGCCGAGCGTCGGCAGGGGGGTGGCCAAAACTCCCTCCCCAAACCTTTGCGAGAGCAGGGCCCGGGCACGCTGCTGCCTCCCGCTCGCTCCCGCAGCTCCCCAGCTGCTTATCTATGAACCAAGTGCTCGCTTGGTTGGTTGGTGGCTCCTTTTTAATGAGTAAAACCTTCAAAATCAGCTTGAATGGGCTCTTCAGCAGTATGGAGAAATCCTGCTGGCTTGGAGAACAGCAACTGGTTTAATGGATTTTTTTTTAAATCATTTTGGGACTCGGACCCTTTTCTCCCCTCCATCCTAGCAGATTTGCTGTGCCTGCATTTCTGCGTTTGGGCAGGGACTCTCCAAACCTCGATGTTCTGGGTCTTTCCATGTTTGCATCCCTGGGACGGGCGGCTGCCGTGTACCTGTTGGCGCTGCCGGAGAAGCCCAGTCCCGCGGCAGCCAGTCCGAGGGGTGGCCTGTGCCATAGCTCTGCCTAAATTATACAAAATCCCCATCCCCTCTTAAAACTGTAATGTGCGGAAGCCAGATTTGATCTGAACGCTGGGGAGAGAGAAGGCAAGAGCACATGTTAAGGTTTGGCCTTTGGTTGTCTGCAGCACGCACAGGGTCTTGCACGAGCACAGCGGGATGGGAGCGGGCTTAACCTGGTGGCTTCATTTTCTGGCTCTTTCTGGCAAGTGGCAGAGCAGGAACGCACCCTCAGTGCAAGGAACACCCTGGGCTGGCTTAATTCCCCGTGGCTTTTGGCAAACTCTGACAAAGAAGACAGTAAAGCAATCCCAGAGGAGCCCCCCTGCATACGCATGTCTACGTGTCCCTGTGTCCGTCTGTGTGTCCATGCAGCAGTTTCGGCGGGACCCAGCATCTCCGGGCTTGCCGCTGCAGCCAGCACAACCCAGAGGCCCCACGGATCAAGAGTCTCTCCTCTATCACCATTGTCGTCTGCCAATTTATTTTTTAAGCCAATAAACTCTGGAGAGGAACTCCAACCTAAGGATGCTCTTTGGCTTCCCGGGGTCAATAACACCCTACAAGTTATGCTCCTCTGCTGTTACCATTTTTTAAAACAGTGTTTTGTAAGATCTCCAACCGACTATGCAGAGAACATGTGGATCTGTGTCTCTCTCTCCCCAGCTCCCCTCTCCCCCCACCTGCCTTTTTCAGTGTCGAAGTAAAATATTTAGCGGTTTTGGTTTTTTGGTTTTTTTTTTTTTTTGGATAATAATAAAACTTTGGGAAAAAACCTGAAAAGGTCCAGCTTTGTGGGTGGTGGGGCGTGGAGATGCTTTGAAACTCTAATGTTGATGTAAATACTTTGCAATTTGATAATTAAATACAAACAGACCTCACAAAAAAAAAAAAAAGTGTAGCTCATGTATGAGAGGACTCCTTAGCATCCCTGTTACAGGAGCCAATGGTTCCTGGAGCACATGCAACGCCCACGTGTGGCTCCTGGTGCTTCAGATGCTTTTTCTGCCCAATGCTTCTGGGTTCTGGTGCCACTTCCGTGCTGCTGGAGCCATTCCCGTCTCCCCACATGGGCTCGTGGTCCAGCGCAGCCCCAGTGCCTGCTCCTGCAAGAAGAGCCTCATCCATCACGTCCCTCCTGCTCCGAGGGCCAGAGACAGCTGGCTGGTGGTGACGGGCGAGCTCCCCATGCCCGGACCACTCCAGTGGGGAAGCACTGCCATGGTGGGGGCAGAATCAGGCCAACGTGCTCTGAGCTGAGGTGGGATGCAGCCTGCATCGCCAGCGGGATCCCAGCTGCGGCCATCAAGGCCGAGCAGAGGGCTGTGGCACAAGCCACCGGCATGCGGCGTTAGCCGTGAGGGACCCCAGGGGCTCCTCTGCTGCATCCATCGCTGCTTCCCAGCCTCTGCATGCTGGGATACCCGGGTCCCTGCCCACACGCAGGGAGCACTGGCCCCCGCGGGGCTGTGAGTGACACGGTGACCCTGGTGTGCACATTGATCTGGCCAAAGCCAGGGCCAGCAGAGTGGCCCCAAGCCCAGCAGGCAGGAGACCTGCCTGCCAACCCCCGTCGGCTGGGCTGGGAGGGACAGGATGGGGGGCAACCCTGCCTTCAGCAGGGTCTGCTTCATCAGCAACTACAAGAAGCAGACTTGCTTTGTTAGGATAATTAGTGGGTGCTGATTGGGATCCCTCACTCGGTGATTAAGTAATTGATATATAGCATGGTGTTGGGGGGAGCAGGACCTCTGAAAGCAGCGTGGTGACTGCTGCTGCTCCTTCACCACCGCCACGGTCTGGGGTGGCTTTAGTGCCCTGAGCCCCTGGGTCTGGCTGCTCGGCACTGGCATGTGGCTGCTCCCTCTTCCTCGGGCTGGTAAGTGACTCAGTCTTATCACCTTAAATGTTTAATGCTTTATGTTTTACTTCTCCTTAAAGCAGTTAAGTGATTGAGGGATCATCTGTTGTTGGCAAGTCCCTTGGTTCCTGTGTGATGCGTGGGCTGGGGATGGATTGGCGAGGTCACCGCCGGGAGGGGAGCTGGGGCCGAGGCCCCTCTAGCCCTCCGTTTTGCCCCTTTGGCATTGCTGCTGGGGAGCGGGGAGGCCAGGGCGCTGTGGTCCAGCCCGAGCCCTGGGGCAGTGCGGGTGTCTGCGGTGGGTTGTGCACAGGGGATGAGGGGGCTGGATTCTGTACTTCCAAGCCCTGGCTATGGCACCGCTCGCTTCCTCCTCTCTCTGTCCCCTTCGCTCTGTGTCCAGTCATCAGCCTCGGCAGCAGCTGAAGCATCCTAAAAAGATGGTCAGGGCAGTTGGCAGCATCTGCAGCCCACCCTGGCCACGTTCGGTGGCTGTTTTGCTATGGAGTCACCCCCCTCGGTGACATCCCTCTCACCTCCCAAGTCCTTTGTAGAGGCCAGCCCTGTGAAATGGGGTGGGAAGGGGGTGATGTTAGCCTGCAGGGCACAGAGGCTTGCTGGGCCAGGAGGTGTGAGATGGGAATCACCGCCGGGGTCCACTCTCACCAGGCATCCCCAGCCTGAGCCAGGCAGATGCGCCTGGGGATTACACCACGTGCCTCCTTTAGTGGACTTAATCTTGCTGTTTGCTTCATGCTCGTGTTGTGCCCTGTAAGCCTGGGAGAGGATTTGGGTGTTAGGGTGGGGGCCGTGGCTGCCTCCACAGCAGGTCTGGCGAGGAGGTAGGGATCCTGCGCTGGGCAGTTTGTGCTGGCAGCAGGTTTCTAAAACAGCAAGGATGAGTTGTTGTTTGGCCTGAACATCCCCTTCACTTTCCCCAAAGCACTCTGAGTCCTGGCTCTTGATCCAGGCTCCCAGAGGATAAAGGGGGAAAATGCTTGTGAGTATGCAGGGGGCAGCCCGGAACTGCTCCGCATGCTGAGGATCCCCTGGAGCAAATCCTGGGCGGTGCTGCGGGTCTGGGGTCTCTCCCATAGCCCAGACCCAGCAGAAGGGCTCTTGGGGCAGGAACAGGGTGGTGTTCGTTAAAGGGCTGGCTCGCAGTGGGGCTGTGCCCCAGTGCCAGGCGCTCGGGTCTGGCTGGCTGTGCTGCTCCAGCCCCCGCTGTGCCTGCTGCTCGCTGGTGGCAAGGGGAGAACGGGACGCTGCTGGCACGCATGGACTCGGAGGACAAAGCCTGTCTCTGTCCCCTGTGGGCTCTGCCACTCAGATTTCATTCCCCCCAGCAGCAGGTCTGGGTGGCACCCAAGCCATCCATCCTCCCTTGCCCTGCTGCCAGAGGATTTGCCTTTGCTCAGAGGAGTAGCAAAACCCTCTTGCCAAGGGTTAATCTCCAAGCTCCCAAGGGAAGATCTAAAGTCCCTACCTGACATGTAGCTTACCTCCGTGGTTGAGGGCTAGGAAACCGTTCCAGTGCAAGGAGCAAGAGACAGGCAAGACCAAAGGGCACTGGCAGGGCAGGGCTCTCGGTGGTGCGGAGTGATGTCTGTAGCTTCCCTGGCTCCGGCAGTTTGGCTGGACCAGCGCCAGGGTAACAGCATGAGGGAATGAGGTTGGAGGCCATGGGAGCCTGGTGCTATTGGCAGCGGGGCTGCACCTCTGGACTTAGCTGCCTCTCTGAGCTGGCTGGTGGGTGCTTCCAGCCCAAACAACTCCTCGGTGGGATCAACCTCTCTCCTCCGTCTGCTGCTAAGTTAATAAGGCCACGTTGTGGCCTTGTCTCAGGGTAAGGAGAGAGAACATCCAGGCAGGAGGCACTAACCCAGCAAGATCTGGGGATGGATGGGCACATGCTGGGAGAGCAGGCTTGGTGGCTGTGGTGGCCCCAGACAGCTGGTTCCCTATGTGTACCCCGAGTGGTGCCGGGGAGCTCGACTGCCAAACATCAGCCCCTGAGATGAGATGCACCAACATGGATGTCTGGCAGATCTAGGGTTCAAAAAGCCATACCAGCCTGGCAGTCATGGCCAAACCTTCTCCACAGGAAGCCTTGTGGTGTCCCAGTTGCTCATCTTGGGGATGCTGCCTCTCCCTGACAAGCGGTGAGGAGGGGAGTAAGAAGACCCCAGACCCCGAGGCTGCACTGAGGAGCCCAAAGTCTGCCTGAGCTACACTGCATCTCTGTTTCTAGGGGTCTGAACCTGGGTTTGGGGTTTTTTCCTTTCCTGACCCTGTTGTGTCACTGATCTGTTATGTGACCTAGAAAAGAAAATGATCTCTCCTTCAAAGGGAAAGACAAAGGAACAGCTTAAGGCTCCTGCTCCCTGTATCTAGGGAGCACCAGGCAGATGGACGCTTTATAATAAAGCAAGGTGATGAGACTCGCTCTGTGCCAAAGCCCTTGTGGGCAGTGTCCAGGCTCGATGGGACCTGGCACAACACAGCAGTTGTGTGTTAAATCCCACTGCTTTCAGAGTCACTAGTGTAGCTACCCCCCTGGAGTGCCTGCCCACCGGTGCGGTCCCCACACAGAGACCCCTTGGTGCCTCCAGGGTACCAGGGCACAGAGCCACCCCACTGCTCTTCTGGCAGACAAGCTCTTTGAGACCAGGGCAAAACATCTCCTCCGAGCTTTCTTCTGTGTAGCCAGCAAACGCCTCCCCGAGAGCAGAGGTGCTGCGTCTGTATGGGCTCAGTCCAATTTGTGGTGCACAAGCAGGGAAGCTGTGATGATGCTTTTCAAAAGCCATCGGGTTTGACCTGTTCTGCAGTCGCAGGCTGGTTTTTCATGGTCTTGTTGTAGAGGAGGATGAGCAGGGCATTAGCATGGGATGTGAGACCTGGTTGGGTTCCTCACTCTGCCTGAGGCTTTCTGTCTGACCGTGATGAAGTTGCTTTAATTTTCTGTCTTTAAAATGAAGATGGTATCTCAGTGCCCTAAAGAGGGTTAAGACAGTGTGCTGGTGAGGGCTGCGTGCATACCAAAGACTGCTCTTTAAGTATTGTTGGGGTGGGAGGGCTGTAAAAAGGAGGTTTCTTAGACATCAGCGTGCTGAGATCTCTCCTGTTGGCTACACGGGCAGCCTCCCTCTTTTGAAGTGCTTTTTTCTCCAAGTTGGGTCTCATAGAGGGAGAGCCTGCAGCTGCGTCTTGTCTTGAACCCCATGTACAAAGCCAGGGCTTGCTCTTGTCCAAAGGACTGTCTGGCTTCATGGCTAGGATTTATTTAAATTGCTGTAGAGTGCAACTTGGCTAGTTAGCAACAAACATGTACTCCTAAAAGAACCGACTGCATTAGCTTAAATAAATTTAAACTTAAAAGTTGCTCAGAGCAGAGACAGGAGTCTTGCCATAGCTTGCAAATGAGGCCTTCCTCTCTCCTTTCTATTTGGTTTTTTTATGCTGTAGCTGATATGACAGCTACTGGGATTTCCCTCAGCCTGACAGGTGACACAGCTGTCATATCTATTCTTGGTGATGTAGCGCATGCTTTTTTTAAACATGTAAACACTGATATGCCCTGAACCCTTTCCAGCTTGGACTTGGTCTTCAGGGCTTTGGAGCAAGGGCAGAGGAAGCCAGTTCCAGCTCCAGCAGCACAGCTCCTATGCCCTTTAACTCCCTGAGGTGCTCCCGGGTGCCATCGGATCCCATAGTCCCGTGTCTGGCTGCAGCATGCGTCCCCCTTCTCCCCCTGGTACTATGTGGGGTTGTGGCCAAAGCTGGGGAAGGGCCGACACAACCGAATCTTCCCCTGGATGGCTCGTGGCAGTTGGGTTGCAGCCCAGTCTCTGCCCACAGCAGGGGAACAGGTCAGGAAGACGTGGTGTTGTGGGACGGGTTCATACCGCGTAGGCGCCTGGCAGATAACACTTTTACTGATGGCGTGGGGGATTAGTGGCTTTCAGGACACAGCTTTGTGGTTTAGTTTTGTAAGCGGTAAGGAAAGGGGGAATCTGGCATGTAAGTGCAGACACAACCAGAACTGACCTCCTGTATTGTGTGTAAAACGAGTCTGTTTAGGAATCACCAGTATGGTTCCCAGTCTGCCCACGGTCATGTTAAACAGTTAGCGAGAAGAGTCAGCACTGGGAGCAACAGGGCAAACAGGCTCTGCCTCTTGCTGGAGACTCTCTGGGGTTACTGTGCTGGGAACAGAACAATACAGAGACACGTGATTACTGGGCTAAGGCATCCGCAATGAACAGCCGATGCATCATGCTGGGCAGGAGGCCACAGACCAAAGTTTATAAAGCTTTATTAAACATTTTGAACAGCTGTGCAATGAACAAACAATACTCTGGAAGTTTCACAGCCTCATAGCTTGAACTTCCTTGGGACAGCAACAGCTGCTTCTGCTGCTCTCCACTATGAGACTGAAGTAAAGACAAACCGATGGCAATGGGGAGGGAACCCTTTAAAGTTTAGAGATGGTATTTTGTGTTAACCTCTAAGGTTTCTCACAAACAAACCTCTGCCCCAAGAGCCACGGCTGCATGGAGTAATGTACAGGGTGTGGAGCTCTGCACAGTTGTGGCTGTAGGACTGACCCACCACTGCCTAGGCTTCTTGACATCCTTCTGCCAGGGGAGATGGAGACACCACGTGTTCCTCTAGCTTCCTCCCTTCTCCAGCCAGTAGCACCAGCACCTTCTGTCACCCCTGGCCCAAAACCACCATCACTGAAAATGGCTGAAGCATTTACTGCTTCAAGCCATGCCTCTGCCTCGGGATCCTCTCCTGCCCTGCTCACACCTGGCTTTTTGGGCTAGCATGAGTTTTGTAGGGTGAGGTTCACAGTGGCTTTCAAAACCCCACATCTTGCAGCATACCAGTTCTTTATCCCAACAGTCAATACCTCGGTAAACCATGGAAATCTAGGAGGAGGGGAAGAGAGAGTCACTACTACCTGTGAGGCTTTATAAAAGCAGCAGCATAACTGAGGCTTTCAGGCTATGATCTTGGAGCATAAGTAGTTCAGAAAGCACTTCGGCAGTGCACGCATCTCTTTGGCAGGCTGAGCAGGAGGAGATGACTCAACTGCCTCTGGCTCCTTTCGGCCAAGAGCAGCTTTTGGCCAAGTGCATCTGTGAGCTGTTGAGCTTGCCCTTGATCAGCAAGGCGGGAAGGCTGGCTCCCCACAAAGAGAAAGATGGAGAGAATCTTGTAGCTACTTGAGCAGAATCAGTGGGTCGAGAGCCCTGATTTAGACGACCATGGCCTAATGCAGATAAGTGAGGGACACACAGCTCCACCACCATGCAGCAGCTGGGCAGAGGCCAGCAGCTCAGTCCTCCCCCAGTTCTGTTAGGAGGGCTGGTGTCCATTCCCGGTGATACGGGAAGGGGAAAAAAAAAAGATTTCTGCTTCTAAAAAAGCAGGTGGTGCTGCCAGAGTTCACACAGTAAACAAGTCAAATTTCACAGGCACAGTGGGAGGAATTTACCACTCTAGTCCACACAAAGTTACAGGAAACAGGCTGGTTTTACTCCAGTCACATGCCTAACACCCCCTCCCTCCGCCCTAGCCCACCCCCTTTTTAAAAGCAAAACGAGCCCTCAGCAGACTGGAAGATTATTGTTTTCTAGGTGCCCACTATGCTGGGATCGTGAGCTGATTCTGGCAACTGGGATCCTGTGCAGTGATACAAGAAGCAGTTCCCCCAGCAGCTGTAGCAGATGAGGAATAGAGCTGCCAGGAAGACCAAGGCACAAATCGTGCAAGGTTTCCGTTCCAGGAGGAAACTGAGCAGGTAGAAGCCCATGAACATTGAGTGACTGAACCACAATGCTGGGTTGAGGGGCTTGGGTATGAGCAGGACAGGTAGCAACCACTGAAGGCAGTACATTGTGGCTGGCTGGCTGGGCCTTGTGGCAGCAGCAATCAGATGTGCTCCAGAGCAGTCTCCAGCAACTCCTCCAGTGGGCAGGCTGTTCTGTAAGGGGGGGTAAAATATCAGACTGTCAGAGAAACACAGCAAAAAGATCAACAGACGTTCTTCCCATACAGCTTCATTTACTCCCAAGCATTGTATGCTGATGCTCAAACTCTTAATACTAAATTCTGGTGTGTCTCAGAGCTGGTGGAAATGTTCCTGCTTTCTGAACCACTCAGCTGGGGACATGATTGTCTATTGCTGGTGTAGAAGTATATCCCTTATGTGCTCTGTTTCTCAGGCTTTTACCAAGCTAACAGCTGTGAGACCCTTTTCTTTAGCACAGTGCAGGAACAGAAAGGGAGAGGGGAAAACGGAAAGGAAAACAAGCTGCCGCAGCCTTCCCTACACACGTATTTATCCAAGACCGTCCAAAGACTTGAGTGATGGTGAAGAAATGCAACTGAGGGGTAAACTGTTAGGTGCTGCAAAGAAGTGTTAAGGAAATGTTAGTGCAAGAAGTGTCTAGGAAGTGTTAAGTGCACAAACTGCCTCCTACCCAGGCACTGACCCACTATAAAGTCTTCCAGCAGGACACCGTAAAATTCAAGCTCTATATGTAGCTACCCAGGAAAGCCCCGACAGTGTCCAGGCTGCAGAACAAAGGGGAGGACAGTCCCTGCTTAAGGGATTTTATAATCCTTGCCAATCAGCTGAAGTCAGATAAGACAAAGTATGTGAACAGATCAAAGAGGGGGCAGTCTCAAAATGGCAATTTTCATAAGTGCTGTAACCGCAGGATTTCCTCACTTGGATTATTATAAAACCCTGTGGAAACACTGAGCTTTAAGGGCTTCTCTGAGCAGGGATGGCAGCACACATGTCCAGAAAACAAGCTTCTACCTTTAGCAACCACATCAACTACACTAAGTGTGTGGGGGTTTTTTTTCTTTCTAAGCAGTTCAGACATCTTCGTCCACGAATTTCAGATGGCTTTAAAAATAATAAATGCCTTACAGGTGTTTTTACAGAGCCAGAACTGTTGAAGGGAGACAGAAGAATGGAGTTTAGCAGTCTGGGATAGCAATAGCAGGTCAGGTTAGAAGACATCAATACTGTTGGGAGGGAGTAACTGCAAGGTTTCCTTCAGTTCATGCAGTAGGGAAACTATGAGAAGCGGGTACGTTGAGACTCCTAGCTTATTACCCCAAAAAGGCAAAACCATGCAGGGGAATGCTGGAAAAGGGAAGAGCTTGGGAAGCGTGCTCTTCCCTGCTTTCCTGTAGCACATCGTGATGACGTGCAGCGACACTGAACAAAGCAGCTGCCAGCCAGGGCACAGAAAGACAGGCGAGCGGACAGCCCCAGCCTTGCAGAATGCCACAGCCTCACCCCCCCCTAAGCAGAACCTCGTCAGAACAGCTTCTTGCAGCAATCCTTTTATCTGAAAATACTCAACTGAGTAGTGCTCTGTCAGAAGGATGAAGGGCTGAGCTGAGCCTGTTAGGATTACAACTGGGGGGTGGGAAGGTTAGTAGGATGAAGGAGTGAGAAAGTAAACAAACAGCACATTCCTCTGGCTCCTGTTGGCAGGAGAAGGGATTTCCTGGTGAAGGGAGGGAGAATGAGGTATTGCACAGAAAAGCCAAGAGAAAACCACACGTGGTTCTCTTCCAAAAAACCACTGAGGTCAGACTTGTCTTACAGCTCTGTAAGCTCACAGGTACCAACCGGCTCTGTTGTCAGAAGCAAGAAGCATGCTGCCATCCACTGCGTTCTTAGCAGCAGGATCTATTTTAATGTTAGTGAGAGAGAACGCAGGCCAAAATATCCACCAAGGCAAACAGATTACGAGTATTTGGGGAAAGTGTGTTGTGCTGGTGCTCCTGCAAGAGGGTGTTCTCCAGCAGAGAGGGCAGGTGGGGTTCAATTAGTAAAACTAAGCTGCAGTTAGGCAGCCAAAGAATAGAGAGGTTATTTTTACGTTGCAATATGGATAAAGTCAAGTGAAAGGAATAAAACTCCCAATGTTAGTCCTGTTTTATGCAGGTCACTCACTAGTATCTTTAAGGGCAAGTCTAGTCCCAAGCCTGTTTCCCCCATCTATAAACTGGAAATAAGGATTAGTTATTTCATAATGAAACACACTGTCTGCTAGCCTTTGTGAATCACTTAGATGTTTCTGGAGTAAAAGTACTGCAGAAGTATTAGCTGACTTTTTCCCAAGAGGAAGAATGGAAAGAAAAGATTTAACAAGTATTTGAACAGAAAGGTCATTAAACCCCACCACTCAACTTTTTAGTTCAGATTGCATTGACTACAACAAAGTTGTACCAAATCAATGATCTGCAGTTGCCTTAATCCTGAAATGTTCCTTCCTTGAAGCTTCCTATAGTCTTTCTCTCCCAAGTGCTCCCAACATTGAGCAGTACAAATCACTGCATAAATGTCATGCCATACTTTGGCTAGATCCAGCCCTGAAATTACATCAGCTTCACTTCTGTAGCTGGGCACGTGCTGCAGTCTTTGGGTCACCCCTTCTTGAAGCTTTAAAGTGCCTGCAGACAATTGCTGTGGGCTTTCTGTCTCTAGAGTAAAGAAATGGATAAAAAGACCGCAAGGCTGGAACAAAGCTCTAGAATCTTCCAGGACTAATGTCATAAATCCTTCAGCTTTAATAAGGCCACATGTCGCTATTGAGCTGTTAGCCCCCAAACTTTACAACTGACTACAGTTTAAGAGTATAATTATAATTTGTGACATAGCTGTGTTTCACTCCACAGTCTGGCCTCCTCACCACGACAAAGACTTAAGCAAAAATGCTCTAAACAGCGAGTTGATTCTAAGTGTATAAGCATTACCTCAACACTTCCTACAAACACAAATCCATCTCAAAACAAGTTACCCACTTTTAAATATTGGTATTTCCTGGAAGAGCCAGTTGCTTGTAGCAATCAATGCAACCACTCTGCAGAATAAAGAACTGTTCAATAGTGGTTATTTTTAATAGGAAATTTCAATGCCAATGCCCTTCAATCTGCAAACCTCTTGGGACTTCTAACAAATGTAGACATTCAAACAGTTAGTCTTTTATCTGTAGTCAGCTGGCTTGTATTTTCATGTGCCCCTTTGCTATCCACCAGTTAAAGGTTGAAGAACCTTTGCTGTATCCCACAGCTGATCCTAGATAAGGTACCGACTTCTGCAGCTCTATCTTCCTCAAGGGATGTTCCACTAGTAAGATACATACTCTTCCTAGCTCTTCACTGGAGATCCCTTTATACAGGTGGCAATGAGACTGAGTTCTTCCATGCTATCGATCAAAGAGAAACACCGACTCCTGCTATCAGCTCTTTACTGAGCAGGGAACAGTCACTCTCTTTGGTGCCCAGGACAGGCAGTCCCTTCTTGAAGCCGTAGCAATATTCAGTTTTCCCTAGATTCTCAAGCAAGGTGAAACTTGCAAATGAAAAATTCCTGCCTTATTGTCTTTGTCCCCACCTCATGATCAAGCTGAAGATTACCACGTCCCAGAGCAAATAAGAACCTGTCACCCAACAGTATTTCTACCAGCTCCCTGTTTCACAACCACATCCTGCTTTTCCTCAACCAGTTGCTCTTGTTCTCCCCTGCCTGACTCATCTCTTTCCTTAGCCAGCCTGGTGTCCTGCTATCCTCAAGGCTGCTCTCGTGCTCCTGCTCAAGTCATCTGACTTGGCAGCCACTCGTGTTTACCAGACGGCTCCTTTTCATCGTACCACCACTGCCTTCTCTCACTCTGCCGCAGCTCTTAGAGCCACTTGAACTGGTTTCAGACCCCTCAGCAGCAGAGAGCAAGCGATGCTCCTGCTGTTCTCCCAGCAGTTAGTGCTTGGCGGCTCCGTCTGATCTCCATGTGCTGCCGGACCCCCCTCCCTGCCAGTTCTTGCAGGAGAGGAGCAGCCTGGGGAGGTTCCCTGTGCACCTCACTAGTAAGCAAATGCCAATACTTTTCTACATGCTTATTAATTGGCTTCTATCGTGTTCACAGCCCTTCCTTCTGTCATCTTCCCTCCCAAGACCATTCAAAACCAGCAGGTCCTACTGGCACATGTTTGTGGGGAGGATTTTCAAATTCCAATGCAAGGGTAGCGGCACACCTTTCCCAGCCAGAAACAAAACTTTAATTATGAGAAGTCAAAAGTGACTAGCACAGTGCAAGTCTGTAGTGCTTTGCAATAGATCAGTCCCACTTTAGAATAAATCCATCTGAGGAGATAGGAAGCTGTTCCTTGATATTCTACAAGCTAATTCAGCAATTAAGAGGCCGAGAGGTGTTCCTACACCATAGGTTTTATATATCAGTATGCCAACACCAAGTTTGTGCCTTTCTCAAGAATGTCTTAATTCCTTAACAGTCCATTTACCCTGACAGGGGAGAATAATCAGCCAGCTTTCACTAAGCACTTAAAAGGTAAGCTTGTTCAGACCTCACTAAGGCAGCTATTAAGCCAGTACTGTCCGCAGGGAACCTCCCCAGCAGATGCTGCAGAAACAGTCACCCAGGCTGGCAGCTGAAAGGTCTGCAATAAAAGACTGAGTAACCTTTTTATTGGGGAGGTGGTGCCAATCTCCCCCTTTCCCAGAAGCCAAAGTTTCTGTTTGGGAAAGAGAAGCCACATTGTCTAGATAAAAATCGCTCAAGTTACACAGTTGCACATACACTTAAAGGAAGCCTCAGGGACTTGCACTGAGTTTCTTACCTATAAGGCTCACCTGTAGTATGGTTTGCTTAAAATTGTTTAAATCAAAAACCCTCTCACAGCCATGTAACTTGAACTGATGTGTGTGGGCAGTGCTTCGTGCTGCCAGCATGTGTTCAAAACCAACTCTCAAATACCACGTAGCACCCAAAACAGCTGCTAAAAATACACAATATCCAAAGCATTAGGGGTGGAAAAAAAAAAGAGGTGAAAGAGCTATCGAGTGACAAGTTTGAGGAGTTCAGCTAAGAAAAGCAACAGCGGACCAGCTTTCTAGATGCCAGCCCTCTCTCTTTAAAAACCCAAAAACCATAACTGTTCAAACTTTCAGACCTATTTGCAGTATCAGGGATTTAATTTCTTCAGGGGTTTTTTTGGCCTTGCTGCTATTTTTTTCTATTTTTTTTTAAATCTTTATCTGCTGGTGTGACTCAGCTGGAAAAAGTGAGTCTTTGATTTTTGGCAAAGGCCTTACCCGAGTCTTTCATAAGTTCATGCCTTGAACACTTGACTCAGAAATGCCGCAATATAATTGGAAACAGTTTCCAAAAGACCAGCAAATCCTTGACTGACCGAGCCTCGGAGTTATGAAGTGTTCTGATTTCTCAAGCTAGAGACAAGCCATAGCAACTCATTTCATGAAAATTGGAGGCTCTCTGAGCTACTCTTTTCACCGGTTCCATAGCTGCTCTCTGGGCTTCATTACTGATTGGGGAATTGATTAGCCTGTATCCAGAGGTAGTGCAGTGCACTCACAGCATCAGGGCCAACAAACCTCCACCTGTGAGCAGGAAGGCAGCAGTATGATCCGTGTTTCTCTGCACAGTAAATGACAGGAGCAGAACCTTAAGTCAGCCAGCTCTGTGGTGGAAAGAGCTGTCAACATGGACAGTTGTCACCTGAGGTATCGCTACTTTCATTTGTATTAATTTATTAATTCTCAGTGGTCCTCATTCCCGCCCTCTGCCTTTGTTTAACTGCCAAAGATCATGAATTCCGGGCCCATTCCAAGTTCCCTGAAAAACATAATTTGTAGTTTTAATTTGGACCTCTTCTCTACCTCTTGCACCTTCGACAGGCTTCAGAAGTCTGAATACAGCCTGATAAAGGCCGGTTTTCTGTGTCTCGGGTAAAGAGAGGTGAAAGGGCAGCCTCGGTAAGGGCTTCTGGGGAGTTCCGACGTACAGGTTGGAGAGGCAGAGGTTACTCCGCTACGGCGGTACGTGCGGGATCCGTCACGCCGTGCCGGTGCAGGGGTGACGGTGTTGTGCCCACGTCAGGCTGGCACAAGCACGCTCACGGGAGGCTGAAACCGGCTCGACCGTAACCCGCGCACGCCCGGCTGCGAGAGCGCGGCTCTCCCGCCGGGCGCCCCCCGAGCGCTCCCTCCCGGCCCGCGGACC
>WAAD01021476.1:789120-800194 GCA_013389945.1 Fregata magnificens | reverse complement strand
GGATGCCCGCCGCTGCTCGGGGCGGCGGGGGGGGGGTCCCCGTGCAGGGTGGCCGGTCCACAGGGAGGGTCCTTGCAGAGGGTCCCCGTGCAGCGTCCCTGGCCCCCGTGGGCAGCAGGGTCCCCATGCACGGTTCCCGGTCCTCACGGAGGGTCTCTGCGTTCCCGGGACCCATAGAGAGTCCCCGTGCGGGGTCCCTGGTCCCCCAGGAGGGTCCCTGCAGAGGGGTCCGTCCCCCCCCCATCCACAGCTGCCCCAGGCCGAGCTCTGTGCCCCGCAGTGCCTGGCTGCAGGTGCTCTGCTCCGGCAGGAGCCCTGCCACGCGTGGCAGGGGGTGGACAGGGCTGGAGGCAGGGCTCTCTGTGCCTGGGCAGGGAGCACAGCTACCATTCATGCTTTCTCTTTTTTTTTTTTTTGCTTTTCTTCCCTAAATGCCCAGCTCACGCGATCACGCGGGAGAGACAACAGCATGCTGCGTGGGTAGGCCGTGGGCTCCCTCCCCACCTCACTCCTGGCCTTCTGAGACCCTCAGCCACCAGCAGATCCCATTCTCGGGTGTTTTCTCCCACATTCAGCCCTGCACATCAGGGCTGCTCCTTGGCAGAGAAGCGGACTTGGCCGCCCGCCTCCTTCCTGTATCTCAGCAGGGTGAGTCAGTGCCTCGCCGTGCCCAGCGCCAGCTCTGCCCGCAGCCTGGTCACCACCGAGCCGGGAGGGGGGAGCATCCACTCTGCCCTTTTCTCTGGCTGAAAGGGAGTTTCCAGCGTCTGTGGCGTGTCCCGCCTGCCCCGTTCTCAGTGTGTTTGTCTCACTGTCTGGATGACTAAAGATAACTGGGTATTGTTTGTGTCCCAGCTCTGTTTTGGCTACTGTTGCTTTGCTGTCCCCCCCTTGCCTCCTCGGAGCTCCTGCTGCCAAAAACCAGCTTTGTGCTGGGGACCCGGTGCCCGCACCCTGTGCACTTGCCCGTAGCTGCTGGCTTCAGCTCACAGACATGGCAGTGGTTCCGAGGGATGAGCTTTGCCCACGTGAATGTTTATCCTTATCCAAAAAGCACCCTCAGTCCTGCCTGATGGTTTCCACCTGAGTGTAGGATGCCAGCGCTGCGACTTGGCCCTGGAGGGCTGGGGGGGCCAGGCTGGTGGGGGGGGCTCACGGTCTCCGAGGAGCTGCGGGAGCAAATCTCTGCGGGGTACCTGCTGGCTCTGGCTTGCTCACAGCTCCGTGTGGTCCGGCATGGCCTCTGGGCAGCATCAGCCGTTTGCCACTGACCCTGCTGACCCCCTGCCCTGCCCTGCTCTGCCAGCAGGGAGGCGAGGAGGCACGGCCGGGGAATTAGCTCAGGTCTCTGCTATGTGACACGTCTGTGTCGATTGGCACCGGTTACTGCTGCGAGGCGTGGAGACAGTTTCTGTGCACACGAGTCCCCCAGAGCACCCCGAGTTCCCTAGGGCTCACTGCAGCCCGAGTCCCTGCTGCAGGGATGGCACGTGTGGGTGCTGCCCGCGCAGAGTGACACGCACCCAGGCCCCCCGCTGCTGCGGCCCCTCCATCCTGCCTTGCTGGGAGGGGGTTGGAAAAGCAGTGATATCATCAGCACGGAGCCTGACTCATCCCAGCTCTTCAGCACAAGCCGTGCCGCTCAGCGGGGCACTCATTTTATTCCAATTAAACCAACGCAGGCAAGCCAGCTCCACATAATGATTTTTTTTTTGCTCGTGGCCAAGTGTGCCTGCCCCTGGCCAAAAGGCGAGAGGGGACAGAGGTGACACTGAAGTCGGTGGAGAGTTTCCACTTCTGGTAGGGAGCCCTAAGAATAAGCCTTGCCAGATACCTGCAGGGTCTGCCTCGGCCACTGCAGCATCCCCGCCTCCCTTGTGCCTCCAGCGCAGGCTGACAGCACCTTGTGCTTGTGTCAACAGCCCTCGCCCTAACCGCAAACGCCCAGGTTCTTGGGAGGTGTCCCCAGGAGATCCGGGTCACAAGCTCAGGTAGGAAAGATGCCTCTTCTCCTCTCCACAACACAGAGCTCAGCTTCTGCCAAAAGTCCCCAGGGGAGCCAGCATCAAAGTGCACCCGTCATCAGGAGAAAATGTAACGTGACTTGTTCCTCCTGCCCTTCCCGCTCAGGTTTCTCCCATCTATTAGAGATTTGGGAGGTGAGTCAGGGAGCTACGGGCTGTGGATGGAGCTGGGGAGGAGTCGGCTGCTAAGGGAAAGGTGAACCAGTGCCAGGCAGGTGAATCACTCCCTGGTGAAAATAGATCTTATTCTCTAGGAGGCGTGCGTGGATGGGGCTGGGAGTGAGCCGCTGCTTGCTTGATCAGTAAATTGTGGAGTCAAGAAAAAAACAAGGCAAGGCTGCTTTCCCAGTAAACGAGGCGATACATTGCAGCCTTTGCCAGCAAAGCTCCAGTGACCAGCGGTCCTGTGGCTCCCTTAAAAGGGGCGATTTTAGCCTGGGACAGCGGGGAGACAGAAAAGCCATAAATACCCTCGAAGGAATGTGGCTGCTGAGAAATGAGCATCTCCGCGGGGCCGGGGCGGCGAGGCAAGGCGGGGGGAGCCGGGCTGCGCCGAGGTGCCGCCTGGCCGGGGTTCACAGCACCGCTCCATGCCAAGAGCCGGCCGGCTCCTTGGCCATGTCCTGCCCCGAGGGAGGAGAGCCTGGTCCCAGCACTAGCGGTCCCTGCACGGTGCTGGGGGAGGCTCCTGCCAAGCCCTGGGAGTGTTGTGTCCCAACATCCTTGGGCTCCACACCATGCAGACGTCCCCGATGGCCAGCTGCTGGCACGGGAGCTGGTAGAGCTGGGTGGTTGTGCGCGGGCAGCAGGACACCCAGCCCCGACCCCAGGCAAAGAAGGGGTATTCCTGGAGCACCTCAGCAGACACCTGGGCAGAGCGAGGAGAGGTCCTGTGTCAGGCTGGGGTGGGGGCAGCTCCCTGGCCGTCCGCTCTCACCTGCTCGCCCCGCAATTTGGGCAGGCTGGCTCCTTCCCAGCCGCGCCGGCAGCCATGCTCAGCCGCGGTGTGTTTGCCCCTGGTAAACCCACCAGCCCCGCCGGACCCCACAGCTCCTTTGTATCCACCTGCATCAAGAGAGACGACTGAGGCCGTGCAGCACGTCAGTGGCAGAGCTGGGGTTTGCCTGCTCCGGCCCTCCCTGGCCACTGACGCCCTCCACTGAAGGGACTGGGCCAGCCTGGCTTTGAGAAACAGCACCAGTCTGGCCATCAGGAGGCCAGGATCTGCTCAGGGCTGGCCTGTCCCGCTCTGCAAGAACATTTGCAGAGCCCGTGGAGTTGCTTTGGGTAACAAGAGCTGCGGGAGCGCAAAGGACGGTTGCTTGTGTTGGTGACTGCCACATACCCTGTGCGTTTGGGCAGGGTGAGCAGGGGGTCCCCGGCTCCCCCGGTGTTCCCTTTTCACCGTAGGATGGTACCTTACGCACCTGCCTGTCCTGGTCCCCGAGGTAGACCTGCAGGCAGGCGAAGCCAGCGCGTGGGCTCCTCTGGATGCCCTGCACCAGGCAGGGGCTGAGGTGCAGCTCCGCACTTGCCACGCACCCCAGGAAATCCTCCGCCTGCAGCTCCTCCACCCTCTTCTGCCGTCCCCCGGGCAGCGCCGTCAGGGAGCCCAGCTGGAAGTGAGGCAGTGCGAAGGCCGTGCTCGCCGTCGGCAGCAGCAGGGACCAGAGCCCGCCGGCACGGGACGGGGTTCGGCACTGCCAGTATGCGACCGCGGGGCAGAGCGGCTGGGAATAGACCAACGCGTAGGATGGTCCCGTGGGAGACAGCATGAGGGAGGCAGAAAGGTGGGCAGGGATGGGTGTGGGCATCGTGGGGGTGTCCCTTGTGTCAGCAGGTGGCTTCTCCTTGCCCTTCCTGTGCGGGGAAGCGGCCCCGGGAGGTGGCTGCAGAGGGGCAGCACTGGCTGAAGGCAGAGGTGAGGAGCTGGGGGGCTCTGGGGGGCTGGGGGGGGGATGCCTGGCTGCTGAACACAGCACGGGCGGCATGGCAGGGGCAGCCCCAGCATCCTGCAGGCTGGCCCCCTCCCTGCCCAGCTTGTCTGTACCCACTGCCAAGCCAGGGGCAGGCAGTCCGTAATACACCTGCGCCTGCGTAATACAGGCTGCGGGCAGCGGTGCGGCCAGGGGGAGGCCCCTCTCCGGCTCTGTCTCCCCTCCAGGCTCAGCCCCTGCCAGTGCAGGCAGTATAGGGCTGGCTGGAGAGCAATGCCCTGGCAGGGCCACCGCCATCCCCAGCCCTCTGGCCTGCCTGCCTGCATGCTGCCTGCTGAGCGATGTCCAGGCTATGGCGTGCAGGCAGCTTCTGGCTCCGTGATAGCTTTGGGGGGTGCCCTCGGGGTCAGAGGTAGCCCAGCCCCTTCCGCAGGCAGCTGTGGTGCCTGGAGGCTGCCCACAGCCCGGTGCTGCCCCGTGGGCAGTGCCCGCCTTGCTGTCAGCATCCCTTGCACGCCCTGGCAGAGTGGATCTCGCCCGCGGCTGCCGGATCCCTGCAGAAGCCACTGGCTTCACCCAGCTGGGTGAGAGCCAGGCAGCCCTGGGCAGCACCTGGGCAGCTGCCTGCTGCCCCCCAGGCAGGCAGGGCTGGTGGAGGGTGGCTGGCAGAGCACTGCTGGAGCCCGGCTGCCCGGGGCTGCCCTCGGCCAGGAGGGCTTTCCTCTCCATCAGCTCCCGCTTCTTCAGGGGCAGGCTGAGCCGTTCTGCGCAGGGTCCGCTCTCGCTGCCATCAGGCAGCCCCGTGCCCTGGGGCATTGTGTGGACTGTGGACAGGTCCCAGCAACGCTGCTTCACCCATCCAACCCCGAGAGCAGCAGCATCTAGGAGAGCACTGAGCAGAGGGTTACAGGGGATAGGGAACACTGGGTCGTCAGTGGCTGCGATGCCAGCAGGGATCCCAGGCCAGCAGCATCGTTCCCTGTGCCAGGAGAGCGTTAGGCACTATGGCCTTGGGGGGAAGCGCCCTCAGGGCTGGATTGTCCCTGCAGCCTTTGGGGACTGCAGATGCTGTGGGGATGTGGTGGCACCTTGGGGCCAGGCTGGTGCCCACCCACGGGGAAAGGGGAGCAGGGCCAGGCTGGGCTGAATCCCGTCCTCATCTCACTGTGACACCTTGGGGCCACCGTGGGGAATGTGGGGAGGGATAATGAGGGGTAAGAGAAACCCCTCCTAGGGGTTGGGGCTGATGTGACCCATGGCCAGGTCAGGCAGGAGCACCAGGAGGCAGAATGGACGTAGGGACAAGGGGTTGAACCCCCTTGTACAGGGGCATGGGGAGGGGGGATCACAGGGAGGGGAGGAGAGGTGAGGCCCTGGCTGCTCCCCGCAGCCATGGGGCGAAGAGGTGGTGGTGCGGGGAGGTCTGGGCTGCTGCGGAGGTTTGCCGGCTGCTGTGTTACCCATCTGGCTTTCTGAGCTTCAGCGGCAGTTCCTACCACCCCCACGGGTTTCGCCTCCCGTCTCTTTGCAATGAGCTCGTGGCCCCAGCTGCCCTACGGATGCTCTCCATGCCGGGGAAATCCCACCAGCATTTTTACTGCCACAGGGGCTACAAACACAGTGAGGGTTAGTGCTGGAGCCCTGCCACGCAGGATGTTTTTTTCTGCCATAATCATGCTTTTTTTCCCGCATCAGCTTTAAAACTCGGGTGGCTTTAACGCAAAGGCAGTGTGAGCCAGCCCTGGGCAGGGCTGTGCCATGGCCCTGCTCTGCAGCACCATCTTGGCTGTGCAGAATCAGCCCTTGAATGGCGTCTGCAACCTCCCTGCTTGTCTGTATGGGTCTCTGAAGAGAGAGATCCCTTCCCTGCAGGACGGGCGCTTTGTATCCCTGGCCCTGGCAAAGCCTGGAGCAGGGATGGCCACCCTGTACACTCAAATCGGTGCAAAGCCACGCGCCCAAGCCTGCTGCAGAGGTGGTGGCATTGCCTCTCCCTCCCGCTTGCCCCTGGAATGGTCCTGCTGAGCTCTGAGCTCTCCCCAAATGCATGTTATTCCCTCCCGCAGGACGGATACCCCATCGCCTCCCAACTCAGTGAGCGAGGAGCTGAACCGTGTGGTCCCCACATCCTGCCCCACACCCGGGGCCCCTCGCCAGTATGGCCAGACCCTTCCCACCTGGGCAAGGGGATGGTGCAGCCCTTACCTCCTCGCCGGGCTGAGCCGGAGGGTGCAGGAGCTCGCCCTGTCTCCTGCGCTGCGCCGCAGGCACTGAGCACTGGTGGAGAAGGTCGCCCCATGGGGCGGCGTGGGAGGCTGCTCACACACGCGCTCCTGCTCCCCCCACAGCCTTTTGAAGCAGCCGCAGGAGAGGAGGGGGGAGCCTGCTCAGGTATGCGCTGCAGCCCCACGCCCTGGGAAACCGAGCCCGTGGCATGGGAAGAGGGTCTGGGGCCAGAGGTGGCTGGGGACACAGGGACCAGTGGGCTGCAGCCCTTGGCAAGGTGACCCCGCCAGTGCTGCCATGTGGAGATCTGGTGGGACGTATGGTGGGCCTGGGAAATTGCCCACGGAGCTGGTGTCGCGCAAGTGCTGGGCGTCCCGTTGTGGCCTTAGCCTTGCGGCTGTCCCGGCAGCCCGGGGTCCCGAGCCCCCCCTGGGCCCTGCTCACCCTCAGGGGAGGTGGGAGGAGGAGCAGAGCTGAAACTGCCTCCTCCAGCCCCTGACATTTAAGGCACATGCTCTGCCTCTGTTTTGTGGTTAAACACTGCTGGGTGAAAACACCTTCCCCGGCTTGGCAAAGTGCTGCTCACAGTCATTTTGGTACCGCAAGCAGGGGACGGTGGCGGGGAAGCACACCGAGACAGTGATGTGGGACAGGCTGCCAGACCGGGAGGGAAGTGTGGCTGGCAGCGAGCACCCTGGTGAGGTCCTACAGTCTCAGCTCGAAGGTGCCGAGAGATGCACAGCACGGTGCTGAGGACAAGACAGGGCTGTGAGAGATGCCCAGGATGAGAAGCACCGTGGAGGAGGAGAGGAGGTGCTGACCCACCATGCAAGGTAGGGACAACTGCTCGCTTCTGCCACGCTGCTTCTTGCCAGCCTGTTAGCCCTGCAGCCGGGCCAGCTTGGTTTTCCTCCTCTCCGAGAGCAGCAGGAAGATGCTGCCATTGCGAGCATCTTTCGCTCCCCTTCCCCAGGGACCCCAGTGGTGGGAGCCGGGTGGCTGGCTCCCAGGGCCGGTTCCCCAGGGACGCAGCCAGCAGTGCCCCCCGCTCCACCTCTGTGGCGAATACACTCGCTGGCCTTTCCTCCCACCACCCTGAGAGCCATCGGCCACTGGCATGTGTCACCATGGCCACATCCCAGGGTGAGAGGTGGCTGGGGGAGCTGGGGCAGGTGGGGAAGGAGAGGGACCTTTCAGTAGGAAAATGCTGGCGAGGGTAGAGGGGCGCTGCTGCGTGCAGCGAGTGCACACACACACACGAACATAGAGGTGTCTGGGTTCAACCATCCTGAGCTTTTTTAGCTCACACTTAAACGAGGGAGTCCTCACCACATGCTGATGGCAGCAGATCTTGTCCTTTCCTCAGCAGCCTCCAGTGCGCTTTGGGCACAGGTCCTCGCATGGCATCACCCCGTGCCGTGCCCAGCTGGAGCACGTGGCAGGGCAGCTGTGTCCGACCGCCACCTGCATCCAGAGATCGGACAGGGATGAATTCCAGCCCCCATGGCCGTATGTGAACTGGAGGATATCAGCAGTGCTCGGGTCGGCTTGCTGGCTGCCCACGGGAAAACAAAAGAGCAAAGGACGTGGTCCTTGCCCTGCGGAGCTGGCCCTACGCCCTGGCCCTTCTGCAGCTTGGACCTGCTCCGTGCATCTGCGTTGCCGTCAACATGAGGTGGTGGGGAGTGGATGGTGGGCTGGCAGGTCCCCTCTGCCCACCCCGGTGTCCCGGGCTGCCCCCTTCCCCGGGCCCGGCCAGGCGCAGGGAGGTGCTGGGAGCCCAGGAGAAGGGGGAGCCTGGAGCTGCCCCCTCGGGGCTGCAGCGCAGGGTGCTGGGCGCAGGAAGGGGAACCCCACTCACAGTGAGCCTCGAGCTTGTCACCCTCCCAGGCTGATCCCTGAAGGGGAAATTCAGATTGTTACTGCTCAGCAGTGGGAATTTGTGGCCGAGGAACAACCTGGCATGTAGGGCAAGACAGCCCAGCTGCAGAAGGGGTTGAGCTGGCTGGCAGCAGGGATGGCAGAGTCAGCAGGACTCCCTGCAAGGGAGTGGAGTTTCCCTTGGGGGTGAGAGCAGAAACAGCCACAGCATTGACCTGAAGCCATCCTGGGGTGGGAGCACTCAGAGGCCACCTTTGGGCAGCAGAACTGGGCTGGGGGATGGAGCCACAGCCGGGCTGAGGTGCCCCATGCAACCGCTCAGGGATGAGTGCCAGGGCAAGTGGATATAAGGGCTCTGCTCGTGATGCATCTTTGCAGACTCCTTGAAGAACTGCTGCTGGCGGCAGGAGTCTGTCCAACGCAGTCTTCATTTTGTTTTATATTTAAGCAAAAAAGTGTGTTTAATTTGCCTCGAGGGGTAACATAAAAATTCCCCAACGTTGCCCATGAAGGTGCCCACCCCCAATTAAGGGTCGCCCCCATCCCCTGCTGTGCAGCCAGCACCGGAGCTCCCATGTCACAGAGGTGTGATGTCATGGCCCGTGTTCCAGCTGCAACTGCCAGTGCACGGCAACGAGCACAACGCAGCCCTTCTCCCCTGCTCCCGAGCAGCCCTTCTCCCCTGCTCCCAGCCCAGCCCTTCTCCCCTGCTCCCGGTGCCTCGGACGCACGACCCAGCCCTTCTCGCCTGCTCCCAGCGCCTCGGTCCCCGTCTTGGTGCTGCCATCTGGGTGGCATCATGAAGGCCCAGAGGAAGAGGACACTTGTGCTGCCAGAGGTACAGCCCTACTCCACAGAGGTGGACACCCCCCTCATGCCCGGGCAGGCTGGAGCTGGCACCGTGGGGGTGGCGCGGGATGGGGACCCCACTCTGGGGAGCTCAGGGGGCCGGGAGCTTGGCTTGCGCTCTCCACCCACCCCTGCAAGGCCACAGGCTGGGAGAAGCCCTTCTGGGCTGCTCATCCCCTGCTGAAATTGAGCATCCCTGCCTGGGGGAACATGTCCCCGGGGGAGCCCTGGGCTCATGCCGGAGGGATGCTTGCCGGGAGCAGCTGGGTCCTGCCCGGAGCCTGAGCCGGTGCCTCACGTGCCCCTTTCCAGGCTGTAGCCACGGGACCTCAGCCCTGCCTGTGGAGCAGCACAGAGCCAAAAATCTGCCTGCACAGAGTAAGGAGCTTATGGGCGCCGAGGCAGGCGCAGGGCCGGGGTCTGCGCATGGCGGGGCCAGGGTCTGTGCCCGGGGCCCCCTGGGGCAGAGAGCAGGGGCGCTCACCCCTGCCCTCTCTGCTCTGGCAGATCCGCAAGACCTTGCCGCTCCCCAAGCTGCTGAAGCACACGAAGCGCAGGATCCTTTGGCTGCAGGCGCTGGCTCGTCGATGGTGGTGGGTGCTGGTGGCGAAGGAGCTGCCCAGCCTCCAGCCAGCTCCTGCTGGGGATGTGCCCAGGGGCCCCATCGCCCCATGGCTCTCCCCGAGCGGCAAGAGGGGGCAGGGGTGCCAAGACCCCTGTCCCACAGGTCCGCTCGGCTGGCCAGGGCAGGACCAATGCACTTTTCTGCTTGCCTTTTGACTTAGGATATGCCACCTCGTGCTGGAGGCTGCGGAGGCATCTGCCAGCAGCATAGAAGTGGAGATGGAGGTAAAGATGGAGGTGGATGAGGACATTGAAATGGAGATAGACCCACCAGCAGCAGGACAGGCACGTGCTCCCCATCCACTGCCCACAGTCAGGGTGGGTCACCTGCCGCCGTGCTGGGACTGGGGTGGGTGGGCCCCACTACAGGGGCACGGTGCCCGCTCCCCTTGTCCTGGCGACACAACCGCCACTACCACGCCGCCCTGAGCACCCGTCCGCTCTGGGAAGGGAGCGATTTCTTAGGGCCAGGCAACCCAAGTCTAACCCTAAGCCCAGCCAGGGCTCAGCGCTGGTGGCAGAGTCCTTCTCTCCCCAGCATGTCCCAGGGCTGTGGCAAATCTAATGTCCATCAGGACGAACCCCAGTCTGAAGCAGCTGCTGCCGCTGAGGTGGCTCAGGAACCCCCAGCTCTGCTCAGCGAGGCTTTTCTTCCAGGGCTGACGGAGATGCGGGGCTTGGCAGATCTGGAGTTGACATTAGAAGAAGATTTGTAGTTTGCTGTGTTGAGCCATTTTTCTGTAAATAAAGTTATTTATTTATGTTTGTTCAGACCCAAGCTCTCTGTCTCAGAGTTACATGTACTTTGGGCACAAGCAGCATTTGCAAGTTGTGCTTTCCACTTCTTCTGGCTTCGCGGGGCTGGAGGCGGCTGGCAGTGCTGGCACAGCCGCCCCGGGGGCAGGGGGTACCTGTGCACAGAAGGGGTCCCACTTACGGAGGTCACAGCACTGGGCACCAGCGGGGTTTATGGGCTGCTGGAGAGTGGTGTCCTCAACAGCAAAGCTGTCACCAGCAAAGAGTGAGCTCTAACGTGACCGACTCTTGCAGCGACACCGTCAAAGCAGCCAGGAAACCTTCTGCTCCCCTTCCTGCTGGAGGAAAAGAGAAGGGACTCCTGGGGCAAGAGGCATGACCAGGCCATAGAGATGCAAAATGCAAAATCTTTAAGGCTTTGAACCTACACACGCTCAGGTATTTGTTTAATGTCCTGCATTGCTTTACCCTGTGCCATTAAGAGCATTAAGAGTGTGGGTGCATGGAGAGAGACCAAGCCTGAAGCAAAGCAATCCTTGCCCTGCCCGGATTGCTGGTGCTGGGAGCGGCACCGGCCCCTGTTCCCCACTCGGGGTGACACGCGGGGTGGGCAGCGCAGCCTGCGGGGGGCTTTCGGGAGAGGGTGCCGGTGAAGGGGTGTCACGGGGCCCGTGGGTGCAGGGTCCCTGGATGTGGGTGCAGGGCGTGTGGAGCCGTGGGTGCTGGCAGGGAGCCCCGAGGGGATGCGATGCGGTGAGGTGCAGGGGTGCGGGATGC
>WAAD01021476.1:777055-788687 GCA_013389945.1 Fregata magnificens | reverse complement strand
TGGCAGAGCGGCTCTTTGGGGCTCTCTGCAAACGCAGGCAGGGCTGGGCACGGGCGAGGGACGGTGCGAGGTTCGTGCGCGTCCTGCGTGGAAGGGGGAGCTCGGCCTGCCCGGGTGGCACCGGCACTGTGGCGGCCCAGGGCTGCCCCGGTCAGCCGGGGAGGGAGGTGGGCTCCATCCCCAAAGGTCTCGGTGCTCACGCCGACCCCCTCGGCGGCTGGCAGGGCACCTGGCCGGGCTGCTGGCATCGGGCACCCCCTGTGCCAACGTTTACCAAGGCTTCTCACACTGCGTCCTCAAGCTGGGGGAAAACATGGCCACGTACGAGGAGGCGGACGGCATCGACCTGCAGGGGTTGCACCGAGTCTGTGGGTGAGTGTGGCCCCATGCTGGGACCCCCTGCATGTCCCACCCTGTGGGGCCAGTCCCCAGAGGAGGGTGGGCTGGGGGGGTTATCATCTGTGGTGCACAGCCAGCGTGGCTTTTTAGCATTGCCCCTGTGCCGGGTGCTGCTCTCTTGAACTCTTCTCCTCCTGCACTCCTGGATCCTGCCGGTGCGTGCACACATGCTCCCCACCTTGCTCCAGCTACAGACAGACCTGGTGAGCTCCTTTCCTCTATCCGTCTGTCCACCTGCCACATGGTTCCAGCTGGAGTTTACATCCCCAGCCCTTAGCAATAGCTCCAGCCCCAGGACTCATCCTGCGACCGCCTGCACACCTGCAGCTGGGAGAAGCAGGGCTGGTGGGACCCGGCACCCTTTGCCCCTCAGGAAAGACTCCCCTGGACACCTGCGTTTCAGACAGGGACTTGCACGTGGCCAGACTGTCCCAAGGTCCAGGGAGCAGCCTGCAACTGGCCTCAAGTTAGATCCTGCTGCCCAAACTAAGCCTTCTCCCTCCTTCCCTGCTGAGAGCCTTCATCCTTCTGGCTTGAATTTGCCCCACTACTGGTCTTCATGAGTTTGTAGCAAGTGCCCCGAGATGACTGTGTTGGGAAGATGTTAACTTTAGCAGAACTGAAACAATAGTTAAAGAGTTGTGTAATGAGGGGTGGTGTGAGGTGGGTTTGTGGGAAGGTCTGTTTAAAAATCAAAGGAGCAGAAGCGGCGACGGGGGGCAAGTGAAAGGTGGAAATCGAATGTTTGCAGAGATAAATGGAGGCAGCTCTGTCTGCCCAGCAGTGAGTTGTGGGGTGTGAAAAGGAGTTATAAGGAAATGCAGACAGACGTGCCTTGGGGCCGGGTAAACCTGCCAGGGCAAGTGGGAGGGCTGAGTGCCCTGCAGGTCAGGCTTTCCAAGCTGCTGAAAACCACCCTGTGGGTTGGGATGGCAAGGCATCGCCCTTAGCGGTGGGGTGGAGGCTCTGGGACCTGCTCTGTGGTGCCAGCACAGCTGGCTGGCATCTGTGGGGGGCAGCCAGGATGGGGCAGTCGCCGTTGGTGGAGGCAGGTTGGGCTCTGAGTGAGCTGGGATGAGGAGTTGGTGCTGCTGCTGAGGCAAGCCAAAATATCTAACTTTGGCTGTTGCCAGAAGTGGAAAACACTTCAACAAAACTCCTTTTGCTCAAGGAGAACAGAAAACTAACTAGCCCCCATTTTTTAAAAAATTTTATTTATTCATTTTGTCGAGGCATTCCCCTGCCAGCAAGCATGCCGATGGAAGGTTGGCTGTGACTTGCTCTTTCTTCTCCCTTCTCTATGGGACAGCCTAGCTGAGGATGAAAGTCCTCTCTGGGATGTGGCTGAAGGCTGGGTTGAAACAGTAACTGCTCTGCTTTGGGCTGTAATATATACTTTTTTGGCTTCTTGGTATTAGAAAAAAAACCAAGCAGGCAGCCCTGCACGTGCTGTGGTTGACTGCCAGAGGAGTGATTCCTCTGCTGAAACTCACATGAAATGTGTGAGATGAGGTTTTTTTACAGGCTCTGGGGCACTAACAGCAAAGAGCAGGTCCTGAGATCTTCCCCACTGGTAGGGCTGGGGCTCTGCACCTTCAGGGACGTGCCAGCTTCCCCTGCCGGTCCTGCTGCACGGCTAACCAGGCTTGCTGTGGCTGGAGGAAAAAGGTGATGATGTCCCAGCTTCCTGCCAGGAAATATTTCTGAATTATTGGCCTTTAACCCTCAGCCTTCTCCGCTGCCATATGCTTTCCTGGTGCCATGGTCCCCTCTCCAGGAGCGCAGGTGAGGGATGGATGTGGAGCTGGGAGCCAGCACGGGGCTGGTGGTGTCTCGGCTCTGCGTGCACAGTGCTGCCCCAGAGCTGGCCTGCCTGGCTGAGCAGATGGAGGCTGTGAGGGGTGAAACATTGGGAATTGCCATCCCGGCTGAAAGCAGAACCAGGCAGGAGCTGTCATGCCCCTCTGCCTTCCCCCAGCTGTCCTTTGCCCGAAGACACGGGCCAGCTTTAACCCTCACCTGGCACAGCTGCCTGCTGCTGCCGCAGCTCAGGAGCAAGTGCAGGAGGTTACCTGGGTTGTACCAGCTTTTCTCATTATCTGGGGACATTTATTCTGCCACAGTGACTCAGTTTAATGAACTCCCTCGCAGCTGGCGTTCTGACGTAAGCCCTGGTAGGAAAACTAAGTAGAGTGCTCAGGTCCGCGTGTCTGTGCAAGGTGTCATCTCCAGCACAGGGCACTTGGGCAAAACCAAGCCACCCCCTTCCCGTGAGCAGGGTCCCTGCTCGGCCAGCTGGGCTGCTTCTCCTTCCTGAGGGGTGGCACGTGTGCCTGGTGTCCTGGTGGGCACGGGGAAAGGTGGCAGAGCAATTGCTCCTGTCTGCTAGGTAGTCCCCAGCTTGCAGGTAAATTATGGCCTGGAGGTGGTGCCCAGCTCCAGCTAAGGTGGGATGGCAAAACTGAGGTGGAGGGGAGGGCAGGAGGGTGCCTTGGGGTGCGAGTGGCTCCATGCTGTTGGCTGGCAGAGGCCAGGGAGCCAGCTGGGACCCCGGGGGGTGCTGCCCACAGCTGGTCCCTGCCTTGCCCTGGTGTCAGGTGCCAGGACACACGTTGTTCCAAAGAAGCTACAATATGAAATGCTTTTGCAAAGCTCTTTTCAGGTAAAAGAAACTCTCTTTGAAAGAAGTCACGGGGGGAAGGTTAGTGGCAAGCGTGGCATAGAGCCTTACCTGTCCTTTGGGGAAGCTTTTGTTTTGGAGAGGAACCACTTCCAGAGGTTGGATGGTCCGTGGCATTTGCTGAGACTTCTGGGCTCCTGCTGCTTCATTTTGTGGGTTTGTACCCACAAAACAGAGACCTCGCCTGTGAATTCAGCTGTGTCAGGACTTACGGACACGCTAGTGTGCACGCAGCGACCTGCCAGGCTGTGGGTGCCCTCCCTGCCACAGAGCAGCACCTACAGCAGCCTTTGGGGAGTCCAGTACAGAGTCTAATCCTCCTATACCCAGCAGCCAAAAAAAACCCCATCAGGCGCCGTGCCTGTTCTGGTCCTCCCCACACCACGCAGGGGGACATGGCCTAGCCTGGTACCTGCTGTCCTCGTCCCCGGACAGCTGGAGCCCACCCTTCCCTGCTCAGCTTGACACCTGTGGGCAGGGAGCTCGTTGGAAACAGCTCAAAACCAGCTTCTCCAGAGCCACCATGCTTCTTCACCAAAGGTAAGGAAGGAGCTTAGGGAGGGGATAAAGCCTTGGCAAGGCTGGACACTGCTCTGGAAAAATGCAGTGTGGGGACATCCTGCATGGCGCTGGCCCCAGCGTGCCGGACCAGTGGGGTGGTGTCCACTGTGCCCCTCCTGGGACAGTCTTCTCGGGGGTTGTGGTTTTCAGCCACGTTTCTGCTGGGGTTTTTCCCTGCCTGGGTCTAGCTCTGGATCTGAGGGGGGGGGGGGGGTGGGTGGAATCCAAGTTGCCATCCCCAGGGGAAGCAGCCAAGGGGGTCTTCAGCGAGCAGCTCCCGGTTTATTCCTGCAGGACTGTGGGTTATCATTGCCTGTCTTGTTGTTTTTTCCCTGGTGCTCCCAAAGAGCCTCTTTCCATTAAACGGCTTCTACTTGCACAGGGTAATACCCAGCAGATAAATGGAGATGTGTCTAATGAGAACACAGTGAATAACTCCTCCTGCCCCTGCCCATATCTTAGTTATAAAGCTGCGATGGTCTGCAGGAGATGTTGTCCTTCTCCTTGCTTTGTGCTCGTGTTTTGCCCTTCACTCAGCTTGGAGACAGCTATGAATGAAACACGCTGGGCCTTTGACAGCCCGTTTTAGATACTCAGGGTGCTCGGTGCCAAAGGGAAACATTTGTTCATGGAAAATAATGGATTTTATTGACTTCTGGGGGGAGGCGGGGGGGAGTGAGTATTAAATATTTTCAGTATATTTTGAAGTTTGAAGTTTTAGCCAAGATGCTCTGGGAGACGAAGGAGGGAATGACAAAATACAGAGGTGGTTGTTGCTCGAAGGGCGGGCTTGGGGCAGCCAGGCTCTGCCCAGCTCCTTGGCGTTGTGCTGCTGCAAAGGGACTGATGGTGCGGTGTCTGCCCTGGCTGCAGGTACTGGGATGAATTTCACACGTGTGCCCTAACGGCGCTCTGGGAGTGCCAGAAGGAAGCAGCGGCTGTCTGGGAGATGCTGAGAAGGGAGTCTCGAAAAATCAAATTTCAAGGCAGCTTGTTCGACCTCTGCAGCCCCAGCGTGGCCCAAAGCTTTGCCTGGACCCATGTTCCCAACGTTTCCGTCCTCGGCATCCCACTCATCGTCACTTGGCTGAACGTATAAGCTACAGCTCTGTAAGTATCGCAACAAAGGCCGTGGCAGCATGTGTCGTGGCATCTTTCTGATCATTTTTCCAAACCTTTGAGGAGAACACTGTGCGGTCCTCAGCGAACACTTGGCTGCATTCTGCGCCTATAAGATGTGGAAGAGCTCAGCAGCATCTCCTGGGTTTGCTATTTCTCTGTAATTTGGGATAATGCTTGTCCCCTTCTGCCTCAAGGCACAGATGCAGATCTGGCTGACTGCAGAATTTGGGAACTTGTAGATATGGGGCAGAGGATTTGGGGAAAAATGATAAATTGGTCATGAATGCTGGATTCTTTTGCACTCTTCTATGGCTACTGGAAGGAAACCTGTTTACTTTGCTGACTCTTTCCACCAGATCAACTCTCCAGATTTTTGATTTGGGCACTGAAAACAAGATGGGCATTTTTACCACTGACTTGTGAGGTGCAGGCAATGGTGTATGTCCTGTCAAAGGCAGAAAGGAGTCCTTACCACCCTGTACTGACCTCTTTTCTTTGAAGAATAATCACAGGTGCATGACTCCTCCTCTTGCACACATCTGGATTCTTGAGTAACTTCCACGTTACGTGTAAATCCCTTTTCTAAGGAAATAGAGGGCAAAAATATTTGGGGGGAGAGGGAGTGTCAAGCTAGCAGGACAAAAAGGATTTGTAGCAACTCTTTTGCTTTAAAGCTTTCCCCAGGGTATCTGTAAGCAGCTCTGTGGGTGGCAGTGTGTAATTCCAGAGTATTAAAGTTTGTTGTAGAGCCTACAGCATGGCAGAAGTTATTTGTCCTGGCTCTTGTTCAATAGCACAGTCTCTTGTCTCCTTTGCAGCTCAGAGCCTTGTTAGTTTTGCAGCTTCAGTACAAGTGTGAAAGTATTTGCAATGGAGAGGTGCTTGCGAGTGATTTCTGGCTATGTTAGAAAAACACAACAATATTGGGCAGTACAAGGCAGTTCTGTGTTTTAAGGATGCTAATGTAGCTCTGTGCCCTGCCTGGCTGCACAGGGCCATAGCAGCCATGGTGACCCAGTGTGGGTCTGTAGCCTGTTCCTGTGAGGGTCTCAGGCCAGTTCCTTGCTAAGAGGAAGCACAGTGAGTCCTGATGGGACTTTCTACTGCTTCCAATGCATTCCCCGTGTGGTACTGCCACTCTGGAATGGGCAAGGAGCTGGTTTTCATCATACTCTAATCAGGGCTCAACAGCTGGATGTGGTGGTGAGCTCCATGTTCATATTATGGGACCCAGCTGTCTTTCATCAGATCTGAAACTTCCATGTTTAACTAGCAGGGTATTTCAGCCTGACTTTCCTAGATGTGTCACACATCACTTTGGCTGTTTTCACAGATTGTTTGCCCCCTTACCAGAGCACTTGCTTTGTCTCCAGCAGGGGCAGGCAGCTGCTAACAGTGAAGGCTAGTCCTGCGCAGAGCTGGGTAAGCTTCATGGCTCGTCATGGTCCTGAGAAACGTTGAACAAGAATCTTGCACTGGTGGTTTGAGCGCTGCCTGCCATGGGAGTGGGCACAGCAGTAGATACCACCAGCCGTAAATGGATCAGGAGGTTCTGAAATGGTGTCCCCAAACCTGAAAATGTGCTTTACAGTGTGAGCAGTGGATCTGGGGCCCAGCTGGCCCCAGAGATCCGACTGGATGTGTTACAGGTGTGTGGGCAATCTTCTCCTACAGCAAAGGATCTTTTTACCAACGATGTTGGGATTTTTAATGATGGGTCATGCTGCTCTCCTTTGGCATTCACATCTACTTCCTCTTACCTTCCCTATCACTTAACACTGTTCCTGCAGCAGCAGGAGGGAAGGAATAAATTGAGGCAAATTCCAAGAAATAAGTCGGGGAGGAGCAGCTGGTGTTCAGACAGCACTTCAGTGCAAGGCACCTAGGCTTTCTACAGACAACACAGTTTTACTTATGTACTCGGCATCTCGGATAAGTAGCGAAGAAAGGGTAAACCAGAGCACTGCAGAACCTGAACTACTCAGCTGCTTTGTTTTTTCTTCTTATTCTGCTCCAACTGCAGCATATGCTGTTTGATCCTGTTCCCCTCTTCCCTGTTATCTCTTCTCCTGCCTGTGGTCTGTAACTGGGGAAAGCCGAAGCAGGTGGGTATCATGTACAACCAAGGCTGGAGTCTTTTGGATCCAAATCCTGTACCTGCTCTTTGTTTAGAATAGGTGTTTAATGCCTTTAGGAAAACAAATAAGCACAATCCCCCAAAATCCCACAATCCTTAGCCTCTCTTTGGATTCAGCATCTTCCTCTCTGTTAAAATTTTCTACTTTTAAACAGCTTTGGGGAAGGGGAATGTAAAAGTCTCAGCAGAGACCTCCAAGAAGTTGTCTTTTTGCAAAACCATGGATGCAAATGGTTAGCTGACACTACCGCTGTCTCTAAGAAGAGCAGGTGTTGGGGAGAATTTTCCCTGGAAGCAAATCCCTCAACTCTATTGCACACAAACCCAAAAATTCATTAAGAAACAAAGACCATCTGCCACCATTTGGGTATGGAGGAGCAGATTTTTTTTTAAAGCCAAAGGCCCTCCTAAATCTGACTGAAAGCATGTGAGTGAAAATTAGGTCTCACAGTATAGGAGTGATGACTTTCAAGAGGTTCCCTCCTCAATCAATATTTCATTTTTAGCAGAACTTCCCCTATGACCAGGACAATTACAGTAGATTTCCTTTTAAAAAAAAGTAATATACAGATTCAGTCCTCAAAGGCAAAGTCAGCAGACTTTCAGAAAGAATTTCTAATCCTACAGCACACTTCGTGCTGATGCAGTGCAGCTTGTTGGGTGTTCCACAGCCTCAGTGTTAAATCCACATTTGTCAAGGATTCTTCTCATGGCCTTGCTCTGAGTGTCCCAAGATACAAAGCTGTAGCCAGACTTCACCCCCGCCCTATAAGGGAGGCTGCTGAAGCAGCTACAGCATATCATCTCGTGTATTCAGAAAGTAAGGAGGCAAGTGTTCCTTGGCCCAAAGTTTTCATCTGTGTTCTTACAGGGAAACAAAGATAGCACCTCTTTAATAGGGTCTCACAGCAACTCTGGGATTGACTGCCCATTCTCCTTTAAGAAATGGGATGAATGTGGCTTTAGCTCTGCTCTCTCATATTCACTGTAATTAGTCTTCTAGCTCACATTTGTCTTAAGACCCCCTCTGAAGAACACAGGAGTTCACACTACGCTTTGGTGTGGTGTTAAGCCTTGAATTAAACGTGCAAACTTCCCCTGTGCGGGACTGGGATGTTCTTTCTTAAGAATAGCAACAAAAAGCAGGAGAGGACAAAGCGAGCCTGAAAGAGTCTTAAAATACAACTGATGCCAAGCCAGTGTTTGTCAGCCCCCAGGCAGAGTGTGCCCTCTGCTCTGCGCCCTGATCCCAATTGCAGCACACTCACTGTTCTTTTCTGAAGGAGACAGTGGCACCTACTGGAAGACCAGTTTATATCTAGGCTGAAGGTGACTGGAAGAAAGGCAGGCATCCTTAGATAGGAGGAACAAGCAGATTTTGAGAAGGGATGAACTGTCTTGCTGACTGCACAGCAGAGTTGCTGGCGAAGCCCTAGGAAGTGACCTCTGGGTGGCCCTTCAGCAAGCTTGGCTTCTGTGCAGAAAAAAAAAAAAACCCTCATGTAAACTCTTTCCTCTGAAAGACTGCTGCTGATCTAAAACTGTGCTTAAAGGGGTATTGGTCAGGAAGAGGCGCTGGTGAAATCTCAGAATACAAAAAGAAGTTCTGTCTAAACAAATGTAACTGGCAATCCTCCTCTGCGGCAGACCTGCCAAGTATTTAAAACATCAGGATGTTATCCTGCCTCAATTTATAGTATCTGAATATGAGAGCAGGAATTGAAATACAGCTCCCCCAGTAACAAAAGTCAAAAGAGCAGCTTCAAAGAGTTTATCAACTTCTGCATCTCAAATCATCCCACCACTTTTCAACAAGCTGAATTAGCAAATAATTTATGCAAATTAACACAAATATTAACATACAAAGGAAAGTTACTGCAGCAAGATGCTGCACAGGAGAAAAAAAAAAATCTGTCTTTAGAACTGGCTTTGCCTTCATTTGGGATCGCACAAACTGGCCATCCTTCAGTGGAAACGAGGCAGGATGCAGGTCTGCTTGCTTGTGCTGCGGGATCTGGAGGAACCATCCAGCTTTAGCCCCTCAGCAGTAAGGTGGTGTCCCTGCCTGCCCGCAGGTGATGTTTATGTGAAATGCCTCTAAATAAAGGCATGTCCTATTATTTTGAGAAACAAGCAGCAGTCTCTCACTTAACTAAACATCACCCCTACCAGACCAGATCTGTTGCTAGACTTCTGAAGCCTGACAGGAAGACCCAGACAAGTGGGAACAGCAGCGTGGCTCCAGGACACCTTGCAGGCTTCCCCAGGACAGCACCAGCCTCGGGCTGGACATAGAATCAGAATAGTTTGGGTTGGAAGGGACCGTTAAAGGTCATCTAGTCCAACCCCCCTGCAGCAAGCAGGGACATCTTCAACTACATCAGGTTGCTCAGAGCCCCGTCCCACCTGACCTTGGATGTTTCCAGGGATAATGGAGATGGGATGCAGAGACCCTGGATTGCTGACACTCCTCTGGAAGTGAGGACTATGCTGGCTGACTTCCCAAGACAGCACTCACTGATGCCTTCACTTCAGAGCAGAGGTATGAAATAGTTACTGTAGGAAATTTTATGTGTCCTAGACAGTGGGCATCTTATGGCCACACGTTCTCTGGCCGTATCCTTCTGTTGCCATGATACAGACACTCATGGTATTTCTTGAAGTGCTCAGCTTCCCAGGAGAACCATAACATGCTCACAGCAACATAATATTTTTATTATTACAAAAGATTTCTTCAGCAAACTGCCATCTGACATCTGTATGTATTCAACATGGAAACAGCAAACAAACCCATGTAACGTTGTAGGTTATTTAGGGTCTCAGCTGGTGATTCAGGTAAGTACGACTATTTTCTTTCTCCCCATCCATTCACTTCCTTGACTGTTTTTCCAACCAAAGCCCAAACAAGTTACAGACCGGAAGCAGCAGCTCCCAGCCACACTGCTCACTGCGCCAGCTCCCACAAGAAGAGCTGACCATTGCATTACCCATACCGGGCACTCCCACGTTTGTCAAATTCCAGATGCTCCTCATGCATCAAGTTTTGCAACCTGGCTTTTAACAGTGTCATGAGTGAAGAGTTTAAGAGCACACTTGCCATACAGTCATATTAAATGCTTTGTGTTAACAAAATAAACATCTGCTCCTCCCCCGTTGTCGGCTGATGCCAGAGGAGATGCTCACACTCATGCAGTCACCAAGGTCCAAAAAAAAAAACCCAAACCAGTCTAAACAGACCTGCTGTGCTTCTTCAGTGATGATTCTCAGGCATTAGATGCACTTGTGCTGGAAACAATGACATAATGCAGCATGTCGTTGCCAGAGCGAGTCTATACGTTGGATTTAGGGGCAGAATTGAGGGGGATTTCTCTGAGTTCTATCCTCATGCAGAGGTACTCCCCGATTGCAGCCATCAGCGCGGTGCACACGATGTGCACCAGCCACCACGTCAGGGTCGAGGGAAAGTGCGAGTTATAAATCCAGCAGCCCAGAAGGTGGAAGAAGTGAACCGTGACTGTGAAATCCAGGCACTGCTTTCCTCGGCGGATGAAGTACAGCAAGCCCAGAGCACTGCAAAATAAAGACAGAGATTAATAACAAACTGCTCCGTGCCTACGGAAAAGGAGATACAGCAAGAGCTATCAGCAGCTGTCAGTGCTGATTATTTAGCTGTTTTAAAACTCGTTAAATGTTTTAAGAGTAGTTTTTTTCTGACCTCTCTCCTGGCTGCTACAGCAAGACTTATGTGCTTACAGCTTTTTACTTATATGACAGCAGGGAAATGAGCTTTTAGCGCAGAGCGCCAGGCAGGAATTTTTAAACTATCTCCCCCAGTAATCTTTGCCCAGTGGCAGGGGCAAAATACATTCTTGTTTATAGATCAGTGTTTGCGAGATCCATTAATTCAAACTTTCAGTAAAATCTCTCACAGAAGCAAACCTCTTTCCAGCTGGGAAACTGAGGCAGCAAAGTGAAATGACTTATCCAAGATCTAGCAAGTCAGGAGTCAGAGGTTCCCAGCTGCCCTCAGCAGACATGCTCAACCAGGCACAAGGCTTTTGGGAGATGTTTTGAGAGAGGCAGTAGGTCACGCTGAATTCTCTTAAGGTTAAGAAACAACAAGACACAGGTGCTCCAGCTAGTTGCTGACTTACCAGGTGAGTGCATTGAGGATGAAAGCCATCATGGAGAGCCTCCCAGGTGGGGTTGAGAAGCCTAAAATCTACACGGGACTATTAGTAGGAAACCACGGCACAAATCACAGCCCACAGCACGTAATCTCATCCCGTGGCCCAGCCGCATCGGCACTGCCCTGTGCTGACTATGATCCGTAAGAGGAGCCTGAGCAGTTATGGCAGTCCTTCTAAGAGGTCTGTCTCTCTGCCTGGGGGTACCTACAGAAAAGGGACAAGTCTGTTTCTATACTGAGGGGTACCACATAAGCAGGGTGTGGAGTGTGCATGCCTCCGTACAGGGGTTACCTACGGGGAGGGCGGTTGTCTTTATACGGGGGGCACCTATACAGGGTGCCTGTCTCTATACTGGGGGGCGGCGCCTATACAGCGAGGTGCTGTCTCTATACGGGGGGGCGGCACCTATACAGCGAGGTGCTGTCTGTATACCGGCGTACCACCTATTCAAAGGGAGGGGTCTGCCTCCGCACCGGGGGCACCTACACAGACAGCGGGCCTGCCTCTATATTGGGGGGCAGCTACATGCGGGGCGGGGGGTCT
>WAAD01021476.1:747945-770637 GCA_013389945.1 Fregata magnificens | reverse complement strand
CCGGTTCCCCTGCCTCCTTCCCGGCTGGCGTGCCGCTTCCTCCGTGTGATGCCGCGGCGGCGGCGTCCGGGCCCGGCCGTGCCCCGTGCAGACCTCCTGCCCTGTCCCTGGCCGCCCTCCTGCCCTGTCCCTGGCCGCCCCGGCCGTTGTACCGCTCCTCACGCATCCCCTTCTCCCCCCGGTGCGCTGGTGAGCCTCGTCTTGCTCTTCTGTAATCAGGGCTGGTGGAATTCGAGCAGGACAGGGTCCAAGGGTACGTGATAGAAATGAACCGCCGCTCTCCATTCCTTTGGTTTGATCTCCAACTGCTGGTCACGGACTGAAGTCCTTTAATCCCTCTTTTCTTGTGAACGTGTGATGGGTTAGATACACGCGATGCCTTACAGCGCCTGGGTCGGCTTTCCAGCCCTGCCCGAGTTCGGTACCTGGTGTCTTTCTATGTGTATCAAACCTTCCTCACATGGGAGTGAAGAACGATGCGTTACCATGGAGGGTTTAAGAGTCTCTTAAACGTATAACATGAAACAGTTGGATGCTTCACGCCAGGCACACGTGGGATCTTTGTGGTGAAGCAGAGGTTTTGGGCTTCTGCCTTCCCTGCTGTTTGTTTGGGTTTGTGCATGTCCATCTTGCTGATAGTGCGGTCAGGGCAGATTCCTCTGCTGGTCTGAAAGTGCTGCTGAGATTAAGCTAACTGCAGGAGACCAGGGGTTCTCAAAACTAGGTTTAATCATCCACGTTGCTTCGTTCTGGACTGAAGGCTGGGCAGATCAGAACTGATAAGGCTTTGCTGCTCGGTTGCTCCCTCTAATAGGGACACAGGGTTGGGGGGTTGCTGGTTGTAGAGTAGAAAACTCTCCCACAGAGAGCATCTGTAGTAATTGTCAGCTACTCTGCTAAGACCAACCAGCCCAAATCCACTTTACTCTAATCTGGTGTCTTTATCCCTGCTATTAAGCATGTGAATCGCTTGTTTGAGAACTGGCCCAAACTAGTAGGGCAAACCTTTGGGGCAGACAGCATCTGGAAGTTGCATTGACCATGTTTGGTATGAAATGCAACTTGGTGTCCCTGGGGAACTGAGTGGTCTGCAAGCATCGGATTTCTGCAAAGACAACAAATTTTGCACAGAGGTATTCTGTAAATCCTTATATAGAACTTGTACGGCGTATTTGTCTGTATCTTTTAAGCTACCTAAGATGGAGTGTATGCTTGAGAAGTAACACTGGCCTACTGTAGAGCCTTATCCAAACAAATTGTTTGGGTTACAGGCTGCTGGGGAGGAGACGAGGATGACACACTGTTTGGGAGAGTTCTGCTGGCACTCCTCCCATATTATTATTTTTTTTTCTTAATAGCACTGCCAAAACGTGCTGGGCTGCACAGCATGTGGCTCTTAGTTTTTCTGTGCAGGCAGGGCGAAGACAGGTAGCTGTTTCTTAACAAGACAGGGATTGTATTTCTTGTGCTTATGTAAGAGCATGGCTTCTGAGAGTGGTTCGGTGCTTGAATATTTCCCCAGGCCTGTACAAACAAAAATGCCTTGGCTCCTTTCCCCTTGCGTGGCTTTCTGGTGTAGATGGGATTTCTCCGTGTGAAGCAATCTTGGATGTGTAAGAGGGTGGGGAATATTACTGAAGTGCCGAAGTGTGACGTTGGTGCTTAGGCTGTGGGTGGGTTGTGTTACAACAGCCCAGCGGCTTTGTGTGAGAACACCGCCTTGTTCCTGTGGGCTGGGGGGACATTTGAGCTGAAGCCTGAGGTCTCCCGGTGTTCCCCGGTCCTCTCTGGTCGAGTGCTTTAGGAAGCAAAGGCTGCACGGGCAGGATGCTCCCCTCTGCTTGTGCTGTGCGAGGATGGGGTTCCTTCAGAAGGTGCTTTAGTGGCCTGCAGCTGGGGGTGGGCACAAAGCTGCCAGTGCAGCCAAGATGTGGGATCAGTGGAGTTTGCGAAGGACTTGAGGTCTGCCTTGCTTGAGCAGAGTCGCATCGTTGGGCTCTCCCTGCACTTTTAGCATCTAAAAGTGCCACTGGCAGCACAGGGGGGAAGCAAGGGGTATTCCCCTGCAGCGGGGGTGTCTGCCTGCTGCAGGCTCGGGCTCTGAGTGCCCTCAGCTCAGCAGGGCCGGAACAGTGCTAATGGGCTGCAAGCTTGTTCAGCTGTCCCACTTTCCTGCCTTGAAGTAAGCAGAAAAAGTCTCCGTGCAGCACCACATCGTGTGTGTGTGTCCCCAGCAGCGTAGACAAGCAGAAATCCAACCCAGAAGCTGCTGGCAGAGGATTGCTCAGGGAGACGGGCGAGGATGCGTGCTGTTTGTGGGCTCTGTTTGCTGGTTTAAAGCAATCATGCTTGGAGGCCTCCTGATTGGCAAAGCTGGTGTCTTGTTGATGATAGCTGTGTTTGGAAAGTAGTGCAGCATTATTAATTTTAAAACCGGTTTGGCTTGTCCTGCTGCCATTGATCCCCGAGGCCTGTTCTTTCAGCTCTTTGCCCAGTTTCTCATCTGTCCCTCCCAATCAAATCAAGACATTGCTATCTGCACGTTTTACTTTATTTTATCTTCTGACTTGGCAAACTCATGGGGCAGCTGAACATGTAGAGCAAATCCTTGCTTTGCTTCAGCCTCCCCTAAAACACAGAGCAGCAAAATTACAGTGTCTAAGGCGATGCCCCTTAGGCCTGAAGGGAAGGAGCCCATGACTTCTGGTAGCCGAACCTAGAGCTGGCTGTTGGGATGAAAAGCCTGTAACGTGTGGAAAGAAATAGCCTCTCTAGCACCTCATACCTTGTCAAACTGCATGCACAACTCATGGGGTGGGAGTTCAGGGGTGCACGGTCCCTCTGCAGCCCAGCAGCTCGTCTATACTGGACATGGAGGTATCCATGCGGGTGGGAGCAGTCACCCCCGCCGTGCTGGGGGCACAGTCAGGGAAACAGCGCTGCTGCCCAGTTCTCATCTGTCCCAAGTGCCTGCCAGCTCACGTGCTGGAGAGCACTTTCTTGTGGTTCAGAGTTTTCCAAACAGCTTGCACAAGAGGCAAATCGCAGCCGAACTTGGTACTTTTCAGACTCGCAATACCAGAGACTCATGCACTCTAGGAAGTTGAGGCTGTTTGCCAATGTGATTGCTCTCTTTCCTGCCCCTCCTGCTCTTGTCTCCCAAGGCCTTGGCACTTCGAGGTCCTGCAAAGGCCTATATGCAGTCCAACAACCATGAAAATGTTTTTTTTTGTATGTGTCTTCCCCTCTCATCCAAGCCTCTGTTAATGGCTTTACTATTGCCTTGAGCTCTCTGAATGGTTGGGGTGGGGAGGCCATTTGCTGCTCTCCTCAAAATGCCTGAAGTGGAGCCTAATGTGACCTTGCCATGGTTTTCCTGTGGTGGCTTACTGCCTTCTTGATACACTTGTGTCCCACTTCGACCACCAAGCTGGAAGCTGCTAACTTGACTTTCAGAGTGACGATGGAGAAGAGGGAACCTCGCTGGCTGCTTGGCATGCAGACTTCAGCACAACTTCTGCAGCTATTTCCCACCCCCACCCCACCCCACCCACCCCCCGACTCCCGGTGCTGGTAAATGCTCTGTTGAAAATGTCCTGGCTGCTTGAATTCACTTGGCTGGCTGTAAATTAACACCAGGTTGTGTTGCATTTTGTGTGTGTTAAGTTGTTCTCCCTCAAATGGATGGATTGATGGGCTTTGTCTTTAAAATCAACTTTTTTTTTTTCTAAGTTGGTGCTAGTGACTGTACCAACAAGGGAAGCATGGTAACTGTGGTTCTGCGGTCTGCAATGTAAGTGACTTAAGTTGACTCGTAAGGTTACTTGACTAAGTTATTGTGGCTCGCTGATCCCACAGAACTCCCCAGCTATCACTCAAGCTAGACAAAAACGGAGTGTCCATCTTTCAAAACACTTCGTTGCTCTTGAGTTAACATTTATCCTCTTCAGCCTGCTCTTAGATCCTTGCAGCTGCATTGTACCCCTCCACTCAGTACAGCTTGTTCCTTTATGCCCTGTAACAACAGCAGGGTTGTGCTGCTCTTGCAGCCTCAAACTAGAAGCTAACGTAGTTGAAGCACTACAAAACCGGTGGGGACAAACCCTGCGCACGCCTGACCTCTGGGCTGCTGTTGCAAGCATGTGTGGCTGGCTGTTTGAGACTCGGTGGAATGCAAATGCCTTAGATTAAGCATTCAAATGATTTGCACTAGAATGAGACTCTTGTGATGAGACTGGGCTTGGTGGCTCGGAATAGACAGGGCAGCCTAGTTGAAGAGTTTAACTTGTAATAAGCTACTGCTCTGAGGGGCTATAAAAGATCCTATGTTAATGAGCTGTTAGGGCTGCACTTCTGGGTTAGTTCAGACTACTTTTTTTGTCTTAAGCGTGTGCCTGGATGGTTGTCCAGTAAATGCTGCTGCCTCTGACCAGCTCTGCTCTGTATCGCCGTCAGCCCTGACGCGCAGCAGTCATGCTCTGACTCAGGGTTTCTGGCACTTGCCTGGCCTCGTAGCTCCCGGAGACTCTGCTGTCACCCTCTGAGTAACAGCCCTGGCCCCTTACCCAAAGCAATGACTCAGACTTCCGAGGCGCTGCAGCACGGAGGTGGATCTCCTCTTATGGGGTGAGAAAAGGGGTGACAAGCAAAGCTGGTGCTGCTTGGCAGACGGTCTGTGGTGGGCAAAGAGGTATTGGGCTCAGACGTAGGATGGCTGGCAGTAGCTGAGTTGGTGTTGGCAAAGGCAGATCAGAAAATGGCCTTGTCTTGAGCAGCCACTAACTTGCTGTGGCAGCTCTGTGGTTGCTGTGTCTTCAGGCAGATACAGTTGGAAACGAGAGTTGCATGGGGGAGAGAGGAAAGCAGCAGTATTATCTGAAATGACTGAAAGCATTCAAAGCAAGCTAAAGGAGCAGAAGGTCTCAAAAAAAGGGGTTAAATACTTAATCCTGAATCTGGAGAAAATGTCAGCGTAGGAGGGGAAAACCACACAAGATGTAGCTGTGTCCCTCTCAATTTCTGAAGGCTGGCTGACTTCAAAAATACACTTCTTGTAAAAGTCTTATTTTTGCTGGAAATATGCACTCTTGTCAGTTTTCTCCTTAAATCCTTTGAGGCTGAGACTCTGCTTATAAAATGCCAAGGGGCTGTTGTTAGACAAATTATTGGGATAACTTAAAAATCAAAGCAGTTAATTAAAATCTCAGTCAATTAAAATCCCAGAGAGACACTCCCTGGGGCTGGAAGGAGACTGGGAGACCTGTAGCACTGTTACCCAAGCAGCTAGTGTTATGTCAAGCAAAAACAAGGTTTCTTGTTGCTTAAACAAATTGCATTCTGTCAGGGAAAGCAAAGCCTGCCATGGGAAGGATTTATCTCTTCTGATGTTGCTCTGCCTTAGCTGCTGAAGGGGAAAAGGTGTCTCCACCACAGTTCAACTAAAACTCTGCTGCTGTCTGCTGTAAAACTTGAATACAAAGCAATGTGGCCTTGCCCTGTTTACGTTGCTGCGAGGCTAACCCTGCCTCCTGCCCTTTAGCTGCCATTACAGTCAAACTATAGCAATAAAAAGAAATGTTAACTTGCGTTAATGACTGTGAAAGTGCCCGCCTTGGACTTGCACCGAAATGGCCTGCATGGCACGGTAGCCAGAAATCTTGGTGCTTAAGGCGAGGTGGCTGAGGGGAGCGTGGCTGGAAGGAGGGTGCCTGGCGTGATGGGGTGCTGCCGTGCTGGCCTGGAGAGGAGTGGGACCCATGGGTGGAGGGACGGATCCTGGCTGGCGGGGTGCTGGGAGGGTGGCAGAAGCTTCTTTTGTGGGCTAGTGTCCACCTTTAAAAACAGAGAAACTTCTACCCCAAATGGAAATATAGTTCTTACTGATGTCAGGAGCTTTTGCTTGGAAGACTCTGTTCCCTGGCGAGATAAATATTTATTGCAAATCCACAGTGTGCAGTGGAGCACACTCTGGAGCCAGGATCTTGCAGGAGACTGTTTATGTGCGGGCTGTTCTTGGCGCTAATTCTAAATTTCCTGAGGCTGAGAATGACGAGCTGGTCCTGCGCGTTGGTTACTAAACAACTTGCTAGTCCAGCCGAGTGCAGGCTTTGCAGAGCTGAGGAAGGAGTGACCAAAACAATAGCTGGGTCCCTCTGCTCTTGGCTGTGACGGTGTGGGTGCAGAGACATGGTCAGGGAGCACTGGAAAACTGCTGCCAGCTGCTCCCCCCCTGCTTGGGGAGGGGAGGAAGCCTGGCCAGGATTCCAGAGCTCTCGGAGAGAGGAAAATGCTCCCAGGAGTGACAGGTTTCCCAAAGTACAGCTGTGTTATCCCCAGTAGCACATGCTGGGTCTGCTGCTTTCTGGGCTCAAGCCAAGGCAACCTCTGCACAAGTCCGGAATGTCTCTATTAAAAAACAAAACAAAAAATCCCACATGCACCAAAACCCCAGCCTCTGCTGCTGTAGCTAACTACGAAAATCCCTGCTGTTGAAATGTTTGTTTGTATAAATGCTTACATGGGTATAGCCTGATAGTGGAGTGCCACAGATACCCATCTCAAGTGCTTTTGTGCCGGTAACTTCTCTGCTACGATTTTTGCTGGCAGCTTTGCCAACAGAGCAAAACTCTAAATAGCATAACCGTGCTGGCAGAGCTCAACTGCCTGGGCTAAGCCTAAATCTTTGGGCTACTACTTCTGATTAGATTAAAATGGATTGTGGGAGGGGAAGCATCTGTAGGGTGCAGCATTGGGAATCTTGACTGTACAAACAAGCTGAGATTAGCTGTATGGTGAGCCAGCTAGGAAAGGCACCCTTTGAAGTTGGGTGTCTACCTGGCTCAATTTTGCTAACACTCCAGCATGAGGTAGCATAAAGATCCCCAAAATGCACGTCATGTGTTTCTTGCCAAGTGGAAATTCTGCTTGTGTGCGTGTCCAGGGAAATATTGGGGTGTAGCTGTATTCTAGGAAAGGGCAGTGAGGGCAGGCCTCTCCCCGGCGTGAGGGGGAAATATGATATAAGAAATATCCGAAGCATGAAGTATCAGCATGAGAAATCATCCTTGATGGAAAAGCTGCTTTGCTGGGGCCTTTATATCCTTTTTTTTTCTCTTCCACAGACAGAGGTGCAATAGGAGCCTCCTGGTATGGAGTAGGGCCACTCAGAGTGAGTGGTGAGCTGGAAAAACTGAATCCTTTTTTTTTTAACCTTAAATAGATTTCTCCAACTTCAGAGCTGAGCCCTGGGTAGTGAAGCATCTGAAATAACTATGATCAGGTTTGTAACTACCATAAAAATATAATCTCTTTATGAACTAGGTGTGTATTGCTGCCTGTGACTGGGAGAACCTTCCAGGGGTGCGAAATGGCTCTGCCGCAGTTGTTTTCCTCCCAAGTCACATGAGAGCTCCTGCTTTCCCCTCCTGCAGTTTTCCTCTGAACCTTATCTTTATTTTCTTCAGGGCAAGTGATTGACACACAGCCATCTGCAACTGCCTGCTGAGCTTTATCCCCTCTAGCTGGAGGGGGGAAGCAGTCATCTCCTTCCTGCTCGGGCTCTGTAGGTCTCTGGAGGTGGGCACTAAGTATTTAGAGCAGCTATTTTGCCACCGTTGCAGTAAACAGATCCCAGCATGTGCCTGTCTGGTGAAGGACTCAATCTTTATGGCTTTGCTCTTGGTTGATAATGAGGCAAGAGCAGTTAAACAAGAATTCATTCCTTTGTAATCTCTCTGTCCTCCTCCTGCTTGCTTCTAAAGCATGGCCTGAAAGGCACGCGTGTACGGTGGGGTCTGAAGAGAGCAGGCTATGTGTAAGCAAATGCACGTGAGTTAAAAGGTAACTGAGGTTTGACTTTGCAAGGGCAGGGAAGCCTATTTTCAGCAAGCAGAGTCCGGGAGGATTCATCCCTGCTGCAGGGGAGGCACCCATGACAGCAGGTCACTCTCCAGAGCCTGGGATTACGGTGTAATTGTCACGGGGATTATGCCTCTGCTGCCGCATGAGCCCCCAGGAGAGCTGCTTGCGGCGACACAGCTTAAAGAATCACACGGGGAGCGGGGGCAAGGGGGGGTGTGACCCAGGCTGAGGCCGTGTTAGCGCTGGATGTGCGTTACTGCGCCTGCCCCCACGTAGCACGTGGGCTGCTGAAGGTGAGCACGCAGGACTGGTTACGTGGCTGCAGGGAGATGGATACCTGGTTGGACAAGGACTGGGGATGCTTCTCTTAAGTCACCTTGAATGAGCGACGCTTTTACCAGCCGAACAGTTAGTCAGCCTGCATGTTGCTCTTGCTCTATTAAGCTGGACCCTGCTCCTTGCCTGTATTACCAAACACTATACAAAAAAAATATTTTTTTTCCCTCTTTGCTATCTCTTTGTGCGTCTTATCATGCAATAATTGGTCCTGGGGTACTGGAGGTGCAGTGCTATCCCCTGCTGCCAGCCAGGAGCTGCCTGCAAGCCCTGGTCTGTGCTTCTGTCTCTGATTTCCCCCTTAGTCCTCAGAGGTGTTATGGATTTACCTTTGCAGCTCACTGTGAAGGGAGTGCACCTGTACAGTGGCCATCAGAGAGGAGACGGGCAGGGCTGGCTTTGCACGAAGCCACTCTGCCTGTGGTCCTGCTCTAGGACTGCTTGAAAAGCATTGAGCAAAGGCACAGTAGTATTTAACCATGTCTGGGGTGAGCCTGCCATGCAACTAAACACACACATGTGCTTGGATGGGAGCTGTGTAACTTCTGTTCCTTGGCACAGAGGCCAGTGCGGGCAACATGTGCTGTGAGTTATGTGGGACAGACTGACCAGGAATGAGAGAGAGGTAAAATGGTACCCTCCAAGCAGGAGCACAAGGAGTTAGGCACAAGTGGATTTTTTTACTGCGGCTGATGTGTTGAAGGTGTTAGGTGCGGCCTAGATTGAAATACTGATATTTGCTTTGCTCTCAGGACAAAAGTGACTTTGGGGGTTGCTTTTTATTTTTTTTTTTTTTCCCCTACACAGAGCTGGAGCGTGGAGGGAGGGGAGGGGGTAAAGGGTGGTTTGGGGGGAAATATAGATCCTTCCCTTACTAGTCTGGCAGGAGCTGCCTCTGCCGGAAGCTCATGTCGCTTCTAATAACTTTACTTTTAATGCTTATTAAGATGGGAAGATAGAGCTGTCTTTGCCTGTTACCTCTCCATGTGCCTCCCTCCCTTGCTCTATTTGGCTGACTCGCACCGATCTGAGCCACCCCGTTTCCACCTCTGTGTGGCTTCTCCGATTTCCTGGTTTCGGGGGGCTGGCATGCCTTGAAAGGGTGAGCTCAGCTCCTAACCCCTGCTCCTTTTGCATGCTTTGCGTGAACTTTAAAACCTTCCTAGTTTCTGTACTCCTGCAAGAGCTTGGTGGAAGTGAACTGTATGGAAATCCCCTCTCTCAGGCTTGGTGGTTTACAGAGCTTTGCATCCTTGCACTGGAGAGGCCCCGTTGGATTCGGTGCTCTTTGGTTCATGATGCAGGACAGCACGAGGGCCAGGGTGGTGGCTTTGCAAAAATGATCCAGTCTCCGAGGCTGGGCCATGTGGGCAGCTGCTCATGTCGTTCAGGAGCCCTTTCTGGTTAAGCTGATCTAGATGTGCATTGTGGTGGTGTAAGGTGACATCTGCCCATGACAGCACAGGTCTGGGAAAGACATTTTGTGTAATACTGCTGGCGAGGTGATGCATACAACTGTCCCCCAGTACAGAGCCCCTGACAAAACCCCCAGGAGCCACTTGCATTTTTCTGTCCCTGCAGGCTACAAAGAGTTAACATATCTGCACCTCTGCCCCCTCTTCTGCCACCTCCCAGGCTGGCCCAGCTCCACTTGCTTTTGTCTGGGAAAGGTTGACTTTCACCTTGCTCCTGTTTACTCCTAGACCTGTGTACACAGTGCTGGGGAGGGAGACGCAGGAGCGAGCGCTGGGTCTCCGTGCCAAAGTTATAAACCTGGTAAAGAGCTCCCTGCTCTTTGGATGCCCGAGTCTCTGCCAGTCTGACTCCCTTTGCATCTTGCTGGCTGTGACCCTTCAAAGAAGCTTTTAATGAGCTCTGGTGTGTTTGATCAGAGACAAGGGCCAGCCGTAAAAGCTAGTTCCATGTCTGGAAAACTTTGTCTCTGCCCTGAAACATCATTTGGGTTTTTTTGAAAGGGTTTGCAAAGGCTGTGGTGAGGACGTGTGGGCTGCGGCAGGCGAGCTGCCTGGCTTTATTTCCCAGAACTAGCCAGCAGCTGGGGAAATTCACACATTGGACAGAAACTTTGCTTGCTGCCTCAATAAACAGAGGTTCTTGATTTGAGAAGAGGCTAGTGGCATGCTGGGACTGTAAGTGAAGGTTCCAGGAGCACAAAATGGAGCACAGCAGGGCTGCAAGGCCCTGCCTGGGGTGCCAGGGGTGTGATTCCTGTGCCTGAACTGAGCAAACAGTGTCTGGCTTCATCCAGTAGTGCAGCCTGTCTTGGGCTCAGATGTGAGACCTCTGTGCCCAGCTTTTCCAGGAATGATGCTCAGAGTTCACGTGCCCAACGTGCTGGCTGTCTGGCAGGGAACAAACTTTTATTTGGTCACTGGCAGGCAGGAAAAGCTTCTGCTCCCCCAACATGTTGGTTAATCCCACTTGGCGCTTACTGGGGATAAAAGCTGCTTAACATGAGGAAGAAATCCTGGAACTAGACTCCTGCAGAAAAGGTTGATTTCTGTGCAGACCTTTCCTAGAGAAGAGCATATTAATAGTAGGGCTTGACTGAGGCTGCTGGGGCGAGGTGGGGCTGTGCAGCTGCCCAGTCCAACTCTCCCAGCAAGTCCCTGGCCTGGCTCCAGTGCTGGGATAACAGGTGGTAGAAAGCAGACTCCGAGTAGCGCTGGTGCCCTTCTCCAGCTGGCAGTTGCAGAAGGTATTAAGCTGAATGTGGCCAGAGACGACTTGGCAAGGGCTGGCCATCGTCCTGCAGCAGTCTTCTAGCTTTTTCCTCTTGGCTGCAGCCTGCCAGCCGAGAGGAAGCGCGGGTACCTTCCATGGTGCCTCTTCACTGGGTAGCAGAGCTGTAGGGAGGACTGAAGCCTCTTGGAAAGGGATGCACTTTTCAAGCAATTCTCCAGGGAGCTCTTTATGTGGCACTTGGGAAGCCCGCAGCCCTTGCCTTTAAGTCTGTGAAAGTGCCTGTGTGCCCTCTCCCAGGTGTGTATGTGAGGAATGTGCCTGCTCCAGACCTGCCCTTTGAGCACAGCACTCCAATGTTAACTCTTCGCGGGCTGCCCATGCCCCAGCTCCCAGGAGGAGCCTGCTCCCTAGGAGAGCATATCATGAAACCTGGAGGGTAAAGTGTGGAGGTGCCCAGCAGCCCTCTAACTTCCCTGACAGATGAATCTGTAAAATAAGGCTTGCTGCCCACAAGAAAAGTGGCTTCCAGGAACTTCCCTCTCCTTGCTCAAGAGGATGATGAAGCATGAATTCAGGGAACGCTCCCATATAATCTTATTTACGCTTGTGAGTCAGTAATTTCCTTGCTGTGTCCTCCGGCTTGTAAACACTGTCTGTCCTGATTTAAATAGGTGTTTTTGATAGCCAAACCTGGTGCGTTCCACAGTATGTGCTAATCACTGTGGCTGTCTGCCACCACTTTGCTCACGGCTGGGCTGATCTGATAAGGCTAGCCTGCCGTCCAGCTACTCAGTGGCCTAAATGCATTTTTTTCTTGAGCTGCCCTTGTTAGGACATTAGCTGGCCGTGATTCATAACGAAGTACGGCGTGAGTAGGCACATGGGTGCAGCTCAGCGGAGCGCTCTTGCCACCATTGATCTGCCCTGGTGCGGCAGCCGGGTTATATGGATCTGCAGCAAACGTGCTCCCCAGCCCTGGTGCGCTAGCTCGGGCAGATGGGAATTGGGCTTTTCCTGCCCCATGATGAAATGGCCAGAAGCTCCCGTGGGAACAGCTACTGTGTGCTGGCAGCAGTTTTCCATTGCAGGTCTGGCTTTGGCTGGGTTTCATGTATCTTGAAATGAATTTGCCTTGGATCGAGTGATCCATAACGTTAGGAACGCCTGGTTCCAGGCTGGGAGGGGATGCTTCCCAGCTGGCTTTCCTCCCCAGCCCCCTTTCTGTCACCTAGTGCCAGGCTTGGGCAGAGTGGAGACAGGGGGTCTGGGAGGAGAGCTGGCCTCAGCACTTCGTGCCATCTAGGCTGTCCGTTTGGTTATCCTCCAGCAGAGTTTCTGGGGAAACCAAAGATGCCTCAATAAGCTAATGAAAAGCACATCTAGTAGCCACTGCTCCTTATGCAAAATGAGAAACATCTTGTCCTGACCACAAGGCCTTGTTTGTGGCACAACCAGTATGCTAATGGACAGGGAAATCTGGGCTGGAAGCAGGGCTGGGGAAGCTGACACATGGCTTGTGGCTGATTGTTGGCCTTTGCTTGTGAGAGCGATAGCGGATGTGATTCCTCAGTTGGTGTCACGGCTGGGCTGTAGGATGGGCCACACCTGGCCGGGCGAGCAGGAAGGCTGATCCCAGTGGCTCAGGGGCTCGTTGCTGCCCTGATGAAGCAGCAAGCGCTGGGGCTCGGGTGGTGCCACCCAGCTCTTAACCGTCCCTGTGAGTCTCTGATCCTCGTCCCCTATGAGGCTGTAGCTCGTCGTAAACCTGTATGTTAATAAGAGCCCTCGGATGTGCATTAAAAATGCTCTCCTGTGGAGCACATTAAAAATGCTCTCCTGGGTAGTTAAACCTTCAGGACTTGAGCCCAAGTTCTAGGAGACGCCCAGGGCACATGTTCCCAGTCTTTCTGTGGGGCCAGCATGAAAAAATGTTGACAACTTAGCTCATAGCTATGGGACCCATCCATCTGCATTGTGCTTCTTGCTGTGGGGGACTCGACCCCTTCCCCTACCACGGTGATGACTTCATGGCTGTGGAAGCACCTGGAGCTGCTGGAATCTGTGGGCTGGTGTTGAGCAACCCGAGAGCTCATACCTGCGGTGCCCTCACCAGGGCTGGCCCCAGGGCTGTGGTGCGAGGAGAAATACTTCTGGGGAAATTGCATAACCTTGGTGAGGGCAGGAGATTTGGGCTTGTGGCTCCTTGAAGGTCCAAGTGCAAATAAGCTCTGGTGTGTAAATTGCTATTGTGGCCAAACAGCTGATTCTCTGGGAGGCTCTCCTCCTGTTTTGCTAATGTGTGTCTAACTGCAGTCATCGGGCCATAGGATGGGGACTTCACTTTACAGACTTGTTTGTTTATATGCGTTTTAAGAGGTGAGGCAGGGGAAGCTCTTCCTTCAGGCAAGTCATTATTGATAGCAAGTGCTCTTGAACTTCACACTATATTGCACTGCAATTCAGCTGAACTGACAGACCAGTTTTTAACCCTTGGGTGGTAAAATATATTTGTTCTCAATACAAGAAGCAAGGAATTGTCTTGGTGTGAGGCTTTGGTGCTATGCAAAAAACTGACCTATAGGTGCTAGGCTTTTTCTCTGGGAATAGCAAGTCCTTCCAAATCCCCCCTTATCACAAACTGAAGGTGTTGCTTTTCCAAATGCTTTTGCTACAAACTCCTGACCAATATCCCATTGGGTTATTTTTACCCTGTGGGTTCAAGTGAACCTCCTGACTCTGTAGCCCTCAGGAAATTCCCCTCCCAGGCTGGCTGTCACTTCTGTTCTGAGAAATTCTAGGGGAATTCAGCTATTTCCAGGCTGATGAGGGTAATGCTTTTGGTGGAGAGGAAGTTCAGCATTTAATGTTCTTCTGATGGAAGTGATGTGCTCAGCACAGGCTCTGAAATCCTGGCCTTTTGTGAAATGCTTCTGAGGAGTTGTCTGATACTTAACACTTCTCCACCCCATTTACAGGTGAGGGAAACCGAGACCATGGACGCCCAATGGCTTGGCTACCCTGCCTCTGGAGACTTGCCAGATGATGAAGACATTGCTGAATTCAGGCCTCACTTAACTTCTGATGGGTTAGATATAGATGAGGCATCTGGGTCTGGAGGTAAGTGGGAAAGGGGGGGAAATGGATCTCCCTCAGTTGATGCTGTGAAATTTCTTCCAGCACCAGCCCATGAGTGATGGCCTAAGTGCACAGCCAGAACTCCAGAGGGAACTACAGTGTCAGGTGGAGATGAGAAAGCCGTGTGAATCGTAGTCACTCACAGATGAGAACAGTGAAAGTGGTTGTACCGTGATGTTGAATCACTTGGGGAGGACAGATGGAGTCCAGCCAACCTTGTCTTATTGGAAGTGAAAAGGCATTGCACTGGTTGGATCTCTTTCCTGTTGAACTCCAAAGAACTTCTGAGAAACTTTAAAAAAAAAAAAAATATTGTTGAGGCAGTGTTAAAAGGTTTGAAGTTAGTGTCTCAGCTGAGGCCAAACAAGGTAAAGGACCAACTGGTATTCAAGTGAACTCTCTGTGACATGCAAAGCTCCCTGCCCAAACCAGTTTCTGTAGCTCGGTGTCCCCTTTATGTGAACATTTGTTCTCTGAAAGGGAAAGAACAAGTGCTGAAATCAGTGCCTGACATGTTTGAGCAGATTTGGTAACTAGAGGGTTGGCGAACTATCCTTTAGGGATGGGTGGTGAGAGCATTGCCCTCCACTGGCATTAGCTTAGCAAGCTATAGCAGACCTGCTTTGCTGGGCAACTCCTGATAATCTACAACAGGGGCCAATGGATCCAGCTGAGGACCTCTCCCACATGAGAGGTGTTGGTCTTAAGATTACATCTCATGGTCTTGTGCAATCAAAGCCATTAAATGGCAAAAGTCCTAGTAGAGAAGAGGGAATTGTAGTCAGAGAACAAAAGTCTTTGTTTGTCTGCAGTTGCTGGTATTGTAGGAAGTGTCTGAATTCTGGAAAAATGGCATGTAATGAGAGGAAAACTTAGTGTCCTCTTCTATTTTTCTCTGCAGACTACTCAGACTCTGAAGATGCCATATACCTGACCACCATGGATACTCCTGTGGTAGGTATTGCCTCTGCATGTTTTAAGCAACACGTAGCTACTCTGGTCTGTCTGTTAAGCTTTCTGAATACCCCTCCCCCTGCAAGACGTGGCATCAGGATGAATCTACCTGCATGAGCAGGAACAGTGTACTCGTAATGCACTAAGCAAACTTTCTTTTCCCTGCACACCCTCTTACTTTCAATTGTAGGTAGGCTGGGTGCTGCTTACTGATGGGTGTGGTTTGCCTATATTCTGTAGATATCTGACAACTATATCCCTGGAGATGCTGAAAGAAAGGTAGAAGATGAGAAGAAAAACACAATGGTGGACAATGAAATCATCCCAGACAAAGCTGTGCCTGTCGAAGAGAACCTGTCCAACAAGATCTCCATGGCAAGCACAGCCAACAGCAGCATCTTCGAAAGAACAGAAGTCCTTACAGGTAATACTCCACCTTGTCCTGATAAATCATTAATACTGTAGATCAAAATGGCTTCTATTGTTCCCTGTTTCTCTGGGGAGCAGTTCCTGCTGACAGGGGGAGTGAGATGCATTACCTCTGTGACTACCTGTAGCAGGGTCACTTCTGCCTTCTCTAGCCCTTAAACAGCAGAAGAGCTTACTGCTTGCCTTGCTGGGGTAAACAGCTTGTTTTTGAGCCTGCCAGCTGACTGTTGGCTTAAGTGCCACACAAGTCATGTGGCAGCTGCTCTGCACCCAGATACTACCTCAACAAGAGGCATATCTAGCCATAAATCAGTGACATCATGGACTTTCATATAAAATGCAGGTGTTTTCCTTCTAACCTCTGCCCAAGTCCTGCCTTTTCTGAGCCTTGCCAGGAACCAAACCACCCCCCTAAGGGATTTGAACACCTAGTCAATTGTTACGAATCTAAGTACCTCTCTGTAGAGCAAAACCAAGCGACTGGCTTCCCCTCAGCATGTGGGACAGATCTGTCTCAAGGCATGCTTCATCAGGCACTTGGCCTGATGGTGCAAGTACAAACCTTGGCACATCTTGCTGATCTGCAGCCATCTTGCCAGTCGGAGTAGTGACTAGAAGAGTGGATTGCAAAGCCACCTAAGAAGCTGATTTAGTGCAATGAGTAGGTGTCACAGCAAAGGATAACCTTCACTGAAGTCTTGTGGCCACCCTTGGTGTGAGGAGAGAGAAAATTGTGGTGTTTTTTTGTGGGTTTGTGATTTTTGGTTGTTGGGGTGTTTTTTGGAGGGAGGTGGTGGTGGTAGTGGGATGTTGCTGTTTGCCTGAAATAGAGAGTCCTCAGAGTGTGCTCACACAGGTAGTTAACAAAGCATTCAGATCAGAGCTATACCGTTTTCCTGGAGTTGATGCTCTTTGTGGGTTGTGGTGGAGCTTTTTGGGGTGGATTCTTTTTGTTTTGTCTCCATGCAGGGAGGATGTCTTTTTGTCAAAATTTCTTTCTTGCACTAAACTGAAAGATTAACACAAACTGGTTAATGTGGAACATGTGACTATTCTGTGGTTGGATTGAAAGCAATTTCTGGCCTTTTCCAATAACATCTGCTGTTGCTGAAAATGCCAGCAGATATGGTGAGAGGCACATGGACGACACTGACTCTGGAGGCAGTTCCGGGGGCTGGTGCTCTTGAAGCAGATTTTGAGATGTAGCTGATAGTTTGGAGTTGTCCAGGAGTTTAGACTTATTCCATGCTCTCTTTTCCTCCCCAGCTCTCATTGCGGGAGGGGCGGTGGGCCTCCTGTTTGCTGTCTTCCTGATCCTTCTCTTGGTCTATCGCATGAAGAAAAAGGACGAAGGCAGTTACGACCTTGGGAAGAAACCGATCTACAAGAAAGCCCCTACAAATGAGTTCTATGCTTAGAGCTCAGCAGCACCTTGTGCCCATCAAGGGACAAACAGACTGTATGGAAACACGGTGCCCTCAGATGAGATGTGCTGAACAAATGCTCTTTTTGGATTGAATTTCAAAGTGACTTTGAGAAAAAACAAACTTCCTACGTGACCCTTCCCATCCCACTCAGCTAACAAGGGCCCAATGAAATACAAAGAGTCTGAAAAAAAACCTCAGTGTATTTTTTTTTTTTTTCTAAACCTAGCGTAAAAAGAATAAAGATGCCAAATTTTCTGCTTGGTTTTATAGAGGGTATATAAACACAAAACAGACGGTGTGGATGCAAACACCATGTGTTTGCATCCAGTGTGTTGTGCTCACATTGGCTGCTTCTATAGAAGATGGCTTTTTTTATAAACTTTGCTAATAGATGTCTTGCAACAGGCTGTTGATGTGAAGCATTTTTGTGGAGAACTATTTATGAATCTCTTACACTACAGATAATGTTGCCTTATCAGGGAGTAAAAGGCCCATAGGGGCTCAAAATCCCTGAATGCCATAAAGGGCGTATGGGAATGTCTTCCCCAGGAGACTTCTGTCTCTTCCTGTCGGCCCCAGGCAAGGGTCATCAGTCCATGAAATCAGGACAGCCAGTTTTGTTTGGCTGTGATGACACCCTTTCCTTGCCTTCAGTCTCTTACCTTTTTTTAAGGATTGCTTGTAGGATTTTTTTTTTATAACAATTTTAAAGAAAATAGCCTAATGTTTATATAAAGTTTGTAGAAATTGTTCTGAAATAATAATAAAAAAAATCTACTTTTTTAATTTCCTCAGATTTATTTTTTCAATCCCTTTGTGTTTCCTTTGGCCGGGCATTTCTCTAGAGATGTTGTTTTATATGATCTGTATTCTGAACTGAAGCAGAGTTAGCTACAGTGTGTTACAGGTTTCTTCTAGTTCTATAGCAGCTACTGTAGAGGGTAAAATATATTTATGGTTTTCCTGTAACTTTTTTAGGATTTGATTTTTTTTTTTTTAAATAGAATTATTTATAGTTTCTAAAATGGCTGCTCTTCTCATTTGGTAACTTTTATCATTCTTATGTAAAACACTAATATAATGAGTCTCTGTGAAAACTATTTAAGCTTTATTCTGTGAATTTTAATTATAAATTCAAGGCAATAACTTCTAGGATTAATCTGTATGCAAAATTGGATTCATAATATGATTGAAGTAGGGAAAAGATGAGAGTATTTCTAGCCTGTAATATATTATAATCAGTCCTATAAAGCTATGTATTATATATTTTACTGAGAAATATACAGTTAAGAGTGAAAAGGCTGGGGTTAATTCTTCAACAGCCTTGATGTGTGTTCGAGGCTTGATCTCGTTTGTACCGCTGTTTGTCCAGTGTCTTGCTAGAGCGCAAGTGGGCTTGTGCTAGGGAAGGCAGCTGGGAGCAGCCTGAGCCCTGGGGCTCTGTTGCCATGTCCCGGGCTGCGCCTGGAAGCAGGCTGCAGTTGGGGATGTGCCAGGTTTGATCCTCTGAGTTGGAGCAGAGATCCCCATCTCTGTTCTGGGGTTGCTTTTAGAAGCAAATGTTGGAAGCTCGCAGTACGGAGAAAATAACTCTTTGTTTTGGGGGCTGGCTGCGCCGCAGAGCCCCTGCAGTACTGTGCTGAGTACCTGCCTCTTGCAGAAGGCTGGCTTTGGTAGCTGGAAGTCCGCCTTGGCGGTAACTCCCAGCTGGGAGCACTGAGCTTTCATAGACAGCTAGCTCTGAGCCTCCTGTGGTGGGTCTTTCTTAATATATCATGTACATAGCTCCTACCTCTACTGAGAGTTAGACCAATTCCCCCAGTGCTCCTAGATTGAAGGGTAACGTGCGTGTCCGATGCCCCTTTCAGGAAGGTGTTACGGAACTACTTTTTTGCAGACCGTGTCCTATTGCAGGTCTCTGAATCTGGTGTGGTTTAAGACAAAATCTGAGTGTAGGTCCCTAACTGGGTAGGCAGCACAAAACCAGATGGTTGCGAAGGCTGTTTAGAAATCTCGTCGACCTCTGAAGCCTCCTTACTGAGGCTTTGTTGTAGGCTTGAGGCCAAATGCATAGAGGTGATAGAGTAAATTCAGCTTCAGCCGGTGGCAGCTGCTTCTCAGAGCTGGGCAGGTGAAGTGGAGATTGCAGGGGAGCCATGTATTGAGACATTGGTGGGAGAGGACTTTTCCCAAGGCTCCTCCTCCAGGTTGACTCACTCACTTGGTTCCTGTACAAGTGTGTTCAGGGAAACTGCGCGCTCTGGGAGGCTCTAAAAACTGCACAGAGTTCACTGTAGACTGGGAAGGAGAGGGAGGATTTTACTGCCGATGGACAGCACTGCCAGGAAGGCAGGAGTGGTGTCTGCTTCTCGGGACATTTAGATTCTCTTGTGTAATTGCTCTTGGGGATTTTCCACTGTTATTGATTCCCCCCCTCCCCCCCCCAATAAACTGGTACTTTCTAAAATTGGCTTTTTGGACTGTTTCTGATCTGAAATTACTTTTGGGAGCTGGATAAGAGGGAGCTCATGTTTGTGTAACTTCTTGGTTTACCAAAGGGAGGCACACTGGGATCTGGCTCGGCAGTGGCCTGCGGCTCAAAGGGGCTTTGTCAGCTGCTCCCAAGCTGTCTTCAGCATCTGACCCACAAGTGACTCCTGTAGGACCAGCGTCACTGGGGTTCTGGAGCTACTGAAGCTCCTCCAGGCAAGTAAAGCAGATACAGCATGGCACAAGGAGGTGAGTCCATCCTTTCTCTGGTGATCAGTTTTGTGATGACACTTTGAGAGGGCTGTCCCCTTGCAGCCAGAAGGGACAAAGGGAGGTAGAGATGGGCTTGTGCATGTCCCCTGATGACAGCACCACATTCCTGTGCCCTCAGACGTAGTAGAGCAATGTGCAGAGAGTCTTGCTTGACCAAGTTTCAAGCCAATCCTGTTTAATAGGTGTGGGCCTCCAAGTCGGGGTAGAGCTGTTTCAGCTTTCCTGGGATCAGCTGCTCTGGGAGCAGGTCCACAGGTGACTTTATGCCATTTTGGACTAAAGCAGCTCTTCTAAGCAAGACTTGGAGGAAGCTGCTGCTTCTCCAAGCCCCCTGCTCTGACACCTTGGTGCTCTCAAGGGATGGGACCCATCTCTGTCTCCCCGGGCACATAGGAGAGGGCGGGCTGTGCAGAGAGCAGGGCTGCTCGCTGGGAAAAGTGCCGAGTCTCCTAAGAAGTGCTGTATTTAAATGGATTATCGTCCTCAAGAAAATCTAATTCCCTTCTCCCTGGTGGGAACTCCTACTCCAGGTGGTTAGGATTAGCAGGGATAGAGGAAACAAATTAGGACTAGCACACAGACTCCCTCAGGGGTGAGGGAGTAGCAAACACTTGCTCTGCTCCTTGTTGCCTGGTCCGTCAGCGGTGTGGTCTCGAAGGTCCGCTGGGAATCTGCTTCTGGTACCAAAAAGCAGCCCCGCGCTCGCAGGGCTGATCTTTGCTCCATGGGAGCTGCTGTTTGTCAGTAAATCTGTGACATATGCCTGCAATCTTCATGTTCTTGTGCCTCGTGTGGCTGTGACAGGTTCTTGGACGTGCTTCTTGGAACAACCTATGTTTGTCTTTTTTCTTTTTTTTTTTTCTTTTTTCCCTCTTTCTCTCCTGGGCTTCATCTCTTGGTTACAAGAATCCCGTGTACTTTCCAAAATGGCCCTCAGCGTAAAAGTGCCCTGTTTTTGCAAAGCAATCTGGACGGGTACTCTGCAAATCCCCGGAACGCGAGCCTGGCTGTCTGCCTGCGCTTGCAGAGCTGCGGTTCCTGGGATGGATTTGTCACTGTTCCCTCCCTCTGCATTTCTGCCCTCCCCGGCCAGCCTGTCTGTATCTGGTGTTAGCCAAGCGGCGGCCCACACTAACACCTCACGACATCCTGGTCTTCAGCGCTGACCCCTGAGATGACACTCAGTTGTTTCTCCTCCTAGTGCTACTCTGGTTTTAAAACCAAAACCCTGAGGACCTTCTTCGCCTGGCTTGAAAATAGTTGGAACCCTCCTGGGTACGGATGTGATGGAGTGGCTGGGGCAGCTCTGCCCTTCCCAAATTCTCTCTGGCAGATGAGGCTCGGGGGAATGAGCAGAGAAGCTGGAAGGTGAAGTGTGACCTTGCTGATCCCCTTTACTTTATGGCTTCCCAGGGGGGTTTTGAGGTGGAGTTCACTGGTGTTTGGGTCCCTTGTTTCACAGGGTGAGCTGCGGCGCTGGGGTAGGTGCTGTGCCGTGCTGCGTGCCAGAGAGGTGCCAAAATGGGTCACGGAGATGGTGTGCAATAGTGTCGGTCATAGCGGTGCCTGTCCCCACCGCCTCTGACCCTCTGGAGGGGCACAAGGCACCCACCTCCCCGGGCAGGACAGCCAGGCTGCCCGCAGAGACCGTGGAGTCCAGAAGGGGACAGTTCCTGCACCCCGGAGACACAGCATTTCCCATGAGCATCCCCCAGCCCGCTTGGTGCTGAGCAGGGTGCACAGCTGGGCTCCTCGTGGCTGCAGGCAGGGGACAGGGAGAGCCCAGGAGATGGGGGTCCTGGTACAGCCCTCCTCTGCCCACCAGGGCTGGAGGGCACCAGCGGTGGTCACTGGGCTCCCTGGTCAGCTGGGCGAGCCGGGGCTGTGCCGGAGGTAACAGGGCAGGTTGTCCTCGGGGCTGGGGCCTGCTGGGTTGTTGCGATTTAACCCCAGCCGGCAACTAAGCACCGCACAGCCCCTCGCTCAGTCCCCCCCGGTGGGACGGGGGAGAGAATCGGAAGAGTAAAAGTGAGAAAACTTGTGGGTTGAGATAAAGATAGTTTAATAGGTGAAGCAAAAGCTACACGCAAGCAAAGCAAGACGAGGAATTCATTCACTCCTTCCCATCGGCAGGCAGGCGTTCAGCCATCTCCGGGAAAGCAGGGCTCCATCACGTGTAACGGTGACTTGAAGACTAAAAGCCATCACTCCAAAAGTCCCCCCCTTCCTTCTTCCCCCAGCTTTATATGCTGAGCATGACGTGATATGGTATGGAATATCCCTTGGGTCAGCTGGGGTCAGCTGTCCCAGCTGTGTCCCCTCCCCTCCCAGCTTCTTGTGCACCTGGCAGAGCATGGGAAGTTGAGAAAGTCCTTGACTAGTGTAAGCACTACTTAGCAGCAACTAAAACATCTCCGCCATATCAACACTGTTTCCAGCACAAATCCAAAACACAGCACCATACTAGCTACTATGAAGAAAATTAACTCTATCCCAGCCAAAACCAGCACACGGGTGAAAACCTTCCTCCTTTGTTATCGCTGGGCACAGTGGACCCTTCACTGGAGGGATGTTCCTGTCACTGGGGCTAAACCCTTTCAGCTCCTCCGTCCCATCTTGCTCTGTGCCAGCTCTGGTGCAGGCAGTGCTGCCCAAAGGTCTGGTGCCTTTGGGGTGCTGAGCCTATCGCACATACCAAAGTGGCTCCTTGAGGGCTGTGTTTTGGACAGACTCGGGAACGGGGAAGCTGGGATGCTCGCTGCCGTGGGATGGAGCAGCGTTGCCCACGCAGGCTGACAAGAAACACCCCATGGATGAGGAGGGTGGGGTTTTTGCACCAGCAGTTGCACTTGGGGTGCAGCAGCGCCGTTGTGGGTTTCGACCGCAACCTCTGGAGTGCCGCTGCCTGCCTGGTTCCCCTGCCCGTGCCCCCCTGCCTGCCCGCAGCCCCGTTTTCCTGGGAGCCCTCGCAGAGCCCCGCGGCCGAGCACCCCGGGCCCACCCGTGACAACCCCCGCGCGGCTCCCGGGGCCCGTTCTCGCCCGCTCGCCTTGTGTCTGCTGCCACCTCCTGGGCGAACCCT
>WAAD01021476.1:725182-747491 GCA_013389945.1 Fregata magnificens | reverse complement strand
TTTTTTCATTCCTGTACATCTTTTGTGTAACAATAAAAATACTGTATACTAAATAAAATAATGTTAAATAGTCTGTGTTCACATTGGCACCATCGATTTCAAGACCCTAACTTTTCATGGCCCAATAAACATAAAAAAGAGGAGTCCTGTATCTTCTTTTAAACAAATAAATGGTGTGTACTATTAAATGATACACGAAATATAGGAGGCAGTCCACTGAATAACACTGTAGTTACACACTGGCACAAGAAAAATAGAATCCCCCCATTTTCTTTTTTTTTTTTCTTTTCTTTTGTCTAGTACATTGCAAGAACCTCAATGCAGCTCAAGGCCCTTGAGCCCTCGGCAGGAACGGGGAGGAAGGACTGAAACAGTTTCTTACCTGGAGGTGCCACCAGCTCCTGACTCCTCAGACGGGAGCAAGCGCTTCCCAGAGTGCTCGCCAGCCCAGGTTTGTGCTCCTTACGGGAAGGATTCAGGGAAAGCATTATCAAGGCGTTAGCTGTGTCGGTTTTTGTCCCAGCTATTGCAGCCAAAGCTCGTGGGCAGCTTTATAGAGGTGGCCTGAGCTCTGAAAGGCATCTGGGACCCACAGGGAAATATTATTTCCCTGCAAAAGGCATTAAAAGAGCCTTTGTGGGGCTTTGCTGTGGCAGGGAGCAGCACACGGCTGGACACCACAGCAGATGGAGGACCGTCACCCGTAGCGGCTGGTTACCTGGGAAGGGTGGGGGTGCGCCGTGAGCCCGGGGGGGAAGGGGGACCCCCAGAGTGGCCATGTGGCAGGAGGTGCTCAGGCTGAGCAAGGGCCAGCGAGGTGCTGACCTGGCTTTCCCCGTGGGCGCGTGGGCTGCGTGTTTCAGGAGCTCAGGGCAGCGTCCCAGGAGCTCGCCCCATGCCTGAGTCACTGCTGAGCCATGGTGGGTGAGCCAGGCTGGGACAGGCTGTGCCTCCCCGACAGCACCCCCTGACCCCCCGATGTAAGGATCTGCTTCATTTTTCATCTGGAGATGATCAGACCATGCTGTGCCTCACACTGCAGCCCGCGCAGGGAGATCTCTGGTGCTGTGGGGATAGGCCCTCCCCTCTCCCTTTCCCCAGCAGAGCAGGTGGAGACACAGATCCCCTGTCCCGACATGGAAACCAGAACAGGCAGGGATTTCTTCTGCCATCCTAAAATATTGGTGGCTTGGGAAAAGTGTGGGTGGGAAAAGCTGTAATGGTACATTCGTCCTGGGAACAGATTAAACTTAATAACGTGGGGTTACTGAGGCAAAGGTGCATCTGATCCATGCAGTGAGACAAGGCAGAGCTTGGTGGTGGGGAACGGACCCCAGGGGAGCAGCTCCTGTGTGTCTGGTGTGACCCCACGGTGTTGGGAGCTCACCCAAGAAAATCCACCCGCAGCTGTGCTGAGCCACGGCTGCCCTGCTCGGAGAGGGGGCTTGGGGGTGCCAGCCAGCCTGCTTCATGCAGGAACCCACCACCCAGCATGGGGGTCCCGCTGGGCTCCGGGGACAATGGGTGCTGGCAGCCCCGGCAGCTCCCCCAGGCCCACCCTGTGCTTAGTGGGACCCCCTGCTTGTCCCGGCCCGGGGTCAGTGTACTGCAATGAGCCACAGTGTTCGCAGCTCCAGGAGCCACATCCCCAGAGCCACCGGCAAGCCCGGACCTGCGAGGGCTGTACCGAGCATCACGGAGGGTGTGGTGGAGCCAGCCTGGCTCCCCAGCGGCACCCCCAGCCTTGGGGCGGGGGGTGGTGGTGGCTCAGTGCTGAGCCCAAACTCCTGGGGATCTCTGGGGCTGGGATGCTGGCTCAGCTCAGCCTCCCCGTCGCGTGCTTTGCCATGGGAGCAAAGCTGAGTGGGGCCATCCTGAGCCCTGTGGGTGCGTCTCTGGCTGCAGGGATGGGAAGCTCCCCTAGGACTGGTGGCCTCTTGTCCCGGGTGCTCGCCTGCGTGGCCAAGACAGCCAGATGTGCAGGATGCTGAGTGTCTGCCAGCAGCTGGTCACTGTGTGTCTTTAGCCTGGGCGGTGCTTGTGCAGGATCTGGCCACCAAGGCTACTGAGGCTGTTGGGCTCATTGCAGGTTTGTTTTGCAAGTCCTTGCAAATCACCTTGGCAAAGGTGATCCAAAACCCTGGCCCTCCCCTTGAGCCTTTCCTGGGGCTTCCAGGAAGGTGATGGCCAGGGCCCCTTCGTGCGCATCTCCTTGCAGCAGGCTCGGGAAGAAGCACAGCCTGAATGCAGAGCCAGAGCTTGGGGCTGCCTAATTTTGAAGGCAACCTGGCAGGACCAGCATGAGGGGCAGGCTGGCATGCTCTCCCCTGTTGCTGCCCTGGCAAGTGGCTGTACCACCCATGACCAATTCCTTGTTGGAAACCAATTTGCTGCAGCTGCAAGTCCATTGCTGCTCTGCATCCCAAGGGCAGGAACGTTTCAGCATGGGGCAGGGCAAGGGCTGGGTGTCCCCAGACCTCCATGGGGTTTGGCATGGGCAGGGATGGACACGAGTGCAGATGTCCCCATGGCTCTGCCCAGCCAGGCTGGCATGAGGGCTTGGGGTGCTGGGGGTGCTCCCAGTGCCGAAAGGCACCAACTCACCCACGGGCACTGCCCTTGCCACTGCCGCATTGCGCTGCCAGCCCGGGGCAGGAGGAACGCTCAGGGCATTTTGCCCAGTGTTGACATTGTGGAGGGAAAAGACGTGGTTTTTAATCATGGGCTGGTTATTTTGGGGAAGCGAGGGGTGCAGGAGGTGGGCTGGCAGCCCCAGGCGTGCCGGAGGGAACAATGGGGCCACTGTGCAGCTGAACGCCCTGGCTCCTGTCAGAAAGGTCCACTGATGGATTTTCAACACATTTCTATTCCCCCACTCAGGTATAATTACACGGGGGAACAAAGAGTCCTTCAAACCTGCCTGTTCCCCCCGGCACAGCCCTGGGGGGCTGCACACACACACGCGTGTCAGCTCTCAGCGGGGTGCGAGGCGACTGTGACCATGCACACCAGCAAAGGCAGCCTGGTGGGCCCGGTGATGCTGGGTAGTGGCATGGGGACAAACCTGGGTGCATCCCCAGCTCCCCTGGGAGCCATGGCCAGGGTGGGATCTCCTCTCCTGGAGCCACACTCCTGGTTGTGCACCCCAGGGCAGAGAACAAAGAGCAAATCTCACTCTGCCTCTCAGCACTGATTTGCTGCTGTTTATGTAGGCGTAAGCCGGAGTGGGTTTAATAAAGTGCCTTTTCTTCTGTCCCCTTGGTGCCTTGCCCCATGTGTAGAAGCCCCTGTGAGCTCCCTTGCTGGGTGTTGGTTTGGGGCTCAGCGGTGGGGCAGCGGCACAGGCTGCTCCCTTTGTTCCCATTCAGGCAGACAACTCCTGGCAGCCCATCCGTGCGGGGTCAGGACTGATGGCCCCCCACAAACAGCATGCCGGGGGCCTCGTGTCAGTCCCACATGGGTCTGGCAGGTGAGGACCACGCCGAACATTCCCATGGGGAGTGGGTGTGCAAAGGGCTAAAGCCCCTGTGCTGCTCCCCTGTATTGTGACACCTGGCCCTGGCAGGGCTGAGCCCTTCTTGCAGGGACTTGCTGCAGCCCAGCTCAGGCAGGGACTGTCAGGCAGCAGCGGAGGCAGGCAGGGTCTGGCTGGGGCAGCCCCACTCTCCAGGTTCCCAGGGCCAGGCTCCCTCTCTGGGAATGGGTTTGTGCTGGACCGAGCTGCGCTCACGCATCAAAGCTCTAGCAATTCATTCCCTTTGCCTTTTTGTTTCCAGCCTGTGTCTGTCGCTCAGCACACACTCCGAAATCCCGGTGCTGCTTGAGGCTGCGGCCGGGGCCGGGGCCCTGTTCTGGTTGCAGGGAGCAAGGACACATCACTGCGGGGTCAAAGCCCTCCAGCTGCTGCTTCTCCTCCCAGCCGCTGCTTCTCCTCCCAGCCGCTGCTCCTGGCAGAGCCTGGTGCCTGCCCTGACATCCCGGTCCCTTTGCAGAGACCCACCACAGCGGGCTTTCCTGGCCAGGCCCGATGCAGAGGTGAGGGGCACCAGTGGGGGAGTTTGGGGCTTCATCCCCAAGCTGTCCCAGCACAAGCCAGCCAGGGCAGGAGGCCAGATTTAACAGGGCAGGGGGCACGGGGGTGCTTGCAGCCAGCATGACCATGCAGCCAGGGTGCTGGCACACTGCAGGCATGTTGCTGCACAGTGCTGCCTGCTCCCCATGGTGCTCCGAGCAAAGCTACACCAGGGTAGCACTGAGCCCAACAGCCCTGGGGCTGTGGACGAGCACCCAGGGGTGCTGCTCAGCTCCTCTGCCAGCGGCTCCATGGACGCTGAGTCCTCACTGGGCTCACGGGGAGGGAGCTGCACCCAGTCGGTTCTTTCTCAGCACTGATCCTAACAACTGCAACTGTCTGCCTGGTTTGCATGCCTAATTACAGTAACGGTGCATGGAAATCAGGCCTGTGTTTTTCAAGCCCAGATGTTTATTTTAGCTGTTTAAAAATCCACTTTCCTTCCCCAGTGAACCTTGAGAAAACTACCCATGGGTTTCTTTTGAAAGGGGAATGAAAGCAGATTGCCAGCTCCCTCCATCCTGCCCCCGCTAGCCGGGCTCCCTGGACCCCCTGGCAGCGCTGCAGCGTGGGGCCGGCCATGGGGAGCTGTGTCAAGCACTGACCCTGCACCCCTTAATCCAGCCACCAAGCCCTGGCTGCAGCCCTGGAGCAGTGGTCTAGCCCTGCATCCCAGCAGGATGCTGCTGGCCCCTGGGCTGCAGGGAGCCCAGAGCTTGCCAGGAGTGAGCTTGTTTTAAACTTGTTTTAAGGAAAAAAAACCCCAAAGCCCCCCAAAAAGGAACCCAGTTTTCCACAGGCTTTTTGGCTGCATGGGCAGGGCTGAGCGCCTGGAGCTGTGGGCACAGAAGTGTGGCAGTCTCTGCCCCTGAAGAGCCTGTCTTGGGACAGGGACTAATAATACGCGCTCCTGGTATCGCCAGCAATGCAGGCACCCATGGATGTCTCCAGTTTGCTCCGCCCTTAATGCAATTTGGGGTTGTTTTTTTTTTAGAGTCTGGCCAGCGGGGCCACATGCCTGGGCAGTTCCCGATGCGCTTGGAGTCTCTTGAGCAGGTAATCGTAATTCCTCAGCGACCCAACTCAGCTTATTTTGGCCCCGGCGTGGTTTTGCATCCTGCCACCCAGCTGGGTTATTTATAGCTCTGTCAGAAAAAGGATAAAGTCAGCACAGGTTTTCTGGGCACTGCCCAGACCCACAGCCCCATACGCAGGGCTGGACTGGGCTGGGGCGAGAAGTGCCCATGGAGGGATGCTCAGGGTAATGGGACCCCACTGGGGTCTGCGGGTAGAGCTGGGACCAGTGCAGGGGCTTGGTAGGGAGGGGGATTTTTTGGCTCGTGATGCAGTAACTGGCCCCTTGGTTGAGCCTTGTTGGCCGAGTGCTGCTCGTGCACTGCACCACCCCTGGGCATCAGCCCCAGGGGCACCACGTTTCCAAGAAAGGGGTTTTTCTCTGCGCCTTTCACCTGGCTGGTGAGCAGCGCAGCATCCCCATATCCCGCATTCTCACGGGCCGGTGATACAGACATTTACACCAAGCAGCACGGGCCGTGGGCCCACTGGACCACCTGGAGGCTCTGCCTGGCGGTGTGGGGCAGGGACAGCCCCAGGTGAAGGGCTTAGGGCTGGGGGGGACAGGCTGCTCCGGTGGGGTGGCCCCACTTGCCCCATGTCTCCAGCACTGGCTGGAGCGGCTCATTCTGACGTGGGGTCCCCAGTGATGCTTGCCCGCAGCCCCATGCTCCTCCGCAGGGCACGGGCAGGGACCTGGGAGCGTTGCCACCGCCCTGACCACGCTCGTGTCTGGGAGGTGATGAAGCCACAGCACAGCAGAGGGATGTGCCCTGGGCTGCCCTTGCCAAGGCAAACACCTCGCTGGTACAGAACAGCCCCGTTGCTTACAGCCCGCTGGCCAGCTCCCCGCCTCTGCCCACCCCTCGCGCTCAGGGAGGTCCCTTTAACCGGAGTTTTTCTGGCCTCTCTGCAGGTGTGGTTGCAAATTGCCATACAAGCAAGCCAGCCCGCCGGCCACCTCGGTGCCAAGAAAGGTGTCAGCAGGCTGGATTTGGGCTGGGTGAGCAGGGAAGGGACATTCCCCACGCCCCTCCGTGTGCTGTGGCTGCCCCCTGCTCTCCTAAAAACACTCAACCAACCCATGAGGAAACCTGCTGCATGGTCCGGGGCAAAATGCACTGCAATGGCTGTTTAAAAAACCAGCCAAACCCTCCGGGTTGGGCAGAAAATGTCCCCCAGGGATGGCCAGAGACGCCCAGGTGATGCCCAGCACCCAGTGCGGCACCGGGGCTGGCCTGAGCCTCTGGGCAGTGTGGGCACAGACAGTGTGATGAGTGTGGTGGTGCTCAGCAGGCAGGGTGCTGGTGGCTGGGCTCACTAGATGGCAGCAACTCTTCTTCCAAACGGCCAGGACAGTGCCGCACAGCCCAGGCAGAAAGGGAGGCAGACCAAGACCAGACTTCATGTTCCTCTGGGATATTGTTTCATGGAGGGAAAGCCAGGATTTCATTTTCTTCTTGATATTTTTTAAAGGTACACTCACCTCCAGGGCCTGAAATGGCTCCTTGGTGCAGTGGGGCTCCGGGCAGCCCCAGCTGCACCCCAGCCCAGCGGGAGCAGGGGATCCCCGTTGCCTTCAAGCCTTGCTATTGCCTGGGGATGCTCACGCAACACCACAGCTGCACACAGCGTAAGTTATCCTGAGCATCCCTAAGGCATTTGACGCTTTTCCTAAATCCCCAGCTCTTGGAGTGATGTGAAGGTTTTTTCATGCTTCATTTTATGCTCATGTTTCTGGCTGCCTTGGGGATGGGGAAAAGCTCCACGTACAGTTCAGGAGCACAGAAAAGAACTGCCAGACAGGCTGCAGTGGGCAGCCCAGCTCTGAGCAGGCAGCCCAGCTCGCCAGAGCCGGTGGGACGGTCCGTGCGTGTTTCCCCGACATGCGTTGGGTTATTGTAGGATAACAGAGACAGAGAGTCGGCAGAGACGGGCGCTGCTGACTTGCGAGCAAGTGAGAACATACAACTGGATGGCTGGCGCCTGTCCGAGACATTTGTGTTAATCAGTGATTATGCAAATAAACAGCTCTGCTGATGCTACCAGCTCCTCTGCCATGACACAGAGCATATGTTCCCCGTGGCAGGGAAGTGCCTCCTCCAGGAGCTGCAAAGCTCCTCGTTTCCATTTGCAGGACCTGCTGTGAAAAGCAGATTAAACGCAGCCCATGGCTGGTCAGGGGAAGGCAGGAGCCCCTTGAGGCCCCCCCAGCCCGCCTGCTGCCGCCTCTCCCCTTTCCCCATGTGGCTTGAATTACTGTGGCTGTTTGCTTAATCCATCAGGCTTCAAGAATGAGCCACTCGATGCTTTCTTGGCCTCTCCAGCAAAGCACTGCGCTGTAAACATAACAAGGCAGGCTTGTTCCAAGCCCTTGAAGTCAATAAGCAATGCTCCTCCTGCCCTTCGGGACCGGGCTGCTGCTAAATATAGCTGAGGGTGCTTTCCATTCATAAAATGTGAATTATGTCCTGGCCTCTGAGGGAGGGGAGCGGGTTGAGGAGCCCGTGAGCTCCAGACACTGCTACATGGGATGCAGGCAGAAACTGAAAGGCTTGGCCCCATCCTTTCACTGCCCTCCAGTCCTTCCCCAAGGAGATGGGGGGGAAATGCTTTTGGGGGAGACAGAGGAATCCTCTGTTCAGGTTGATTAAAGGATTTTCTTGCGTCTCATCCTCAGTTACATTAGGGCTGGGGTGGATTTACTGGGGAGGTGAGCATAGGGGATGGTAAGCAGGGGCCAATGGGGTGGCCCAAGCGGCTGTCGCACAGGGGAAGCCCCGGCTGCCCCCAGCACCTCTGTAAGATGCTCGAGCATTTGCCAGGAATGGGAGCAGTAAGGTCTCGTACCACTGGTCCCAACACCTGATAGGCACACCGGGACCTGCCTCCTGCTCAAGGGACTTGCTTCCTTTTGAAACCCCCTGCGGATCTTCACATGGTTACCCTTCCTCTGTCCTCCAGCCCTTTTCTCACCAGCCCTTGACTGTTGGCATGCGCTGTAATATTCTCCCTGAGTTTTTCCTCCAGCAGCTGTAGCTCCAGATGCACACAGATGTGTCTGCCAACAGCTTTTCACCCTCTGTGAGGTTCCTGTTTTAGGGAAGAAGGAACCCCATCTCCTGGAGGAGTTTAGGGAGGTGCTGCTCCTGGGAAGCCCAGGGTTAGGACCCTGGAGACCCAAGCTCTTGTGGTCCCCTGGGAGCTGGGGCCATGCACAAGCTGCAGAGGGAGGAGGCCAAGACACTGGGCATCACCATGCGTCTCCGTGCTGGGTGGTGCGAGGCTGTTGGTCCCCTGCAGCCCCAAATTCAGCATCCTGAGCTGCAGCGTGGCAGGGGATGCACATGGCGAGGCCGAGGATGGGCTGCGTGCCGGGCTGTCGGTGCGCGCAGTGCCGGCATTCGAAACATGCTGGATGGCACAAAACACACAGGTAAGCCGGGCGATGAGCCAGGGATGCTCGTGTGCGGGGCCAGGCGCCCCATGCTCCTGGGGTGCTGCGAGCTGTTGGGGCACCACGCTTCCCCTGCTCCTCTGCCCACTGCCGCCGAGTTCAGCGTGGGTTAAACACCTCCGTGGGTTTGGCAGTTGGGTTATTTCAAAACCCAGCTCAGAACTGCCAAACCAGCAGTTTTCAGGTACACCACGGGCCTTTTGATGCCACAGAGATCTGAAGATTAAATAAAGCTGTAAGACCCACTCTGTGTAACGCTTGGGTCAAGCTCCAAGAAACCTGGCTTCTTTTTATGACATCTTTAGATCAGCAGTTTCCTGCTGATGCCAGCAGTGCAATTTCTGTGTGTGTGTGTGTGTGCATGTAAGTGTGTAAAACAACAGAGCTTGACAGAGCCACGCCAGCTACGAAGGGGCTGGGTTTCATACTGAAGTTTTTCTTTCTCTCTTTTTCCCTTTTCCTTTTGAAATAACCCCATTTGGGCCTCTAATAAAAAACCAAGCCATCTGGTACCGAGCATTTGGCTGCTGGAAATCAGCTCCTCATTACTGAAAAGCACAGAAGCGATGCAGGGATTCCTGGTATAGATCAATAACACTTAAGGTCATATTTGTTCATCATCCCTGTCCCTCCTGGCCTTTGAATATATGGACTGAAGACATCAAGGGAGCTGTGATGCTCTGTGCCAGCACGGGAGGTAAATTGTGAAGGTTAGTAAAGAAGCAATTGAATCAGTAAAGAGTCCTTGAAGCCTGATTTATTGATGCTTTCATGTGAGCATCTCAGCAGGGTGAGATGCTGCTGTGAAGAAGAGACAAGTCAGCAAATCACAGTAACACGGTGGGCATTCGATGCGTGGGGAGGACCCTTCGGCAGGGCCACCCCAAGCCCTGGACAGGGACCCCCCGGCATGGCTCAGGGCTGCTCCCCTTCCCCGGGGCCAGCGGCAAGGCCAAGTCTCTGCCTGCCCAGCTTGCTAACTCTGCATGAAGAGGTGGAAGTTGGTCCTGGTGAACTCCTGATGGATGCTGTCAAGTAATTTGTCTGAGTCCTGGGGGACGTCCGAGAGGACCTGCTGCCCTGGGATGAAGCTCTGCTCTGGGGTGTAGGTGAACGTGAACGAGCTGGAGTAGATGAGGCCATCGTCCCTGATCAGCAGGAGCGGGACCGTGATGGGGTATCGCAGCCACCTCCAGTCACTGCCGAAGGCAGAGACATCAGGGACGACACACATGAGGGACTTGGGGCTCCTGGGAACAGTACAGGAGAGGAAAACATGCATTAACCCAGGAGGGCCTGGTGCAGGAGCAGCCAGCAGCAAGTGCCGGCACATCTGCTCCAGCCTGGAGCTCAGCGTGAAGCCTCCGGCTGGTTTCCCCTCCTCTCCCCAGTGTTTCGTTCCTTTCTGCCAGGGTTACTTGCTTGTTTGCAGCCCCCAAGGTCCCCGTGTCCCTTGCCCACTGCTATCTCCAGACTGCATCCAGAGCCAGCAGGCACCAGCCAGACTCATCCCTGCCTCTCCTTGCAATGCTTGTGCTTGGTCCTGCAGAATGGGCAGTGCAAGTGTCCTTGTCCCTGAGGTCAGCAGCCACATCCCTCCCAGAGCTGCCCAGCGCTGCCCAAACCCAGCTGCTGTTCCCTGCCTGCTCCCTGACCCCCTCGGCTGTTTTACCTGTACATCGTTTCTGCTTCCACATCTCCAAACCAGACCTTGAGGTGTGTGTGGAAATACTCCCCTTGCACCTCCAGCATGGCCACGTCCCCGCCACCCGTGAGCTGTGATGGGCAGAGTGCATGGCAGTGTGTTATGTGGCGGAATGAGCCCAATTCCTTCTCCCGCAGGATGCTCCGCCCGTGTGTCCCGTCCCCACCACAACAGTCCAGACCCAGGCATTCCCACAGCATCCCCAAACCGGGAGACACAGAGCACGGGTACAAGGGCTCAGCAACAAGAGCCACGACGGAGGCAGGCGATGGAGAGGCTGGGGTGGCTGGCAGCCAGCACTGTGCCTACCTGCAGGGCGGTGATGAGTGGCACGGGGCTGACGGGCTCACGGACGCAGGCCAGGCCCTCGCTGAAGGTGTACTCCACTGTCTCAGTGCCGATGATGGTCCAGCAGGAGCCATCGTTCAGCAGCTCCCGGTTGGCTTCCTTCGGGCAGGGAGATGCCTGTGGAGAGCGTCACAGCTCCAAACACGCTGCAGCAGGGACGGCAGGGAACTGGGGCCAGGATGCCTGGCTTCTGCCCTGGTATGTCAGTTCCAGCAAGTGACTCAGTGCCTCTGCTTCGCTCACTGGAAAACGGGGATCGCGCTGCCTTTGCAAAGACCTCAGTGACAATGTCCCCACCGAAGCAGGCAAGCTGGAGGCAGATGGTTTTGCAGAAATTCTGACCTTAATTTGTATGAAACTCCCCTTTGCTGGAAGACCCCTCCTGGTGACATGTTCCCCAGGCACCGGCAACACAGAGGAGCTTGGAGAGAGGATGGAGAGGACCCCAGGAGTCCTCACTCCCCCTCGTGCTGCTGTACCTGGAACTGGATCACTTTCTCCGTGGAGAGACACAGGTACATGCGCTCGCTGCCCTGGAACTGGAAGGCGCATTTGTGGAGCTGGGAGATGGGCTCGTCCACGTCCAGCATGGCGTACTGCTTCGTCACCTTCCGGATGATCTGCGGGGCAGCAGCATCACCCCAGGGATGGCACCCATTGCTCAGAGGCACAGAGCAGCCAGGTCCATGTGCCTGACACCCGCAGGGATGGAGGCTTACCAGGGGAGGCAGGGTGACGCCGGTGGCCGTGCAGACAAGCTGGACCACGGAGCCGTAGCGGATATACCCTTCCCGCAGCGGGAACTCGCTCCAGGTGCAGCGCTCATCAGCTGGCCGGGAAGGAGACAGGCAGTCACCACCCTGAGCAGCCAAGGAGCAGGTCAACCTGTGCTGCCTTGCTATGTGCAGGTCTGGCCGTGCTCCCGGTGCTTTCTTACTGCTTTCTCTGCTCTGCAGGTGCTCGATGCTTGGAGAGACCACTGCTCCCTTGGAGCCCAGCACGGGAGAGCGGGACTGGGATGGGGTACCTCGCAGGGACACCGCCGGAGGCAGTGTGGGCAGGGATGCTCTGCGCTCTGGCCTCTTCCAGGCAAGTTACTTGCTCAGATTCGTGAGCCTCCAGACTGGTACAGCTCTTGCTGTCCCGTTCACAGCCTGTGTGCTCTCAGGGCATGATGCCAACCCTCAAGGCCAGTGGGAAACAGCCATCAGCTCCAGAGATACACCAGGCAGAGGTAGGATCTGAGCCAGCTTCCTGCATCCCCAGGCTAATTCCCACCCCTTTCGCCCCCAAGAACTGTCTTTGCAGGAGGGGAGAGCCAGGGCTGGAGGCAGCCAGCCCTGGGCATGACTGGCGTCAGCGGCCCCACGAAGCTCCTTACCCAGGTGGAGGGTGAAGGCTGCCCACTGCCTGGCGCTGGCGATGAAGGCTCCCCCCTCGACAGAGAGGTAGCGGGTGCTGACGGTCTGGGAGCGCAGGCGGTTGAAGAGGGAGACTTTGGAGCCCGAGGAGATGCAGACTGTTGGGAGAGGTGGTTGTGTTAGTGCTTGCCAGGTCCACGTGTGGCTTGAACTATGGCTTTTGTCAAGCCAAGGGAGGACAAGTCTTGGTTACTGGTGTAACCAGCCCAGCAGGAACCAGCACCCCCCCGGCTGCCCTTCTCTGTGAGTGACAGCCCAGCTGGGCTTTTCAAAGGTGAAGCCCACGGAGTGGGGAGCACATTGGCATCAGGGCATTACACATTGTGGTGGGTGAACCCTTCAGAAAAGACACATCATTATGCCCAGATACATCCCCCCTCTTTTGGGGATGCCCATGGGCTTTGTGTCCAGCCTGGACCACTCCGGGGCCAAGCTGTGAGCACTCAGAGAGCATCCCACCCTGGGGCTACGCCCACTTTCCTCCCTGCAGAGCCATCCCTGTACGTACGGTCCGTGTTCTTCAGTGACTGCTTCTTCTGTGAGGGCTTGGAGATGACTTTGATCAGCTTGCTGTGGAAGGTACCGATCTCCTGCCCGTTGCTGAAGAAGAGCTTCAGGACCAGGCGGAAATGCTTGCGCTTGTCCGCGTCCGAGATGTACAGCGCCTTGGCACAGCCGAAGCCCTGCCAAGGGCAGAGAGGGGCTGCTGGCAGCTCCAGCCCAGCCCCGCAGCCTTCCTCACCCTCCTCACCGCCCCATGAGGACATAATAGCGCCCTTTCAAAGAGCCCCGGGTTCATTTAAAGGGGGAAACAACCGGAGATGTTATTACAGGTGGAATGAAGAGCTGGGGATCGGCAGAGGCTTTATTTACACTGGGGGCAGAGAATTCCTCATGGAAATGAATGTTCACGTGTGATTTATCCCACATAACATGAGAAATCGCCCTGGGTTTATGGTTTCCCCGCCATCCTGGCTGATATGCCATGCCCTAGCAGCAACGCAAGCACTGCAAACAAAGGCTCTTTTTGTAAGGTTTCTGGCCTGACTCAGACCCCGCACTCTTCGGGGACCCCAGATAATGCTTTTCCTTCTTTTTTTTTCCCCTATCAAAAGATGCCAGAGCTCTGCCGAAGCTCTTGAACTTTGGGATCGATCAGGGGCTTTTTTAGCTGTTTATCTGCACATGAAAGACTGGGCTTTCATTTTGTGATAAGTGGCAGCGCTGCTCATCGGGAGAAGGTAACGGGGCTGAGGAGCTGTGCAAACTTTGGCAGCTCGCCTGCCACAGGGCTGTTGACCTGAAAAGATGAAGCCGAAGAAAGACGGGGCTCTTTGCAAGGCAGGGGAGCTTGTCCAGCTGCTTGGGCTGCCACCCGTGCCACAACAGGGCGGCAGAGCAGGAGTGGGGAGCGATGGCTAGGAAGGAAGGACCACGACATCCCGAGGAAGGGGATGGTGCAGCATCCCAGGGAGTGGGGTGACACCAGGGACAGCCCAGCCCATGCATGAACAGGGTCCCCATGGGGTGCCACCACACAGCCCCGGAGAGCAGCAGGCTTTACCTTTGCATCTGGCTGCTCCTCGAAGCTGAGCTTCTGGGTCTCCATCAGGCTGCTGCCCATGCTGTCCAGCCCCATGTACCCGCACACCCGAAAACCCTCCTCTCCCAGGTCCCTTGCTGGAAGAGATGGGGAGAAGCACCCTCCAGCCCCTGCACAAGCACAGGCATGGGCTCGGCTCCTGGCGCGGTGGGTTGGCCCAGGTTCCAGCCCTCCCCAGGTCTGGACCGCAGAGGGCTCAGCCTCGAGGGGGAACGAGGAGTTTGGGGGGCAAAGAAAAAATAAACTGGGTCATTCTCCCCTTTGTGGAGGTGGAGAGCAGCTCTCCATGACACGGGAAGGGAGGGAGGAGAGGTCCAGGGCCGCTGCCCGGCGCTTACCTTTTATCTGCTCCTGTTTTAACTTCCATCCCGGCCCGCTCAAGTAAACGCAAGGTGGGGGGCAGAAAAACCTGCAGAGACAAGAGGACATTTTCTTACTGCACTTCAGCATCCAGAAAAGGTGCTCGGGGGTGACGGGACAGCTGCGCTGAGAGTGGAGACCTTCACTCAGGGCTCGGTGGTGCCGGAAGCAACCCTGCACCCTGGGAGGTACGTGGTGCTGCAGCGAGGGGCTGGGGACCCCCCGGCGGGGCGGTGCGGGCAGCATTGGCTGGAGGAATCGGGGTCTCCTGAAGCAGCTATCTCAGCCTCTCTGCCCTGCACTGGCTGCCTCCAGCCGCAGCGTCTGGCTGGCTGCCACATCTATCGATGCCGTTGGTGGCCATGAGCCCATTGGCTGTGGGACGGCCCCGGGAGGGGAGGACGGGGTGCCTCGGCCCCCTCCTGCTCGGAGCCAAGGGGGGATCGGGCCCCCTGCCTCTGCCTGCCTGCCATGTGGGAGTTTTGGCAGATCGGGAACAGAGTTTGCATTCACAGCCAGATTTGGAGCCCAACGCAAATAAATCTATAGCCAGGGTTTTGGAAACCTATTTTCCTGTGTTTTATTTGGGTTTCCACTGTCTTTGCACTTGTGTGAATGGTGCAAATTCATCCTCTATTGATACTGGGTAAAGCGCTAGCAGAGAAACCACCGGTGCAGGGGGGGTGGATATTTCAGAGCCCTAAAGTCCTGGGTATGGGTTTATTTAAATAAGTCATCCACAACACGGGCCCCTGACTCCCACCATGAAGGAAAATGGCACCAGCACCTTTAGACTTTAAGCTGGGAGCTCTGTGCTGGTTTTCTCTCCCTCTCTAGACCTGGCATCTATTTTCATGCTCATCCCTTGCATGGGGTCCGGAGCAGGGGGAGGAGGCTGTTCTGAAAGCTCAGTGATACGGGGCCTTCCCTCCTGGCTGGGAGACCCTGTCCCGAAATAAAACCTTTACCTGAGGACCAGCAGCCCCTGGCAGGAGGCTGGATGTGATGAGGACTTTGTAGGCACAGCCAGCCCAGCTTAGAGCTGTCTCCTGGGGTTGCTGGGGTCTGGGTGCGGTTATGCCGTAGAGGTAGAGCTCATCGCCACATAGCTACTCCACACTCGGTAATAACGGAGGGTTATTTATATCACAAGGATTAATGGAGGATTAATTATATTACACTGCCACAGTCTGACGTCACTGCCCAGGAGCAGCAATTTTGGAGATTCAAGCCAGAACCCTCAAGGTGTTTTTGCAGTGTGGGAAAGATTTTCAAAAATAGCAGCTTTTTGGAGACCGTGGGCATTGATGGAAATGCCCCAGTCCCTGCTGTGGCTGCTCAGATTTTAAGACAAGATTTCCAGAGCACTTAAAACACTAACCTTTCCTCTTCTTCTACTTGAGTAGTTTATTTCTTTCTTTCACGTCATCTTTCTGATCTCCATTATGTCACGGGAGGAACCTAACCATTGGGGATGTCTAACTGGGATGGATGCAGGTGGGGGGTTAATATCCTTAGTTCAAGACTAAAGAGTAGTTTTAGATGCAAAGTCATGAATGGATGGAGAGGGGATATGTCAAATCATTTGCTTCACCAGCTTAAATCAGAGAAATCTAGCAAGGCTGAAATTGAGCTTTAGGTAGCTGGGTTTGAAAGTGGCTATCAGAGAAGCTGGAGCCATCTCCTACCTTTTTTCATTGCCGTATGACTTCTGAGCGACTTTGGCGTGCAATATCAGTACTGTCTGGTCTGCCGGCAGCTGCAGGTACCTCTGCACACCGTCTCGAAGCAGGTTGGTTTGGTACGGGTTGGATCTACAAGACAAAGGTCCCCCAGCACTGTAACACCAGAACCAGGCTCCTCGCCATGCCCTACCAGCCCTACGCCGAGCAGGGAGCCTGGAGTGCCCTCCGTGCCAAGCCTGATGGGTGGGGAAGGTGGAGAGGCTTTCCCATAGGAAAGCACTGGAGCTCAGAGAGCATCTCAGCTGCTGTAAGACTGGGGCTGGCACTGAAAAATATCAAGTTTGGATAACTGAATAACTGCTTCATCAGTTTTCAATCAAACACACACAGGGCACTATGTTTATAGCTCTGAAATGCGCATTTCTAAGGCTTCCAGTCCCACACAATGGTGGCAGTGCCTGAATTGATTATTAATTTGTTTTTCCACCTGATACGCTTGTTGCTGTACAGCTTTTTGGTGAGTTGGGAAACGATGTTGCTGAGCCGTGGGTGCAGCTGGGGAGCTGTCACGCAAGGAGGAGCTGCTCATTGGCTTCTGTAAGGGCTGTTGGGTGAAAATAGCTGTATTTTTCTCCGAGACCTAAGTGGGTGGTTTTGCTGATTCTTTCTGCTCTATTAAATAGAAGGAGTTCCCATGCACCCAGCATTTAACTCTGCTAACTTAGTAGGTTGGGCGTTAACTGGTTGGAGAGAGATGAGGTGGGTCCAAGCCCGAGGTGCCCTGCTCTGCCACCTGGGACACTGGGGGATGAGAGGGGGAGAGTTATGGGGTGTCTACTGGGGACACCTTTTGTGGTGCTGACTTGCTTTCAGAGGAGACTGCCCATCTGAAGAACATCAGCTCCTGCCCTACTGAAAGCCCTTCGGCTGGATAAGAGGAAACCAGAGGAGAGGGAAGGGGTGCCACCTGGGCAGGAGCCCCTCGTTGGCACATCTGCCCATGACTGGGATGTGGCAGCTGGGCACACTCAGGAGAAATTGTTCCTACCAAGGGGACCCAGCCTGGCTGGTTATGAAAAGGTCTTGACTTAAGCCTGAGCTTACTTATTCCATGCGCTGAACTCCCTTGACTTGCTCCAAAGGGGTGTTCGTGCCTGCTGGTATTTGTTCAACGGCTCTGTGTTTCTGCTATGCATGCCCAGGGGATGGTTTTGGACACACTTGGATGAGCATCAGACCCAAACCAGATTCAGCATCCTCAGGAGAGAAAGCTGTATGGAAACTGTCTTCAGGCTCTGGCTCTTGACCCTCCCAAGGCTGCTGGGGGTCACTCATGACCTCTCCACACAACGATGGCCTCGCATCAAAGACAAACAGCAGTGGCCAGAGAAGGCTGGGAAGCCTCAACCACAGCTGCAAACACACTGCTGAGCCACTGGGAGAAAGCAGCCGGGGACTGCAGGCAGCGCCAGGGGATCGCTCGGAGAAGTGGTGAGGATGGGGGGCACCAGCCATGGCCACCCAGGGAAAATCTTGCAAGAGGTACGCAGAGAAGCATCCCTATTAAAACCAGTCTTGTCCTCTTACATGGGCTAGAAATGGAGAATAATTGAGGGCACAAACAATCAGACGTGTGAAAAGAGGTAAATCTGGCCCTGCCGAGCACCCCAAGGTAGGCTATGGTGAGTTCTTGCTGGGCTCAGAGGCCAGAGCAAGCTCCCAGGGAGAGAAGCAGCAACCACCACCATCCCAAGCAGCCTTTTAGAAGAGTTCATCAGCCAGTTTTGCTCTTCCCAGTGCAACACGTGTATTTTAAAGAGGCCGTGCCCTTTAAAGCTTCTAGGACCCACGTTACAATTAGCCTTAAACTTCTATCCCTTCACTTCCAGCTTTCCCACATTGTGGATGGAGCTGATGCTCTCCTGTTTGTACGTGGAAGACAAACACATCTCCCATACGAGCAAACATTTACCAGCATCTCCTCTGGGTAGTCCCATGGGGACCTGATGCTTTGCACACCACAGATTTTCCCATCACTGCTGCATTCCGTTATTAGATGGGCAATATGATCTCCTGCCCTCCTTGTTCTCAATTCTTTATCCTAGACATGTTAGCTGGATCACCAGCAAGCATAAATCAACAGAGCTCTGCCAAAATCAGATTTACAGCCAGCGCCAGTGTCACCCACAGCATTAGCTGATGCTCTGTGTCTGAGAAATGAGTGTTTTATGGCCACGGCAAGCCTGTTCCTGACTGCAGAGCACGGGTTGCAGAGCACATGCTGCAACCGAGCTCCTCTCCCCATGGCAGCCCCCGCACTCCTGCCAGACCACAGCTCTGGGCTTAGCCATGGCTCGCCCCGGCTGGCACTCATGGCAAGCCAGCCATAACTCCTTTGCCAGATAGACCCTTGGATCATCCTTAATGGCTCCCGTGTCAAGGCTGGACTGGTTCCCTCTGACCCTCCAACGCAAGGCTGGGAGAATCCTGCTCCAGCACATTGAAGTTGAGCTTTACCAACCAGTATCCCACCAGTGCCCTCTCTAGGATGAGTTACTTAGAAAGGCTGGAGTGAATCTTTTCAGCAAGACTATCCACTGCCTGGTTTACATCTTTGCACAGCCAAAGAGATCCAGTAAGAAAGTTATTTAATCTTTTTCCGTAACGGCAATCTGCAGCCATCTCACTCCTTTGCTGCCAAGCAATAGTGTGATTTCAGCTTTGATCCACCTTTGCTATCTCTCCCTTCATCTAAAAGCACCATTTGGGAATCTCTCTGCAAAAGTCTTTTTTTTTTTTTTTTTTTAACAGAACTAGTGATTGTGATCAGGATAAGTATGGAAAAGGCTGTCCATTGGCCTGACCTTGGCAACTCTTTTACACTAATACAACATGGTGAAAAATTAGTACTAAACCTTGCTGGCTCCGTTCAGTAGCATTTCGCCCTCAGTTTGTCAGAGACAATGGGCACAGAGCCGGGGAGAACCAGGCTGGGCGTGTGAATTTTTTCCTGGTGAGTCTCATCGTTCAGTATCCGGAAGAGCGTAGCTTTGGGTCCTTGCTCATGTCTCAGCTGCGGGGACACATGCCCCATCCCTGTTACGTGTCACCCACCAGCACCGACGCGCTCACCCAGTGCCCATTCGTATTGCTCATGGTCTGTCTGGGAAGAGCTGATCCCCGTGGAGCTGCTGGGCTGGGCGCTGCTGGAGGCAGCCTCTCCCATTAACCCATCGGCAGAGTAAGGAACAGCCTGGTACCGAGGCCAGGCAGCGGCAGGGAGTGTTCAGGAGCAAATTGCCAAAACCTGTGGATTAAGACGTGTGCTGACAGCGTGGCCAGCGGCAATGGCTGCTCCGCAGAGCCTCCCGCGGCACCAGCTCGGGGCAGGGCCAGGCTTGTGCCGCTATCACTGCTCCCTGCCATCCGTACGTAATACCAGAGGCACGTGGGTTACTGCCCCGAGCTTATTAAAGAGCCTTCTGGAATAATTATCCACGTGCTATTTACTGGTTGAAGTAGGAACATGCATGCCAAAGGCAGGTAAACAGACCACAGTTCTTCAGATTTGATGTCTAGCTGGAGGAACGACTACTGAGAAACTTGTTTTTCTTTTCTTTGTCTGTTCTCTGCAGCCATTGCCTTCCAAATTTTGGGGCTAAATTGTTTCAGTGACGCATTTCTGAACAGTGGTCCCCATTCTGCCCACCGAGGCGACCACCCAGCATCCATCATCTGGTTTAAATTTATCTTCAGAGAGTCAAAGGGCTATTGCTAAAGCAGCTCAATATAGCCACTTGGCTCCTTCTGGCACCTACAGCCTCCTCAGGGTTACAGGGAATTATTCACTCCTTCTGACATTTATTATATTAAATTATTAAAATGCTTTGATTGTAGTGCAGTGTTAGTTCAGTGTCATGTTAGCAGCACTGCACGGGCCAGGCTCTTAGAGCTCACGCTAAAAGCCTCCTTTTCAGAGCCTGAGGTCTCAGCTGGGACTCGACTGCTCTCGCACACAGTTAGGCATTATGTGGAAGCAGGGCGGGAGCAAGGGGGGAGCCACCACCTTTCTCCTACGCTGATTTTTGTAAGCCTTTCCCCCTGTCTGCTCAGCCTGGAATCACTTACCGCCGAGGCTTGTCCCTCGCTTTAGGTCAGGATGTGCCTCAAGAGAGGGCGCGAGCGTGCTTTGAGGTGCATCTCTGGGGTGGCTCTGCCCTGGTGCTGGAGGTGGGAGAGACCCAGGGCACCCGTGGGTATTTGCAAGCCCTGGCAGTGTTGCTGCGCCCTCTTCCAAGGGAAATGAAGCAGAAAAGGAGGAGTCCCCTGTGTGCTTTTCCCAGGAGATGCACAGCTGGACCATCTCGTGAAGGGCTGTTTTATGTGGGCACACAGGGAACCCGGGCAGGCGCTGAGAGGCTTTGGTAGGGTCGGACCCTGCAGTCACATCGCTGATTTTAGGAGAGCTGATGTTTAGCACCACAGCTGAAAATTAGCCCTTGCCTTCCCAGCAGTGAGTGTGAGGGGCCTCAGTCAGTGCTTTGTCCTGCCTCCAGCCAGGAAACGCATTTTCTCCCTCCTTGGTCCCGGTGGGTCGGGCAGGGCTGTGCGTTGCCGGCTACCTCTCCCCACAGAGCACTGCAGCTCGGGGCGTCCTGCCTTCCCGCTTGGGCTGCCGCCCTGGGTGACGGCCCGGCCGCACGCACGGCTCCCACCTGTGTCACAAATGGGAGAACCCAACCAAGGTGACCTTTCAGCTCAGCCTTCCCCTGCCACTGGGTTGCATGTCCCCGCTGAGACAGCCACGCTCGTGGTGTGGGACATATCCTGGTCCTCACATCACCTTCTGCTCTGCAAAGGCAGACTGGGCCAGGAAGAAGTCCCACAACACCCCATGTGTGCACCCTTGGGTGACTGCAGGAGCAGAAAAAGTACTTTACAGGCACCGGGAGAAGCAAACTGCCTTCTGCACTGCTGCTTTCCAGTTCGACAATGTTCACTGGCTCAGTCTGCGGAGGAAGGGATCTGATTTTATTGGTCCCCTGGGAATGAAAGTACCCGGCTCCGGAGACCAAAATACAACCCCGTCAGCTATTGTTTAGGAACTGGGTCTTCAAATCAGCTCTTTATACAAGAACTTTAACTCATGGTAACACTGTCCTTGAGTGCAGGTAACACTGAATTCAAGCGCAGAGATCTAATTTGCCGCTTTTCCCCCACAAAGGAGCTGCCATTTGCCTCGCTCTGGAGCTTGCTGGGGACTTGCTGCCACAGAGGGCAATTGTTCTTTTCTGGGCTTGGGGAAACCAAACATCCTAATAAAAAATATCCATTTTAGAGGTCTGAGTTATATTTTGTACAGAGCAGGGGAGAAAATGCCTGCAGTGCTCTTGGGTATGGAGTCAATGCAATGTTTATGCAAAAGGAAAAGCCATTAGAAATCACAGAAATGAGAAGCCTGCAGTTTCTGGCTTCCCTCATTTTTCAATACCTCCTTTAATCCAGACCAACCCAACCCACAAGCCCTTGTATATGCATGGGTATTTATAAATCCTATATTTTCCTTGCTGCACACACAAGTGAAATTCAGCCTTTGCTGGGCTTGGGATTTATCGACCACACCAACGGCAAACACCAGCCGAGAACAGGAAGCACGAAAACCCTGCAGCAGTGAGCTCTGCAGGGGACCGGGGGCCAGCCGGGGTGGTCACCCCGGGCATCTTCCCGGCTGCCCTGCGCCTGCCCCAGCAGCACCAACACCCTTAAAATACCTGAGTTTGGTAATGCAGTATTGGCTCATCTGCTAGAAAATTCAGATAATGTGGGTGATTTACTGCCGTCTCCTTTCTCTGTTCCTCACGTAGCCGTTGATGTTAGTGCAGAGGATGGAAAGTGCTGTTCACTAAAACACGGTCCTATAAAGCACTAAAGGTGGTTCCTACCACCCCTACACTGATGTAAGTGCTGAGAAGAGGTGGAGGGCTGGGAAGGTCTATTCCAGGGTATCTAAGACGCCTCTGCTGATGATCTCCATTGCTACAGGCGGGCACATCAGTTAACCTTCTTGCTGGAAGCTCAACCTGAGGCCCTACAGCCCTCAGAGCTCTGCTCTGCAGCTCCCTGGTTCAAACCCACCTCCCCACACTGCAGCCACTACCCGCACAGGTTCCTAAGCTCCCAGGGCACCGTAGCTCAAATGGACATTAGGCTTGGACTCTCCTTCTTCCAGGACCTTCTGAGTTTATGGGGCTCCCAGGTGTGCTCCCACAGCAGGGGAAGATGAAAGAAAGAAAAAAAAAGGGAAAAAAAACAAAGAGAGAAAAAAGGGGGGGAAAAGGAAAAAAAGGGAAAAAAAAAAAAAAAAAAAAAAAAAAAAGGAGAAAAAGAAAGCCTCTCCCTGGCCGCTAAGTTCCTCGCAGGCAAGGGCTGTGAATAATCCCGGGTGGTGCGCAGCTCGGTGCCGCCGCCGCCGCACACCTCTGGCGATCGCCGCTTCCACCTGCGGGCAGCTCCCGCTTGCCCGTGGGCACCTGCACGGACACGACCCGCGGGGCGGGGGGAGGTGGGAGCCCGCGGGCACCCCC
>WAAD01021476.1:689736-725109 GCA_013389945.1 Fregata magnificens | reverse complement strand
CCCTGCGGGAGGGGAAGGGAAGGGAGAGGAGGAGGAGGAGGGTGAGGGTGAGCCCGGCCCCGGCCCGGCGGGGCTGAGCCGCGATGCTGTGCGCAGCGCCGAGCACTGCCGCGGGGGTTGGCAGCCTCCGGGAGGGCTCTTCCTTGGAGCGGGGCTGGCAGAGAGGGGAGCAGCGATCCTGGGCATGAAAAGCGGAGAGCAAAGCCGGGGGGGGGGAGAGCAGAGCCGCTGACATGGGTTTTATTCCCAAAAGCTGTGGGCGGGAGCCCTCCCGAAGCCCCCCGTCTGTACGGTCTTGTCCCCCTGCAGCGGTGCCAGCGGTTGCCCTCCGAGCACGCAGGGGTGGGGGTATGTTTTGGTGGGGCAGTAAGCGGGCACGGTACCCCTCCCCATCTCTGGGTGCCTGTGCGGAGGATGTAAACTCTTCTCCGCTGTCGGGATGGCGCAGTTTGCAGTCTGACTGCTCTGCTCACCTTTTGCCTAGCTTTCGGGCAGGTTCCTGCTTATACAATCAAGGATCTCTTTTAGCAGAGAATAATAAGGTCTGGTACACCTGGGCAAGGCGTACTGAGCAACAGGAGATCGAGATCCTGCAAAAAGATAAGCTTAGAAGTGTGCCCTAAGTTTGTTACGCACTGTTTCTGCACGACTGGAAAATTGGGTCTGTGCATACTCATAAATATGTTTGCACAAGCAATCATCCACCTTTGGCTAATAATTCCAACCATTTCACGGTGAAAAATTAGCTTTGGGCACTTTTGTTCCAAGCAATTACATGGGAAAACTTGTTTGGAAAATCAGATTGTTCTGCACTCATCGTATTTGTGCTAACACGCAGCTGTCCGAGATGAGTGGAGCTGAGCAGATACACGATGTGGTGGTACGTGCTCCGCTGGGGTTTTCCCCCTCGTTCTGCGAGGACAGCCTTTGCCGTGGTGCCGAATCCATCTGGGAGTCAGGGCTGCAGAATGGGAACCGGTGTCGGTGAGGAGGCTGGCAGGGAAACGGGACTGTCCCGCTCCAAAGGAAGCCACTACGTGTGTGCAGTGGGACTGGGGGGGGGGGAAGAGGGCTCCAAGAGAGGAGCCTGTTCAGAGCCCTGACTCTGAGGTGAGGCACACAACGTTACCTCTTCTGCTTAAACCCATGGGATTTTTGCTTCAGTCAAGCCCAGTTCATTTATAAAGTTACCACGAAGTCCTCCCTGTGGGACCCTCTGTAGCATCCCTTGATAGTAAAGATTACTTTTTTTTCTTTTTCCAAGAACAGGAGCAATTAATGACAGGCAGTGAGTGTGCAGGTTCTCAGTAACAAGTAGAAAATGCATTTCACAAGCAGGTTCTTGTGATCTCTTCAGGGATTCATTAGATTGGCATTTGATATCGGCAAAAAGTGTGTGTGGGGAAATCTGCTCTCGGATCTCAGCCCTGATACTTGCCACCAGGATATGGATAAATTTGGCCTCATGCAAAATACAAATTTGCATCTGGAAGGCATGCAAGAGATCTTGGTGCTTGTAGTAAAATGACACTTTCCATCGAAGCAGGCAGGGTATTGCTGCATCCAACTGGAAAAAGCTGTTGTTGATTTTTGTGGAAGTTGTAACTTTTTTCTTGAAGAATTAAAGAAATTTTACGTGATTAGTACAAGATGGGCTCGGGAGCTGCCCTTGTTGGTGATGGTAGCAAACAGAAAAGACGAAGCCAACAAGGCAGTCTGTTGTAGGCAATCTGCGGTCACAGAAGATGCTTGTGCTCCGATTGCTCATAACATAGCATTTCCCTTGAGGTTGGCATTAGGGGTTAAAGGTTTTCAAGAGAAGCCTTTGTTTAAACATCTTTAAAGTTTCCAATAGGGGCCCCTTTGTTCGCTTTCAGAGCAGTGTGCCTGCCTTGTTAAAAACTCAGCGCTCATAAAATGCCATTTACAAATGCTTGATGAATAGGGCTGGAGCATGGAGGGGGAGATAAGTAGTGTTTGTATCTGCACGCACATGTGAATTACAGACAAGCCCTACTGTGAGTGAATAAATGGGACCTAGAAGAAACACAGCAAAAAAAAAAAGATTGAGTGGTGCTTATAAAGAAACTTGTAAAAATCAGCTACTCCCCCAGAACCAGTCAGTCCCTCCTCTGCCAGATGTCACACGCATCTCCTCCAGCCGTGCCGAGAGGCTGAGCGGCTCCTGCCACTTGTCATTACCTCTCAGTAATCGTGTTTTCTCCACTTTGGGCCCAAACAGTAGCAAATTGATCACTTGGGCTCCGTTGGCTGGAAGGGAGCGCACGCAGCTGCCATAAGGGCTCCATTGAGCAGCCGGGCGCAGGGACCCGGACTTTGCGCTTTCTGTTACCTGCTGCGGGCTGGCAAGAGTCGCCCCTCTGTAGGTGCTTGCAGCACAGATGTACCTTTAGGTATCGAGTAACATTTTTAGCACTTAGAAGGCTTTGGTTCCCTCTCCCATCCTGGCTAAATGTAAAGGGTTTGCAAACAGCTCTGTTAAAGCAGGGGAGGGTATAGGCGTGTGCTCAGGAGACTCCAGAGACTGGTGCACAGCTATGGCAGTGTTTCCACATGGAATTTCCCCCGGCTGCTGTGCCTGATTCTGTGTCTGAAGCTTTTCTGGTTCTCTGGCAGCTTGTCCTTCCTGGTGTTTTTTGCTGGAGGCCGGATCCGTCTTCCCTAGCAACTCTCTGCCTTTGCCTGTGTCTCTTTGTCCACAAACTTCTGGTCTCTGGCCTGGCGAGCCCTTGGTTTGCACACATGAGTCCATCACTAACCTGGTCCCTCTGGTGCCCATCAGGTAAATCTATAGGGATCAGCTGTGGTCCCTTGCAGAGAGGTGGCAGTAGCTTGGTTTTTCTCCAGACTTCAGCCTTCCCGTCTCTGGGCTGTGTCATGCTGCTTTGCTGGTTGATTGCCAACGTATAAGTTTGGGAGTCTTTGAGTTGTAGTCTGCAGACCTGTAGAAGTCCATGGTCTACAGCAGGAATCAGTAGGAGCAGATCTGTTGGCAGCAGAGGTAACCCACTATACAAGAGTCTGTGTCTTGCCTGGAAAATTAGCAGGGTCCACAAGCTGAAAAAGGTGGAAAAACCCTGCCTTTGGGTATTCACAGCTCCTACACTTGCAGCTGGACTTGGATGGCTTCCCCAAAGTGTCACGTTAGCCATCCCCCTTGTTCTTTTTCTCTTTTTACAGCATCTTGCTTTGGCTTTAACGGTACCAGCCAGGACGAGAGTGACACAAAACATTTCAGTCTGTGCTCTGCCTTTCTCCCTTTCACTCTCCCTGCCATCTGCTGAACCTCTCGTGTCAAATTGTTGAGGCACACGACGGGCTGAGAGCAGCTGCCCTGTGCCCGGGTTCCCTAAAGCACGTCTGGACATTCCCTCAACTGTCTGAAGTGCCCTTGTTTCACCCCAGCTGGGTCTGTGCCCTCATCCCGGGATGCAGGTGGCAGAGCCAGCCTGGGCCCTGCCTCTGCCACAGGCTTCCCTCAGTCTTGAGAAAGTGGCTTTGACGCTCCTGGTCTCCAGTTCCTCATGCCATGCTGTAGGACTCTCCTTGGAGAGCCTTGTGAGGCCTGAAAGCCTCAGTGAAGCAACCTCAGACTCTTCCCTGATCTGTTCTGGAAGCAAAGACCTCGTAGACACCTTTGGCAAGAACTCGGTAAATGCAACAGAATTACATGATTTCAACTAGTTGCTCACAGGTTGACCAGAAAAGGCTAATCTCACATAGAGGTCAGGTTGAGGTCAAGTGGTCCTCAGCCATGGCCTCAAATGCTGCTTTGAGTTCGTGCGGAGGTCTCACAGGAGGTTACCACACAGCATCTGTGTGTGCTGACAACGACAGGATGATGCTGAGGCACAAGGGTCCCCAAGGCACCTGCTCTTCAGTGTGGACAGAAGTGAGGCCACAGGCCGCTGCAATGCTGGTGGAAGTTCTCTGCTGCATCTCCTATGGGCTGACGGCATCCTGGTTCTGGAACAGCAGTTCTCCTGCTGTCCTGCTGTCAGAGGGACGTGGCAGCTGTGAAGTTAGGTGGGAGCAGTTTCCCGTGCTACCTTTGGGGTTCTCCCTGTGAAAAGTATCTAGACAAAGAATTCAACCAGCTTGCTTTTCTCTCTTGAGGAGGGCTGAAAAGTCTCCGTGTTCTTTTCTGCAGCCGCCAAATGCTCCTCGCTTTCTGCTATTTCAATTAAACACATAGCAGGATGGGTAGGATAAAGGGGAGAGGCACAAGAATATTCTCCTGGCGTATTTCCTTATGCCAACACATTGAGTCACGTCTCCAGAGTGAGAAATATGATATAAAGATTTAGAGAAGGAGGTCAGGCAATGAATGTATGATTGCGGGGCTGAAATAGCAGGCGCTCTCTGTGGTTGTCTGTGCCGTGTAAGCTTGCTGGAGGTCAGCTGGGGATATTGGTTCCAGCAGATTCGGGAGGCAGACGTCCTGCTAGTAACTATCAATCTCATTGCTTAGAGATACCGGCTCTGCTGCATCAGGAGCTCAGCTGACAAACTCTGCACCAGCCCAGGAGCTGCTCTGGGCCATTTCCCTTTCCTTTGTGGTTGAACATGCATATTTCTGGGGAAAAAAATGCTCTCTAACACCTTCCTCCCAGAACAAGAACTTGGGCAATGGATTGCTGCCTCAGCTTCTGGATGGCCCAGGCCTCCTTCCCTCCAAACTGTGAAGTCTCTTGGCCCAGTTCAGCTGTCCTCCAGGGGCCCGTTTGCAGAAGAGCATTTGCTTTTTAAAGAAAGTCAGTAAGGTGGGTCTTTCCCCCGTTGAGCACTCTTCATCAAAATCTAAAAGTATTCCAAGATCCCTCCAGTTTTGCTTAAAATACCAGTTAGGAGCAGGGCTGAGTTTGCCTGTCATGCAGCCTGAGCTGCATGAGGGACAAGTGCAGCCGAAGGTCTTGAGTGGGACAGAGAAAAGCCATCAGCAGTCCAGAAATAGGAGCCATCTCTTGACATGATTAGTTGAACAAGGGGAATTGGCTGACCATGTTTTCCTCTTGGCTAGATCTTCAACATGCACTTCGAAAGGCCATGTTTAGTTTGCAAGTGAATATGGCATTTATTCTTGCCAGCTGTTGCCACAGCAGCCCAGGTACAGTGTGTTTCACTGCAGAGGCTGGCTGGGCAAGAGGCTTTCCTCCTAGCTGAGTTGCAGAGCACCGGGAGGTCTTCTAGAGGCAGATTGGTGGCAGAGAAAGACCACACATGCTGTTATGGAGAACATCTAAAAGGGGATGCTCTGTCCATTGCTACACCCAGCATTTCCCTCCCAAGGGGACTTCAAATGTCATCTCATAGTATAAGCCTGTTGGGACTTGTATGATGTTAAGTCCATGAGCTGTGAGACAAAGATGTCTGTTGCTCAGCCTCCAAATGGACCTGGACAAGAAACCCATTTTCCTCCTGCCCTCCTTGTGAATATGCTAGTCCTAGTGAGTGCAGGAGTGGGCCCCATAAAACGGGGAATTGGCTTTTGGGAGGAGCAAGGGGGGAGAAAGAGAAGTCCCTTCTGCATCCAGCAAGGTTTTCGTGTTACAGCACTCCTGCCGATTCGCTCCTGTTGGGTTTGGAGCCATGATGTGCTGTTCGAGAAATATAGCCTTATTTTTCAAACAACGTGTCCTTCCAGGTGGCACTTGGCCCAGTAAAGCTGCCATAGCATTGTAACCGGAGAGTACTGCGATGTCCTGGAAAGAGTCTGCTCTTGTACTCCCACACGTGTGTTTGGGAAGAACCAAGGAGACACCAGTCCCAGTTCCCCGAAAAGGGGGAAAAACCATTTTGGGCTGGAAATTCATGCCGTTTCCCTGGTCTCAATGTGCTTGTGCTCCCTGAGTCTTCCTTGCTCTGAAAACTGCATTGCTGTCCTCTCTTGTGGGATTTGCAACTTGTCGCCCAGCTGCTGTGGAAGATGAGCATTGAGATGCTGGAGCTGTGATTGAGTGCAAGGTCAATGCTGCCTGTAAAATGGTCCTGAGAGTGGATTCAGCGCTCACAGGCAGCAAAGGCACTGCTGAGAGCCATGCACCTGCAGGCAGGGAGCACCTTGAGATTGTGGATTGTGTTGGGAGAAACCAACCTTTGGGCAACCGTCCAGGAGAGGGTGGATCCAGCTCCAGGGCTGTCCCGGCCTCATTCATTCACACAGCTTGTGGGTCTTGCAAATATATGGACAACGTGCTACCGGTCCGGTCCATCGGGGGTTCCACAGCAAAATCTGACATCAAGAGGTGCCTCCAGGTTGATGTAAATTGTCTGCATCTCTCCAGGTAGCTCCGGTTGCTTCATTGTCCCCCGTGCCTGGGGCAAGACACGCTTCAGTCATCCTCTCTTGGTCCCACGTGTGCTTTTTGGGCAGCCTTTCTCTCGGGCATGGACCTGAAGGATGACTTGCTCTCCCTGAGGACATGAAAATTTGCCTCCCCATCCTCCAGCCTGAGGCCAGCTCTTGCTGTCTTTCTGCTGCTGTACTGGCAGTACTCCGGTGTCCTAAGCACAAAGAGTCTGCGTCCAGGCCTATTTTGGGGTTTTTTTTCTTTGACACTTTCATCAAATAACACTGATGTGGGAGTTGAATTATGGCCTACCAAAACTGCCTGGTTGGGTCTCCGCAAAGAAAAGCCCTGCAGAACAAAACAGGGTACATGGAGAGGCAGGCGAGGCAGGTGAGTCTCAGGAACGTCATGTCTAGGGCTGCTCTACCATCAGCCAAGGTTTCCAGCACAGAAATACGTGCTATTAGCTGGTAGCATATGTGGCATCAGTGCCATGCACCGCTGCCATGCATGCCCAGGCACACTGTGTGTGCCTCCTCCCGCCCACGGGCACACTGCATGGGACAGTCCTCTGGCTTTGCTCGTGTTAGGTAACTGTGTGCACCGTCAGAGGCCCCTGGCTGTGCCCCTTGCAATGCACGGCGATCCCTTGTCCTGGCTTCTCACGGATTCTGGAGCCAGGGCAGAGCTGCTGCTGCTGCTCCCACAACATGCCAAAGGTCTGCCAAGCCCAGGCAGGTGCCTGGAGTTGTGTGTTTTTTGCCATAAACAAAAATCTCAGCTAAAGGCTGATGTGCCCAGTTGTATGAAATCTTGCATGTGGTTGTACCTGAGACCTGGGTCATGACTCCATAGCCATGGTCCACAACCTGCTTTCCTCCTTGTGACACTGTGGTTGGGGCTTTTCCTGGGCTGTGAATGCACTGCCACCTCCTGAGCCTTTCACCCCTTCCTTCTCCATCTGCTTGATCCCCTCCACAATTCAATATATAGAGCCCCCACCCCTGTAACAACAAGGAGGGTACAGAGCTGGCTGCATCCCTCACTCTGCTCCCTGCCATGTCCTGTGCTTTGGGCTTGCCCAAGGGAGGATGCACCCAGGTCTGACCTGTGCGGATGAACCAGAAGGGGAATATTCAGAGCATTTCTGTTAACCTGTAGCCAGGAGAGAGCTGCCAAGGAGGCCACGCTGAAACCCGAAGCGGCTGTTTTTCCCGAGACTCAGCACTTGGCAGGGAGAGCAGACGGACAAGTGGCGGAGCGGGGAAGGATGCAAGTGCCCTGGGTGGCAGCACTGCCGGCGGAGGTGCCCAGGGAAGGTGCCCGGGGAAGGTGTGCTGGCTTACCTGTTTGCCTCTGGGGATTCATCTCCATGTCCTCCTTATCCAAGATCACGAGGAGAGTCAAGAGGAAGCTGGGGTCATTGCTGACCCTTCTGTCCTTACATGTGGTTCTTGCCTTGGTCACCCTCTTTGTGCCACGTACTGAGCATCTCCTTCAGCAGGGACAAGCAATGGCTGGTTTTTCGCTTGTGTTGCTTGGTCAGGAGATGGTCCAAGTGTCCCTCTCAGCTTGGCCGCTGCAGGGCTCGGCTGAGCCAGCCCAGCCAGCAGCACTCGCCCCGCCTGGACCTTTTTTCCTTTATAGCTCAGCGTTATCTCAAGGTCTCCGGCATTGCAGCTGGCGCCGTGTTTGCCTTGCCTCGCAGCACCTGCCTGCCAGCCGGTCGCTTCCCACCCATCTCCCTCCCGCTCCTGGGTGGTGACAGCGGGCTCGGGGGCGTGTGGGAGCCCTGGGGGTGGGGGGAACCCCCATGGGGCTGCAAGTCAGCCCCAGTGCTGCCTGCCCCGGGGAGTGAGGACAGCAAGTAGCAGGGGAAGATGCCCAGCGCAGGGTGGCGGGAGAAATACTCGGGGGCATCTGTCCCATCAGCTTTGCTTCCCCATCCCTGCCAGCCTTACTGCTGGGGCGGGGCTGGGCATTATATTGAATTGGGGACCAGGGCACTGTCCCAGCCTGGGTCTCTGCTGCCAGGACCAGTGCTGGATGCATGGCTGAGCCGCCGTGCCCTGCCCTGTCCAGGCAGCATCAGTCCCTCCAGCCGTGGGGAGTGCCAAGACTTCATCCAAAGCTGAGATGCTGTTAAAAATAGATCAGTCATGAATTGGTTTTCTCCTCCTTGGTTCCTGGCCCGAGAACTCATTCCTCTCTCTGGGCTGGCTTTGAAGCTGTCTGGATGCTGTGAGACGCAGGCTGCGTGCCAGCCTGCCATTGCAGGGAGGCTTGGAGAGTGGAGAGCTGCAGAAACGTTATAGGTGGCATAGCTGTCCCCAAAGTATTTAGTGGTTAGTGAGTGCTTTCTCACAAAAAAAAGCATTGCTGGAAAAAGAATCTGCTAAATAAATGGGGGAATGAAGCTGAAAGTGGAAGGGCTGTTTGCTCCTCCACTTGCACATGGTGCTCTTGTGAAGGGGCACAGGCAGGCGAGCACTCCCGGCCAGTGCCGCCGCCAGTGGGCCACAAAGTGATCCTTGCCCCACGGCTTCCCAGAAAACGCCTGCTGGGCTGCAGCCTCCCCTTGGCCCTGCAGCCTGGAGCGATCCCGCCGACCCCTCCACCACGCGGCTCTGCAGGAGTTCCTGATGCCTGCTGCGGAGCTGCCACGTCCTGGGCTGGCTGGGCTGCTCAGACTCCCCGGGAAAAGGCCGTGTCTCCCAATTTGAGACTGGTATTCTGGATTCCAGTTTCCTCTTGTAGCCCTTTTCTGTCCTTCTAATTCTTCAATATCATTTTTCAGGTGTGAACGCTGAGTCTGGAGGCAATTTTAAGATGCAGCTGTGAAACCTATTATCAGCATCGCTGCTATCAAATACATTAGGTTCAGGGCTGCACGTAACCACTGAGCAATTAAATGGCAACCCTGGTGATGAATTACAACTGAGACCTCCTGGGGCTAAATAAATATCGGCTGATAACTACCGATAAAATGAATTTCCGTGTGCTTTTTTTTAAAAGCACCCTTACAGTATCTGTGCCCGGTCATGGCGCTGCATGTCTCCCGGGGTAAGCAGCGTTAACTGTGGCATTTCCCCCCGCAGCACTTTGGGTTTCCAACCAGAGCTGGAATAAAAATAAACCAAATAAACCCATGTCCCTGCAGGAGCCAGGCAAGGGTGGGGAAAGGCAAGGCAACACAGAGGTGGGCAGGGGGGGAGACAAGTGACAAGCTGAGGTTTTGGGTAATTGGTCCAAACATCTTTTCCCCAGTTATTCCACCTCAAACACATGAAAAAGCTGTCAGGTGCAGAGCATGCCTCGGAAGAGCCAGCAGGATAGGGAGAGCTGCAAAGCGCTGGTGACAGAGCGGTGGGGTCCCCTGGGGTGATGCGAAGGAGAGCAGCAGGCTGGCAGTGCTTCACCCAGCACCCTGCCCGGGGGGAATGGGTGCAAGCCCATCTGCACAGGCACCGTTACACCCTGTGCCTGCGGAGGCTTCTGCTCCCTGCTCTCCAAAGGCAGTTTGGAAAAAGGCAGAGAATAAATTTATGGAGCTTCTTGGAAAAATGGCCTTTGCCAGTGACTTTGAGAGACTTCTGAGCAGGTTTTGTCTGTGCTGGCATTTCATCTGGGGGCTTCTCTTCCCAGCACATTGCCATGCGGAAGGAGTGTCAGGAGGGCTGGTGCTCCACATCTCCGGGTGCAGCTTTCCCACTCTCCGGCTGGCTGCGGAGAGCAGCTGCACCGCCAGTGAAAAAGCATTTGGCTGAACATCCCATCCGCCTGGTTTGCAAGTGAAAATAAGGCTTGTCTGATGGCCAGCTCCACCCAGAGCAGAAAATCAGACCCTTTGGCAGATTGTTGCTACTGTAATGAAATTTAGCTGTGCTGAGACTGCCAGTCCTTGAATGGGAAAAGTCCCACGTGGGTTCGGAGAAGTTTGGGGATGGATCTGTCACAACTGCTGCTGCTCAGGGTTTTTGGCACTGCCTGGGGACACCCACCAGAGGTGAGCGTGGCCCCACGGCTCAGCCCACCCTCAGCACTGATTGCAATGTGTCTTCTTCCCGCAGTGAGTCCCCCCCAGCCCCGGAGCCTTGTGGTCTCGCAGAGCCATGATGAAGCTCCTGCCTGTTGCCCCTCTCCTCCTGCTTCTCCTGACGACACTGGAAGCTAGACCAAAACCTGCAGGTGAGCTCTGGCCGGTGGGAATTGCCTGCAGGGGATAGAAGTGAGTCTGTCAGGGCAGTGAAGCCCTTGGAGGATGGCTTGCTGCTTGAGGTGGGGGGACCTGATGCTTCTTCTTCGGGGGCATCCCCAGGAGAACGGAGGATCCCCCCCAGGCGTGGGATCCGAACTTCCCAGCGCTGCCCAGGGGAGCAGGAGCCTGAGCCTGGCCCCAGCACGGTGGGTCTGGTGCCACTTGCTCTGGGCACATCCTCAGCCTTGGCACAGCCCCGCTCAGGGCTTGTCACCCTCCCACCCGCAGGCTCTGACCTTGGCAGGAGGCACAGGCGTGAGGGGAACCCCCTCCCATAGGTCTCCTGATGGGGGGGGACAAGGCAAACCCAGAGGCACCAGCCTCTCTCCTCCTGGGGCAGAGGGAGCTAAATCAATTCCAGTTTAAAACCAGGGAAGGCACCAAATGAAGAAAGGAGTGGATATGTCTCAGAGACCTTCAGAGCAGTTGAGATGACCGCCTGGGTCTGGGCATCATCCCAAGGGGACTCAAAAGTGTTTGCTTACCATTAGGGCCAAATTCTCCCAGGCTTGGGTACACACAAGCCAAGCAAAATATGTTCATTGGCATTTCACTTGCTAAACACTCTCCCGGTTTGCACTGGAAGTAGCACCCATATGTCCAAGAGACGCTCTTTGGCTCGATCCCTGCCATGTGCGTGCCCTGAGTTGTGCTTTTCACTGTCTCATTTTCTGCCCTTAAAAAAAAAACCAACAAAGCAAGCCCTCGTTTTAGGCAGAAACTGGCAAAATGCAGTAAAAAACAGGGGAAGCTGGAGCTGCGGGGGAACAGAAGAATTGCCCAAAGCAGTATTTTCGTGCTTGGCACCACAGTAGCGGGAGCCTGTGCGGTGCAGAGGTCTGGAGCAGGAGCTGTAGCTTGCAGAGGACAGCACAAGACACTGGGCTGTTTTACACTTTAATGCTCTGATTTGCTGCAGAGATGAAGATGCCGCTGCCTAAACCTGTGCCTAAAGCTTGCCAGGGCAGATGCCAACAGACAGAGAGGCGTTTCTGCAGCTTCTGGGGCCGTTGGCTGCGAAAATGTAGGGAGCAGGAGCTGGCTCTGGCTGCAGGAGGAGGGGATGCTGCTATTCCCCCACAGCCCTACGGCCAGGGCATGTCTCCCCTCCTTGTCATCCCTGCTCCCGCTCTGCCAGCACCCTCCGTGGGTTTATTTGGCAGTGGGAAGGTGCTGGTATGTGGGAGCTGCCCAGACCTGCCCTCTCCATCCCCCGCTGAGCACCCCTCCAGCCACCCAGCGGGGATGTCTCTGCTCCCAGCCCTGCTCCCCACAGGCAGCCATGAGGCTGAACCATCTCTTTGCCCCTTCCAGCCCTGAAGTGCAGGACGGGTCCCCTGGACATCGTGTTTGTGATCGACAGCTCCCGCAGTGTGCGCCCCTTTGAATTTGAGACCATGCGGCGGTTCATGATAGACATCATCGGCAGCCTGGACGTGGGCCCCAACGCCACGCGGGTGGGGGTGATCCAGTACTCCAGCCAGGTGCAGAACATCTTCTCCCTCAAGACCTTCTTCACGCGGGCGGACATGGAGAAGGCCATCAACAGCATCGTGCCGCTGGCCCAGGGCACCATGACGGGGCTGGCCATCCAGTACGCCATGAATGTGGCCTTCACCACGCAGGAGGGTGCGCGCCCTCTGCACAAGAAGATCCCCCGCATTGCCATCATCGTGACGGATGGACGGCCCCAGGACCGTGTCACCGAGGTGGCCACCCAGGCCCGGAATGCTGGCATCGAGATCTACGCCGTGGGCATCCAGCGGGCAGATATGAACTCGCTGCGGGCCATGGCCTCGCTGCCACTGGAGGAGCACGTCTTCCTGGTGGAGTCCTTCGAGCTCATCCAGCAGTTCGGGAAGCAGTTCCAGGACAAGCTCTGCGGTGGGTGAGAGCTCGAGCTGCGGGGTGGCAAGGGTTGCCCTTGTGCCTGCTCCTCATCCAGGCTAGAAGATGACCTTCAGAGGGGTGTTTGGGGTGGCTGCCCTTGCTAGGAGCAGCGCGGACAGGGAAGCAACCTCCCCAATGGGATGCCAGGACAGACAGCCTTTTCTCTTGCTCACCTTTCCACTCGCTCACCTTTCCTCTGCTGGGGTGAGATAAGGAGAACTTTGAAACGTTGCAAGCAAGCGCTTTTCTTCACCTGTGCCCGGTAGCTCTGCCCCAAGTCAGGACGTCATGGCAGCAGTGATGGGAATATTAAAGAGCAGGAAATGTGGAGCTGGTTTCCCTGGGTGTGGCAGGGATGGGTGACACGTCCCAGAGCCCCATACACGTTTCGACGTGGCTCTAGCAGGGTCTCCTCCTATGCAGACACATGCATGGCATCTGCTGCATGCACATTCGTGTTTAATAAAACCCTGGCTGCCTGGTGCTGCTGTGGAGCATCCGGCTGGTCTTGGCTAGGAGCTGGGAGGCTGGTTTGCACTGTGGCCGTGCTGGCGCGGGATGGGAGCTCTCAGGCTGGGACCTGTCTGTCCCCCCCTGCCATGCTGGCAGGCTTTGCCAGAGACCTGGCACTGCAGCGGGCTGACGAGACCTCGCTCACACTCTCTGGTGTCTGTTGAAGGGCAGAAGGCAGCTGCCAGCCTCTTTCAGGCAGTATTTCCTAGCCACCGGCACATGCATGCCTGCAGGGCTGCATTAACGCCATGGTGTGTCCCTGCTTGCTGGGGCAGGGGTCCAGGGCTGCCCAGATATTGCCCCCCAAGGCCCTGAGATGCTCCTGTGCCTGATGCCTTTGCTTACAAAGCCCTGCCTGTCATCTGCCTGCCCTGCTGCCTGCTCCCTGGCCAGCTCTGCAGGCTCCTGGCCATGCAGACACGCAGACCTGGCTCCTGCAGCATGTTCCAGCTGAGCTTAAGCTTTCACTTAGCTCAAGCTGTCAACAGTATCAATTAATATTGAGCGTTGATTCAGTGCTTGGGTAGATCTGAAAGCTGAGGCAGTTCAGAAACCCGCCCCATGCAGTGTCTGTGTCCGTGCACTGGAAATCAGTGAGTGAGCGCTGGTGCTGGACAGCTGGGGCCATGTGGGTTGTCCTGATGGCTTTGGCTACCGGGACAGGGTGCGTGCCACAGCCGGAATCCCCGCCCATCTGGCATGTCCGTGGGCTGCTCTGATGCCCTTTCTGTCTTGCAGGGGTGGACACGTGCATGGAGCAGGAGCACGGCTGCCAGCACAGCTGCGTCAGCACCCCTGGCTCCTTCTACTGCGAATGCAACCCAGGCTACAGGCTCAACGTGGATGGAAAGACCTGTTCCCGTAAAAGCCTTTTTTTATCCTAACTCTCCTAGAGGACTTGTAGTTACAGGTCTCATGAAAGGAAGCTGAAACGCAGCAGAGGACCCTGCAAGGCCAGCAGCAGCCTGGGTGCTCCGTGCACCAGGCACGCTGCCTCCCGGGTCTGTAACGGCTGTGGATGGTGCTCAGCATTGCTAAATCCTGGTCACCTTTCTGGGATGGGACACTTGGGGTTCACATGGGCACAACCAGCTGCCTGTCACCTGAGGGAGCTCCAGGCAGTGGGTACCAGAGGATGCCTGTCCCAGCCCAAGTGCACAGTGTGTTGGCCGAGTATTTTGAGTGCAAAGCTGTATTAGTTGGTTCTGGCCACCACCCTGGGACTTTTCCTTCTTGTCTCAGGGTGCTGGGAGCTTCCTTGAAGCCCTGGAGCAGTCCCTGCTCGGCTGCCCCAGGGAGACTGGAACAGGAGGGTGACGGGTGTCCTGTTCTCCCACAGCCGTCGATGCCTGTGCAGATGGGAGACATGGCTGTCAGCACCAGTGCATCAGCACTCGTGGGTCGTACTCGTGCCACTGCCGCGCAGGTTACTACCTCAACCAGGACAGGAGGAGCTGCACTAGTAAGTGTCCCTCTCCTTTCCTGTCCCTTCTTCACTTGCTTCTCACTCTCTCTCTTTTTCTCCTGTCTTTCCCTTTCTGCCCACCCTTCTCCTTCTCTCACCAGTGATCGATTACTGCAGCTTCGGAAATCACAGCTGCCAGCACGAGTGCGTGAGCATCCCCAACGGGCACTACTGCCGCTGCCGCAGCGGGTTCACGCTACAGCCCGACAGCAGGTCCTGCAGGGGTACGTCCCGGCGCGGCGGCACGGCACAGGCTGCGGTGTACGGCAGATACTGTGTCCTGCCCTGTCCCCAGGGGAAGGGCTGTTCCTGGGCCACCCTGCCTGGATGGGATAACCCTGTGGCCTTGGCTTGTCTTTCAGCCACCGACCTCTGCAACGGGGTGGATCACGGCTGTGAGTTCAAGTGTGTGAGCACCGAGGGCTCCTACCGCTGTGTGTGCCCTGAGGGCCAGCAGCTCCAGGCTGACGGCAAGGCGTGCAGCAGTGAGTATCGGGACACGGCTCTTGGCATCCTCCTCGTCTGGGCTCTGTGCTCCTGGCGAGGGCTTACCTGAAACTACGCTGGGGTTCTAAGTGGAACTTTGTCTGAGCTGGGTTGGAAGAGGATGGAGAGCTGGCTGGGCTTGGGGGAACGCCCCGGCTGCTGCAGGGATGGATGCGGGCTCGTGTCCTAAGAGATATAGCCCAGAAGATGCAACGGGAGCTTTGAGGAAAGGTTCAGGAAAAGGGAGACCTAGGAGGGACTTTCAGGGGACACTGGGGTGGCAGTGGAGGTTTTTGGGCTGAGACCCCTGGGCACGCTTTGCCCTGCTTCCCGGCCTCACGCCGGCTGCAGGTCCAGGTGGTCTACACAGTGCCCCAGCCCTGGGTATCTTCACCCTGACGGTGCCCAGAGCCAAGCCGGTCCCTTCTCACCTTCCCCCTGTGCCTGCAGAGTGTGGGGCTGGACATGTTGACCTGGTGATGGTGATTGATGGCTCCAAGAGCGTCCGGCCCCAAAACTTCGAGCTGGTGAAGCAGTTTGTAAACCGCATCGTGGACCTGCTGGAGGTGTCCCCCCATGGCACGCGGGTGGGGCTGGTGCAGTACTCCAGCCGCGTCCGCACCGAGTTCCCCCTCAACAAGTACCACAGCGCGGATGAGATCAAGAAGGCGGTGATGGAGGTGGAGTACATGGAGAAAGGCACCATGACGGGCCTTGCCCTCAAGCACATGGTGGAGCACAGCTTCTCCGAGCTGGAAGGTGCCAGGCCTCTCTCCCACAACGTGCCCAGAATCGGGCTTGTCTTCACAGACGGGCGTTCCCAGGACGACATCTCCGAATGGGCCAGGAAAGCAAAGGAGTCAGGTGTGGGGGGCCGAGGAACCCCAAATTGCAGTGCTTTGGGCATCTCAGGATGGTTCCTTGGGGTGGCTGGCTCTGGGGAAGGCTGCAGCATCCAGCCTTGGGGTGCTGCGCCGCCTGGGTCCGCCGGGGCAGACGTGCCTCTGCCGTGGTCGCAGGGTGCTCTGAGCAGCATCCTTCATGCAGCAGTCTGCACTGCAGCGGTGGTGCCGCGCTCCTGCCCGTCCTTCCCAAATTCCTGTGGTGTATTTGGGAAGCCCCGGGGAAATCCTGCATCCTCGGCTGCCCAGGGGAAATCCTGCATCCTTGGCTTTGCTCCTGCTGGGCTTGGAGCTGCTTGATGTGGGGCGGCTGGCACAGTGCTCAGCATCCATCCTTGCTGCGCAGGGATCATCATGTTCGCCGTGGGTGTTGGCAAGGCCGTGGAAGAGGAGCTGAGAGCGATCGCCTCCGAGCCGGTGGAGCAGCACTTCTCCTACTCGGCAGACTTCACCACCATGACCCACCTCGTGGAGAACTTCAAGCTGAACATCTGCCCAGGTGGGTGCCCCTGGCCACACCGGGGGGCTCAGCCCCGAGGTGGGGGAGCCTTCCTCTCCCTGCAGAGCTGGTGGGGTGGTTTGTGTGTCTGTCACCCTGTGTCTTGTGCCCCAGGGCTGAGCTGGGCTGGTGTGAGCCTAGGGTATCTCGATCTCACCAGGCTGTTGTTGGTATAGAGGTGGGTCTCAGGGAGGGATTGGAAAAGGAGAAGGTGGAGCTGGGGGGTTCAATGCAAAAGGGATGGCGTGTGAGCGGTTGCCCCAGTGCTGTTGCACAGGCAGAGTCTGGGGTCACACCCTGCCTTGAGGGATGCTGCCCCAGCCCCGAGGATGGCCTGTCTCCTTATCCAGACCTGCACTTCTGCTGCTGCCGGGTGCAGGAGGACCACGACGGGTTACTGTGGAGGTCTCCCTGCTCTGGGGCAGGCTGGGGCTCCCAGTGGTCTTGGGACACCCAGGGGCTCCCATGGGGCTGCAGATGTAGGGTCAGCATCCCCCCTGCCACCCCAGCTCAAAGGCGAACTAAAGCTCCACACTGGCTGTCCTCGGCGCACTGTGACCACATGTGCAGCAGCTCTGCAGGATGCCTGGTGGGATGCCTGGCAGTGAGCTCGCTGGGCTAGCAGGGATGCAGCATGGTGAAAAGGAGCAAGGCTGGAAAACGAGGGGAAAATGGGAGAGCCCCGAGGCTCAGGTCCGGCCCCAGTGGGTGGCCGTAGGGACAAGGGACTCATGCTGTGTGGGAGCAGGGGAGAGCCAGGCACCACAGGGCTGTGCCTCTGACTGCACCCAAACCCCCACGGTCACAGAGGAGGGCAAAGGGGAGATGGAGATCCGCAGCCCATGCGAGTGCGAGGCGCTGGTGCAGTTCCAGACGAACACCGTGGCCATCCTGCAGAGCCTGACCGAGAAAAATATCCTTTGGGGTGATGCCTGGACTTGCCGAGCTACAGGGCAGCCTGGGGACAGACCGCACACAGGGAAGGAAGGGATGGATAAATGGGAGTGGGGAAAATTTTAGGCTCCTTCAAGGGGAAAAGCCCTTTGCCCACCAGACCATGCGGCTCACACTGTTTCCTTAGCACATTCACTTGCTCAGATGACGGCCAGACTCGAAGACTTGGAAAAGCAGATTGCCAACAAGAAGTGATCCTTGCAGAGGGCTGCAGTGCTCGGATGGGGCACGGGGACGTACAGTAGCTACGTGGCATTGTTATTGCTAGGTTATTGTAAAGCATCAGTGTTTGTTCTTGTATCTCAAAATCCCAAGGGGGGCGGGGAGTGTATTTAAAAAACCAAAAATCCTAAAAAAAAAAAACCCAAAAAAGAACTTGAGCAAAAACCCCTGCTGCAAGGCCAAGGGGTTCAGCCTTTGCTGTTGCCTCGTTCCTCCGAACTGGCAGGTTTGGGATGAGGTGGGATGTCTGCATGGGCAGGCTGGGCTTTGAACGAGGAGACATGACACCCAGCCTTTTCCCAAAGCGGCTGGGATGAACCAGCCCCTGTGCAGCCGCCCCGGCCCCCAGCACCTAACAAGCTGCTTTGCAAGAGAAAAAACCTACAGTGATCGCACCCTGAGAGGTTCTGCCGTCTCAGCGTCTGCTGCCAAGCAGTGGGGCAGGGAGAGCCGGGCGCCGCAGGCAGTGCACAGGGATGCATGCCATCCGGCTCACCCGGCCGGCTCCCAGCACGGTGCCCAGGTGTGCACCCATGGGAAAGCAGGCGGAAGGAATCAGCAGATCCCCTTGCCCCTGTTTTGGCAGAATTGTTTGGGAATCGGTTATTATCTTGTTTGTTTTTTAATCACATAGCAAAATGGTAATAATTCTTTCTATAAATATCTACATGTGTGTGTGTATATATATATATATTTCATTTTGAGAGCAGGTAGTGCTATTTTTAAACACTTCTTTTATACATGGAAATTTCTATCCTGACAATAAACACCCTGAAGATTTGTATGACACATCTGTCTCCTTTTGGCTGGGCTGCAGGGCTGCGGAGGCATCTCTGTATCAGAACAGGGACCTCTGGCTTTTGCAAAGGCCCCTGTCCTCAGGCTCCAAAAGTCCTTCAGGAAAATCCTTGCTCGATGGGCACCCCAGGATGCTGCAGACCAGCCTGGGCTGGAGGGAGCCAGTGTGGCACTGGTGCTGTGTCACCATCCCCAGTGTTTGCTTTGGAGCCTGCGCTTGTGGGAGCACAGGGAGCTCAGCGCCTGCTTTTTGGGCTCTAAATGTGCCAAGTCAGTGGTGCAGGGCCACATACACCCACGGGGGACGTGGCCCTGGTGCCGGGACACGTCTGCTCAGGCCACGAGAGCCACCGAACTCCCTGGCTGGCTGCACGGGGAGGGATGCTGAGGCAGCCAGGGGCCCATCTCCCATAGGTGCACGGTGCAGAGGTGGCTTTTTAATCACAGGAGCCCACCTTGGTGTAGCCCCCATGTCCCACACCCAGGGGAAAGGAGGGCTCCACTTAATCCCGTCTCCTGCACCCAGGCAGAGGCTGCTGGGTGGGACAATGACAGGTTTTTGGAGGGGTCCTTCATGTACCCACCTTGCTTGCTGGTCCCGTACCCAGGAGGTGAGAGCAACGCAGGACTGAGAGGAGCTGTTACTTCTGAACTAGCAATTTGTGCAAGAGGGATTTGTGTGCCCAAGGTGGGGGGGGCTCACGGGGTCTGTGCAGGGTGCTGGGCAGCCCTGAACTGGAGGGAAGAGGAGGAGGGTTAGAGCCCTGGGCTCACACTGCTTCAGCACAACTTCTTTTTCACCGAGGGCCCTGTTAGTGGCTCCATCGCACACCTTGGCCAATTTGCTTTGCAGAGTCTGGGTGTTTCTGCTGCCGTGAATATTCCTGGTGGGTTTATAGGGCACTTTCAAGGGTGGCTGAGGGGGCCACATCCTGCTGGTCCCACTTCCAGGAGCAGTTTGCTCCATGGGACCTGTGTCATAGAGGGTGCAAGCTGGGACGTGGCGAGGTTTTGTGTGCTTGAGGTCGGGATTTGGAGCCGAGGAGCAGGAGGCTGAAAGCAGGTGCTGGGCTGGGGTGTGGGACTTGCTGCGAGTGCTCCGGGGAGAGAAGCGGGGAAGTGCTCAGGTATTTGCTTTACGAGGCACCGAGTAGCTTTTTCCACATGCAATCAAAAGCAGCGGTTCCCAGTTCAGCGTGGAGGTTTGATGGCTTGTGAGCAGGGCTCTTGTCCTGGTTGGCATGGACTGGGGCATTTGTAGCCTCATTATATCTGTTTGCTACGCTGGCAAACGAAGCACTGCTGATTAGCTTTGCACGTATCCCAGCTGACAGCCCCACGGCCCTCCTGTCAGCCCTATATCCCACCTGTCAGCCCCACATCCTGCCCATCAGCCCTATATCCCACCGATCAGCCCCATATCCCTTCCACGCACCCCTCCCAGCCCCCACATCCCTCTCACCTACCCTGCAGCCCAGCAGACAGCCCTGAGGGGTGGAGGGGGGGCGGGTAGGAAGGTGCTGATGGTCATAAGCCAGATCCTGTTGCTGCAGCGCACAGTGACCGACAAGCCACACTGACACAGCCTGAAACTGAGGCTGGGACTTCCCTGCTTTGTATGCAGCTCCCTAAAAAACCACACAGTAAATGCAGGGAAAGTTTAAAAAAAAAAGGGGGGGGGAGCAGCAATTAGCTGAGTTTGGGGTTTAATAACAGGCTTGATTAGAGCAGATAACGGCACGCCCTGAGGGCATGATTAAGCCTCAGTCGGCCCAATGTAATTTTGGCAAATATTAAGGGAGGTTCTAGACCAAGTGGAGCTGGGCTGACAGGGAGACGGAGAGGCTCGACGAGGGCTGGCAGCACGGTGTGGCCTCGGGGATGGAAAATCATCGGTGTGGAGGTGTGAGGGGGGAGGCAGGAGGCACAGGGAAAGGCAGCAAGAGCTGGGCATCAGCTGAGGTGGGATTTTCGGGAAAGCATCCTCGGGACAGGCTGTGGGATCGCATCTGGGAGCAGGGCCGTGTCTGCGCCGTCCTGCAGAGCCTCGTTAATGGCTTTTCACTAGATGGCACCAGACACCAGCGCTAATGAGGGTGCGCTGGGCTGGGGGCACCCCCTTCTCCCGGGCACCCCGAGGCGGTGGACCCGGCCCGGGGGCGAGCAGAGCATCCTCAGCCGTGTGCTGGGGATGGATGGATGGAGCTTGGCGTCAGGCTGAAAGCGTTGCACCACCTGATAGGGGACAAGGGCTGCTTGGTGGGGCACAAGGTGTCCCTCGGGTGCTTTGTGCACCCTGCTAAGGCTGGTGCCTGGCCACGGACAAGCCCCAGGCTGGGGGACCGGGAGCTGCTGGCCTCCCTCCTTGCCATCCCTGGGTAAAACAAACCGGAGAGCCCTGGCCTGGCTGGGAAATTGCAGCGTCAGCCAGCGGCATCCTCAGCCTTGCACAGCTCAGGCCTTGCTGCCGGGGGAGGAGGCTCACAAAGTGCTCTTCAGGGAGGAGAGTATGAGCAGCGTGGGATGGGGATGGCTCTGTGGGACCCTGGGGCAATGGGTGCTGCACACATGGCAGAGTGCAACATAGGGACTGCAGGAGGTCCTGTGCACAGAAATGCCATGGTCTGGGTTATTCCGTGGGAATTTGCAATACTAGCAGATTTTAGACTTTTCCCCTATGGACTTGCTATGGATAAAGCACTATCAAAAGTCCTTCAGGTGGATTTCTTCCCCCCCAGCTTCTCTGCAGCTGAATCCAAGCCTTGTTCCTTGGTGTTTTCACCTCTCTTGGAGGTGCAGCCCCAAGCACCACCTCAGCCAGATCCTAGTACCAGCTGGGCACACAGCACTGTCCTCTCCAGCCCCAGCAGCAGCTGAACACCAAAGGATTGCTTAAAATTAACCCAAAGCTGGTATTTCTCATTAGAAGTGCTAAATTGTTGGTGCACGGCCCAGAAAGTCTGTTTGGATTTGCTAAATACTCGCCCAGTTTTATGACTTTATAAAGAGCTAAATGCAGCCACAGAATTGTTACGAAAACTGGACAATAATTAACAGATATCCCGTAAGTTAAGGTCCAGTTAACATGGCACCTCGAGATATGAGAAGGGAAGTCTGAGCAGGAAAGGGCATGGTGAGACACCCACCATGCTCTGGATGGAAAATGGGGGGCCCCAGGAGCTGGGGCAGGGCAATGGCAGGGGGCTCAGCATGGAGCATGTAGGGGCAATGCCTGGGCTTTTTCTGCTCCTTGCCCTGTCCTGTTGCAAAATCAGGGGCTGCCCCAGCCTGCCCTTTGCAGGAACACGGGGTGTTTGCCTGCAGGGTGCCTTCCCCTCCCAGGGCATTCCCAGCACAGCTCTGGTTCCTGCCAGCCCCAGAAATCTCAAGGAAAGGCTCCAGAAACCTGTTACACAAGTCAGGGGGGGATATTGACCCATTGGTGGGAAATGAAGTAATTTCCCATTGCCCAAGAGCACCTAAAGAAAACAGCTTTGCCCAGGGGGGAGGGTGTGTGTGTGTGCAGTCTCCTTGTGGGGGAGAAGATGGAGGCCTGAAGGCTGGTGAGGTCTTTGCCCTCTGAGCAAGGACTACAGCCCCTTAGCCCTACAGCCGTCAAGAGTTAGGGCTCAGTCACACCAGGGATGTTTGGCCAACAACGGGGCTGTATGGAGCTAACACTCCCACCCCGGTGAGGCCAGCCAGTTTCTTCCAGCACCACCCTGCTTGCCGTATAGCAGCGGCCACCCAGAGAAGATGCTGGGGTTCAGGTGACCCCTGCAGAGCTTGGGAAAGCTCACCCTCAGCTGAGCCAAAGCTGCTTTCCCCACACTAGTTTGCACCACCAGCAGGGCAGGAGCCAGGAGGGTTTGGGGCTGGGGCAGGTTTCCTCTGGGAAAATGGCAGAGGATCATCCCTGGGAAGACACAGGCAGCCCCATGCTCTGGACCGTTGCTGATCTGGATTGTGCTGTAGGGTTTGGTTTGTGGGTCCACATGGAAGCAGGGTATGAGGGGAAACCCATGTAATGGGCCCCCAGAAGGGAACACTGGATGGTCACCATGGCGGTTTCTCCCGGTGAAGCGTGCCTGCCCAGGAGAGAGCAGCTCCACTGCCTCCAGCCTGCTTGGGGGACGATGCCCTGGACCATCTCCCCTTGGCTTGTCCCTCAGCCCCAGGTGTGGCTGCAGGGGACAGTTGTGCAATGGAATAACTGCTTTTTGAGCAATTGAACAATCCCATTTGTATCTTGTGCAAAAGGCTTCCGGAAAACACAACACAACAGCTGAGGAAAAAGGTACAAACATTGGCATGTGCCCAGCCCCGTTCCCCACCCCCATCCTCCCTAAGGGTTTAAATGTTGGCCTCCCCCAGCTCTCCACACTCGCACCTCTCAGGGACACAGCAGCATGAAGTCGGTGGCCGCCCTCCTCCTGGTAGGGATGCTCATCCTCTGGGCAGAGCTGCCAACAGGTATGAGATGTCCTAGGAAAGAGTACAGAGAGGAAAAGCACAGGGGCTGGGAAGGAGCTGTATTTGCTGGGATCCTGTGGGATGGGAGGGGAGAGGAAAGGAGGGGGGCATTTGCTGGGGAGCATCTCCCCAGGGCCCGGCAGCTGCTGGCAGCCTGGAGCAAACAACTCCCTTCTCTTGCAGGCAGCGCCTGGTCCTGCCCGCCCGTCCACATCACCTGCGCTCTGTTAAACCCACGAAACTACTGCTACATCGACCAGCACTGTCCACGGTACAAGAAGTGCTGCCAGACCTTCTGTGGGAGGAAATGCATCTCACGCCCACCTTCTGTCCCCATCTCCTACGGTAAGGTCTTGGGACTACCCCCCTCCTGCACCCACCTCCCCAGGTAGCAGAGGGGGTACACAGCAACGGTGACTCTGGGCAGGGAGCTGTGTCCAGCTGCCAGAGCCTTCCACTGTCAGGCTGGTGGGGTGATTGATGGCCAAACACATGGGCTGGGGTTACTCTGAGCACCAGACCCAACATGTTGCTTTCTCTTCCTTTCCCTAGTGTGAGCTCCTGCTCCCAGGACAGACCAAGGGCCTTCTCAGCACCTCCATGCCACCCCAGCACCAGCCAGCTGCCCATGCCTCTGCTAAAGCTTGTCCTGCCTGATGCCAGCTCCCGGGAGGATGGGGACAGCCACCAGCCCATGCTCAGAGACCACCTCTGCTCCAGGACCACCCCACTGACAAGTGCCACACGATGCTACATGCTGCCTGCACACCCCCTCCCTCTGCTTCCCCACTGCCGTTTTAACAAATAAAAGAGCTTGTCCCAGGAATGCTCATGATGTGCAACTCCTTTCCCCACCTTCTGCCTCTCTCCAGGCTCATGCTCCCACTGCTACTTTCACCCCAGAATTTCCGCCTGGGGAAGATGATGAAAACAGTCTGGCTGCACACCCAGAGTGTGGTTAGGGGCTGGCTCAGGGGAGCAAATCCATCCAGAGGCATACAAACCTTGGGAGGAGAGGGCGATGGGAAAGTGCTGGAGGGAAACATGACGGGACACCTTAGAGGACTCTCCTGGCAGGCTGTGAGGGGCCCTGGAGAGCAGCGTGTGTCCCCCCAGGCACACCCTGAGATGGGCAGGGCTGTGGGAAGGGGACTGACCCTGCCTGCCCAGGGGGATGCAGGAAGCAGAGCCTCCCTATGGGTACCCCACTTGGGGCACATCTGAAGGGCAGAGGAGGGGCATTACATAGACCCAAACCCCAAGTGGTGCTGAGCCCCTCACCAAACCCAAGCTGCAGGGGGAAAACTCAGCTGAAGAGAATTGCATAGGAAAGCCTTGAGCCAGGTCACAAAAACACATCTCTAAGGGGTTCTTGTAACTTTTGTATAGCTGAGTGCCAGGGCAAAAAATCCAGGAAGTGCTGAGAAACATCAGCAGGAGGAAGCGTGTGCAGCCTAAGGGACCTGCCCAGCATCTGCCCAATGCAACAGCAGAGCCAGGCATTGCCACCACGCACGACAGTGCCCACCAGCCCCTCCCCAACCTTGTTACATGGAGCCACTGTTGATGCCAGGTTGCATGTCCCATAGTCATATTCTCAACAAGCAGACCCAGCCCAGACTGGGAGAGGAGCCTGGTCTGTCTCCATGCACTAGAGAGATCAGAGAGGAAAATTAGTGTGTGCTGGATGACAGGGGAAAATGAGCATTTGGGTGACTGGCTGGGAGGAGGCACTTTGCCTCCATCTCCTTTGACCTGCAGCTCCCAGCCAGGCAGACCCCACAAGCAGCCCAGCTACCAGCCCCTCGCATCTCCCTGCCCCAGAGGAGCATCCTGCAGGCACTGCCTGAAAGGCACCTGGTGCAGGAGCTGCTGCTGTGTAACAGCTGAGCTAATGATCCCCAACCACCAGGCACGAGCAAGGCAATCTGGAGAGCAGCGTGAACTGGTCAGATATTTAAACCACCCACAAATACAGCAGGATGAAACCTCTGGCTGTGGGATTGACATTTCATTTTGTTCAAGGCGGACACTGAAAGCTCCCTGGCCACGGCTGGGGAGAGCATCTGCTGGACCAAGTCCTTCCACGGTCACACCTAGGGAGGAACTGGAGGGAGGGAGGCAAAGACTCAGAAATTATCCAGTGACTGAGAAGGAAGAAGTCCTACAGTGAAAGACGGCCTCTCTGCTTAGCTCAGCCAAGGGAGGGCAGAGATAACTGGAGAGCTCATGCAGTGCCAGGGGAGGCTGGAAATGCCAGGTGATCCAGCAGGGACAGGCAGAACAAGGGCTGTGAGCTCATCAGCCAAATTCAGTGTAAAACCAGACATCGCTTCTGAGCAGTGCAGTGTCTTACTGGGGGAAAAATATCTCTGCCACCCATACACCAACCCGTCCCTCTGAGCGGGAAGCACTGTGCCACACAAGCCGTGGGGTGACAGGGGCAGAGGCCCAGTGCTCCCCCAGCTATCCCTGCACCGAGGTGGCCCAGGCTGGTGCGGCAGCCAAGGGCAGAGAAGCCTGATTACACCTCCTGCCAGTCATTAGTCACAGATCACAGCCCTCCCTCCTCCGTCAGGACCAGCTATTATCAGCTATTAAGCAGGCATTTCCATACAGCTGGCTAATTTGATAATGCTGCAATTATCTTGGTTTGTTAACAAGATTAAATTGCTAATTGGTTTGATTAAGCACAGAGCTCCAGGCATGGGGTGCCTCTCAGCTGGTAGCACTCATGGCCCCGCACAGCCCGATGGCTGCCATGCCCAGTGCAGCAGCTCCTCCATGGAGACAAGGGCAAGGCAGCAGCCCAGGAGGGGTTCATCCTCCCAAAAACTGCTGCCTGGGGCCTCCGGATCTCCATGTGATGGCCTGGAGAGGTCCCTCCTCCTGCCCTGAGACAGAGCCAGTTTTGCCCATGTCACCACTGTCACCCAGCTGCTGGCCCAGGCAGGCAGGAGGAGATGGCTTTGGGGCCAGAGGATGCTATGGGGACATCTGGTCTGCCTCAGTCCTGCTTCCTTCTGTTTGGGAGCACTGCAAGTTAGAAATCCCTGAGGCAATGCACCAACTGTTTACATCCACCTGCAGCTGCGTCAAAAAATCCTCTGCCTTCCTCTCCCCAGGCACAGGTCCCTACCACTGTGCACAGCATTTCCAGCAACACCCAGTTCACCACTGCAGCTGTACTGGGGAGTTCTCATCACCATGGATTAGACTCACCTGTACACCCATGCAGTCAGCACCCACCTGGGAGGAGCTGGGCAATGCACCAAAACATGCACAGGGTGGAATCACTGATTGTGGTAAGCTCCTGGCAGCATGATTTGACTGAAAATCCTTTGGATACAGATCTCTGGGGAGGAAGGGAATTCCCCTCTGCGTCCTAGGTACATGCCAGCGAGACAGCAGGCAAAGCAGCAAGTCCTGTGCCAAAGAGGAGATGTTTCCATGCTGGTTCTTCCCACATCGTCTGCTTCCCCAGGGCTAGAGCAGCCTGGAAATGGAGGGGTTCGTTTTATTTGCCTGGGGGCTTACCACAGCTCAGGACTCGCTGCTTGTGGGGCCTTCTCCTGGGATGAGCCCACCAGGTCTGGTGCTGGGAACATGCGCAAAGGCTGCACTTAAGGACCCAGCTTTGGGTTAGAAGCATCCATCATGGCATGTCACAGCAGCAGCACCATTGCAGGGCAGGGAGCCGTTCAGCTCCTTTTGCATGCAACAGGTCTGGCTTACTCCATCTTCCCTCAAAACAGGGGTTTTGGGGCCAGTTACTCTTGGGCCAATCTCAAAGGAAACATCCAACACTCCCTGACATCCCAGGGGAGCCATTGGCATCACAGAGGCAGCTGTGCGCCACACAGAAATGCATTTTGGTCCGCTCTGAGATGGAGACAGGGCAGAGGATAGAGAAGTAAGGTCTCACCCACCTGAACATCTTTTTAATATTTTCTTGGAGCCTTCTCCCTGCATATTTTATGCTCTGGCTCAGGAGACTGGGTGATCGGGGTCTGAATACAGAACAGTTTGGTGCTCGAGAGTGATGCGAGACCTTTTCAAGAAATGATTCAAACCAGCTTAATAAGAATTACTACAGCTTTGAAAGCCTTTGAAAAGGGAGGGTTATTTAACTAGCCTGGCCCAGGAGTGGGAAGCTGTAGTCCCAGCAGGATGCAGCAATCACATCAAATCCAGAGGAGAAACTACCCCCAACTGAGCAGATCCTCTGCAGAGGAGCAGCAGTATTTCAGGTGGGAAAAGGAGTCAATACCATGCTGGTCCCCACCATAAAAGAAATATACATACACCTCTGCAGAAAAATAAACCATCTTCACACTGCTGAAGGTCCACAGATGTATGAATTCACTCTGTGCTTTCTTCTGTGCGACAATTTGTATAAATGCAGCTCCTTACCTGGACCAAGTCACCCTCCAGCTGCAGGGAGAGGGTGGTCAGGGCCAGAGCTGTCACACACCAGCTGATGCCCTCCAGCATTTTCTTTCTGAAGACACAGGGATGCCTTTTTCCTGCTCAGGAGTCTTGCCATGAACATGCCTTGGCTTCCCTGGGACAGGATGCACCAGTAACCCTCTGGTGCCCTCCCACCCTCCCCAAACAGAGCAAGGGGGAACACAGGGCACCAGCTCCTGCTGTGCTGGGGAAGACCCACATCCCAGGATTGCATGGCAGAGTGAGGCTGTGTCTGCCACCGGGAAGCCTTTGAGACAGCCGGGGTGGAAGCTGTCCCTTCTGTCTGGCTCTAGCACATCACCCCGGCCATGCACCACACACAGCCCCCTGCATGGTGGGGAGCCCCAGAGCAGCAGGGTCTGGCAGGGGATGGGACCATGGTCGAGGGATGCCAGAGCAGCTCACTCCGATTTCTCTCCTGCCTATAGTGCTACCAAGCCTTGCAAGCTGGTTGTGATGAAGCCCTTCGATCTGGTGCAGAAACAGCTCTGTGTGCCCCATGACAGCCAAGAGGCAGCAGAGCTGTGCAGAGCCACTTGGCTCCATCCCCCACCTTCATCCCACCAGGAATCCTCACCAGGCTGCTCTCTGATGCAGCCACACAAGGTTGCACACCCAGGAAGCCTGTCAGATGCTGGCAGGGCTTCCCTGAGCCAGGGAACCAAAAGGAAAGGAAGGCAAAAAAATGAGGCACTGGCAGCACCCTGTAGCTGAGGAAAATCCCTGCATGCCAGCAGTCCCTTGTCCCCGTGGAGAAAGAGAGCAGAGGAGACAGAAACCTCTTTCCTCTGCAGTAAGGCACACTGCATGAAGACACGTGTGAGAGCTCAGCAGGAGGCTGGGCAGCGGTGCAGGCAGGGCTGGGGCTGCCAGGCTCCCTCTCCCATGTCCCCTCTGCAGCCCCAGCTCTCGGCTCCAGGGCCAGACACACAGTCCCTTAGATAGGCTGATGTCTGCATTCAGCCAAGCAGCTGGGATGTTACGCAAATAACAGCTCTGGCAAAGGCCGGCAAAGCATTTGGAAGACTCGCACAAAGCCGTTTGCAGAGAGGAAAGCACCAGCAGCGAGCAAAGCACCTGCCCTGCAACAGCCCCTGCTCACGCACCAAACTGCAGCACAGATCCCAAGTCATGCCCCACATGCGCACCCTGGGCAAGGTCAGGGTCATAAACTCAACATCACCCCCAAATCACCAGCACAGGCACCAGGGTACCTGCACAACCCCTCCCAAATAGGGCCACTCACCTGCAGAGAGACTATCCCGGCTGAAACCAGTGCTTCCCCATAGCAAAGTGCTATAGAAGAGGAGGGGGTGCTATTTATGCTATAGGGCAGCCCAGATGAGCTCCTGCCACTCCCCGGCTCCACCTGCGGAGGGGAAGCCGTTTCCCAGCTCCTTTGGGTCCTGGCACCAGCTCCTGGGTAGCACAAGCAGCATCGCATGGGGGAATTCCTGCCTCTTCGGCCCTGCTTGTGCCAAGGTGCACACATGCTCCTTTCCCTGGCAACTATGTAGGTTAATAACATGCAATGTGATTGTAAGACACAGGGAACTGCAAAGCTATGTCAATATTTAGCTTTTACACATTTGGCTAATTAGAGAGTAACCTGTGATTCCCTCCAAAGGAGGCATGGCTGCTTCGCCCCTCTCCCTCCCCTTCTGTATGTTCCTGGTTCAGATGGGATAAACGTCAGCTCATTATTTCTGGAGTTCGCTGGTCGCAAACGGTCTGTCCCAAAATGCTATTCCCAGGCACTGGATATCAGAAATCATTACACTAAATGAAGCCTCATGAATGATTCATGAAGCTGGGTTTCACATTAGTCAGGGAGAGATGGGCAAAAGCAGCACAGCATCGCAGACCGCTGTGTCGTGTTCTTGCACAGGCAGGCAAATGGAGAGGTTTGGACCTTCAAGGCACAAATTAGAGATATGGTGCAAATCAGAGAAACACCCTGGTCCCAACACGACTGGAGCCTGACCGAGCGGAGACCAAAACCAGGCAGTGGGCCATTGCCCAAATACCTTTCTGCTTCAGGAGCTCCTGTGACTCGATCACGTTAATGAGCCCAGGGCAGCCTGCTGCTGCTCCGAGCATCCTCAGAGATGTACGACTGCTTTTCATATTAGCCCCGGTCTCCAGCACAGGGCTGGACCAGCACTCTGGGTTCATGTACTGACTCCCTGGCTCTGTGCACTATGGCCACTAAAAATAGAAAAACGTTTTTCTGAAATGTCATCGGGAGGCTCCCTCCAGGGCCCAGGCAAATGGAGCTTCTGCCTGGATGCCACGCTGCATCCCAGCACAGGCTGTCCACCAATAGGTATTTTCTTGGGACACAAATGCTTCTTCCACTGCTCCAAGACTTTGGAAAGAAGGTAGATGTGTTCTCTCTTGGTACCTGAATCTACCTAAAAAGGCAAGCCCTGAACTCTCTAAATCAATGAAAGAGTGAGGGGTGCCCTCAACATGACAATGTTGGTGGAAGGAGGCGATGAAGCATGGGATCTTGTGTGCATTTTGCAGGAGCAAGTGCCCATGCCTTTCCTGACCAGCCAGGCTCAGCCAGCGAGCTCTTGTCCTTGGGTCTGCTCCTGCATCCCTGGCTGCTCCTCCACCGCTTGCTCAAAGACTCCTGGTAAAACAAACTCAAAACTACAAAACTACGGCGACAAGCAGCCAGGCCAGCTGTACGGCAGGGAAAAATCCATAGCTGGTGTTGCAAAATCTGGGCTCTGACATGAAGACAGCAGTGATTCTCCATGCAGCAGTGGAGGAATATCTATCAGGAGGCTGAGGAGCCGTCAGACACCCCTGCTCCCCCACCGTGGCTCTGCAGACTTCCTGGGCTGGCAGTGAGTCACCAGCCCTGAACCAAGCCACTGAGGGCACCTGGGGGCAGTGAGCAGGTCCTGTGCCAGCCTGGGCCCCCAGAGCCACCCTGCAGCTCTGGGGTGGCACGCCACTCCACTCCCCAACGCTCCAGCATCTCGTGGGGCGGATCGCTGATGCTGTAGCTCCATCAGCCCCAAGTCTTCCTCCTTGGACCGAGGTGTCCTGACCACACAGGAATGATGTCTGCAGGAGGGGAAGGCAGAGATGGGATGGAAGAAGCCCGCAAGTCCCCCAGCATCCTTCAAAGCCTCCAGACCTGAAGACCCTCTGCCACCAGACCCCCTCTCACCACCCCCAGCACTGCCAAAACCTCCTGCAGGGAGCCCGAAAGACAGCATCCTTGCAGAGACGGGTGAGCCTCTTCCCCTCAGCCCATGCCCCATTAATCTTCAGCTGTAATTGCTTCTGCACTCACACCCCCACCAGCACAGAGGCAGCTGGAGGCAGAGCTGCAATGGGAGCCTGGCGGTCACCGAGAGCCTCAAACCACTGAGGCACTTCATAGAATCATAGAACCATTAAGGTTGGAAAAGACCTCTAAGACCTTCCACCTGCAAAATAACAATAGTGACAATTCATCAGCAATTTATAGTTTTGGCTTGAAATTTCTGTTTCATCACAGCCAGGCAGGGACTGAAGGGGCCCAAACCCAGCGGCCACTCTCCATCCCCAGCTCTGGTGGAGAGGCAGAGACCCAGGGCAGGTTTGCTGCCCCTGCTCCTGCCGGTGCCAGCCCCTCGCTTGTGTTTGCTATGGAATGAGAGTATCTGCAGGATCAACCGTCTCAGGGAAATTCCATCTCCCTTTATCCTGACCCCCTTATTGCTTGGAGAGACTGATTTCCAACTTGTCTCCTCGTATCATCACTAAATACTAATTTATAAGGCAGTGCCATGTCCAGGGCAGCACAGGGGCAGGGGACAGACCTCCCTGCTCCATCCTGCCTGGCTGTGCCTGGTGCGGGTCAGGGGCCACCACACTCTCCCTCCGTGGCCGTGGCCACGGCCATGGCTGTGCACAGCTATCAAAAGCAAAGTGCAGGGCAAGTGTCTGCACTGCTCGAGCCTGTGCAGACTCAAAGGCTCGGCTGCACTCTTGGTTCCTCGCATGGTTTGACCTGCAATACTGTAAGATATAATTACAATGAAATTTGTGCTTCCATCTTCACCTGTTTCTCTCTTGGCGGAGAAAGCAAGCAGTGAGCCTGTGCTACCTGTATGATCCTGGGTACGGTGATTCATCGCTGTGGCTTTGTCTACACTAGTAAATTAAATGTGCCTGGGCTGACTCTGGCACCAAAGCCAGGTGGCAGGGAACAGACCAAGCCCTTGCCATCAACCTCTCCTCTAACACCACGCTGCCTGCCCTTCTGGCAGCATCCCTGCCTGCAACAGCTCCTAGCCCTGCTGGGAATGGTCTGGAGAGGGCTGCCTGGCCCACAGGAAGCCCTGGCCCGAGATGCTCCAGCAGATTAACAATGAGCCTGGGAATGGCCCTTGGCTTTATTGAAATCGATTTGGAGGATGTGTCCTGGGCGTTGGAGGGCAGTGAAAGAACTTGGGGCAGAGACAGAGTGGAGGGAGGGGATGCAGCACACAGGAGATTGCAAGTTGCTATAAGATGGAGGCAACGCACATCCTCGGGGCACGTGGAAACCCTCCAGACCGTAAATCATTGCTCTGAAGTGCCTGACCTTACACTGCAGCATATCCCTGCTCCCTCTCCAGAGGTTCCCCATCTATATAAAAGTTAGCCACCGCTGCGTTACAGGTCTCCAAATTTTCTCATGTTTCTGGTTACAGCTTCAGAGCCCAAACACAAGCCAAGGTCTCCAGCAAGTTCAGCAAATATTCATTAATCTTTCCTGGCTTAGGAACCCAGTGGGCTCAGTAAAACTCGAAGCCAGAAAAGTTTCAGGCTGTCAGAGCCGTGGGCCGTCAAGAGCCTGTCCCATGCCTGCCGCAGACAGATGGCAACACAGTCAGTCACCTTACTGCAGGGGGCTGGATGCCGCGGGTGCATGCAAGGGCTCCAGAGGCTGAAGGAGGTTGGTTAAATAATTTCCAGCACAGGGCAGGCTGATATCCCCCCATCAGCAGTGCCTACAGACACCCTGTGGCTCTGGGAGGAAAATGGGGGTTGTAGGGATGGGCCCTCCAGAGCTGGTGGTCCCCACTCCCCTCCTCCTGCTCAGAGGATGCTGCCATCACGGCTCGGCTTTCCCTCCCTGCCACCCCGTGGGCTGGCTCCAGGGAGAGGCAAGGCTGTGTGGGGACAGCCGATGGCACTGGAATGGGGACAGCCGATGGCACGGGAAGGAGAAGCCCAAACCCCCCCCAGCCGGAGCAACGCCATCCCAGCGCTCGTGGGAGGCAGCGGGGGACAAACACACAAGCGAGCACAGCAACCACCAGGAAAAAAGGATATTAAGGAAAGCCCAAACGTCTTTGCCACTGAGAAACACAAGACCAGGCTTTTGCGTCTGCCCTAATTTAGCTCTTTCCCTCTGGAAAGGACTATTTGTGACATGCTTTGTGTTCGTGTCCCCAGCATTAATCAGCCCCCGTCGGCAGCTGGCTCCATGGATCCCCCTGCGCTCGCAGGTGCACTAGCAGTCGCCCCGCTCAATCCCACCCTTCCACGTGGCAGGTACCCAGCAGCTCCAGCCTTTCACAACGGGTGCCCAAGGGGCTGAAAAGTGCTTGAAGATTTTTCTTTTAATTAAAGGAGCTCTGCAGACATGCTATATTATATATATTTTCCCTATTTTTTAATTTATTGCTACATCAGCTATTTAAAAAAAAAGGCAGAAAGAAGAAAGGAAGGGAGCTGCCACAAGCCGAGCGCCTTTCGGGATGACTCACTGCAGTACTGAAATGGCTGCTGGCTTCAGACTCACCCTGCCTCTGCGATTTTCTTCCAGACTGCAGAAGAGACCACAGCAAGAGGTTTCACTGCCATGTGGTTATCGACATAATCCCCCCCGGGCTTCGGCGGGAGGAGACCTTCCTTCCCCAAGAGCGGAAGATGGGGGGAGACATGAAAGGAAGAGATGGCGAGGCATTTCCAGCTGACCTGATTTTCCGCCTGTTCCCGTCTCCACATCACTGCCAGTTAGTTCAGGAGTCGTGGCGGAGGCGCAGGGCTGGCCCGTGCCGTGTGGAGCTGCGCCCTCCCAGTGCGGCTGCAAATTTGGCTGCACCTAGTAAGGGTCCTTGCACCTCAATTTGCTGGTAAAGAGCCTTAAAATGGGAGTCTCCCTTTCCTGCCACAGCTTGCTGGTGTCAGTGCAAAGTCAGGCCAACAAGCCCTGGTCGGCTCATGGGAGAGTCGGGCCTTTCGCATCTGAGCTTGTGCAGTGAAGAGAAAATTCACCTCGGATACCATTGGTGCTGCAGCCAAGTCCCCTCTGAAGGATGCTGTGATGCCAGCGCAAGCATAAATGGGGCACCTGCAGCCTGGGAGGTGAATTTTGCTCTCCTGCAGCTGCTTCCAGCCAGGGCTTTGAGCTACAGCAGGAGACACAGAGGTCTCTCCCCTCCCTGTCTCCCCAGCCCCTTCCCAGGGTGACCCCTCCAGCCTGGGGGCATTATGGGCAGAGCCCCAGCAACTCCCTGCCTCACTTTCCACTCACGCTTCAGCTGCTCCGCACGGCCCAGGGGACACTCAGCAAACCTCCTGGTGCTGGGAGAGCTGGGTTTTGCGGGGACAGGGCTCAGGTCTACCCTGTGGTGGTGCATCAATAAGACTAGTGCAGAGGCAAAGTGCCGGATGGAGTGAGTACCCTCGCAGTGCCCGCACGGCCCCCCAGGCATGGCTCCTTCTCTGAAAAATGGCTGGCTGAGAAATATTTTCAGAAGGGAAAAGAAAATTCACCCTGGTCACAGGATGTCAGTGACAGGTGGAGAAAACCCCATGGGGGAGCCAGCCGTCCTCCCACCCCGTGGGCTGCATCCCGCTGGGGCTCAGCAACCGCTGTGAGCTGGGCTGAAGGCGTCTGCTGCAAGTGCCCAGAGGAGACAAAGCTGGGCATCTTTATCTTGCAGCTTCCAGGGATGCTCAGCCATCCCTAATTGCCATAAAAATAAATGTCTTTTGCTTCATGTCACAGAACAGAGGAATTTCCCTCAGCTGGGTTTTTTTTTTCTCCTCGGTTTGGTTTTTTTTCTTTTCTGAGGCCTCCCTCAAAGTCATCCCTTCCCCCTCCCTCCGCTGCCTCCTTCCCATGTAAACAAGCACACGGCACACACAGTCTGACACATCATACACATGGAAACACGCTGATGGCCCCACCGTGGCGAGTGCTGCCTGGCGCAGGGACGGGGCTGGCAGCACACACGGCCACGGGAGGCGGGCGTGCGGGCAGGGGGAAGGATGCTCACCACCAAAAAGAGCTCTCAGCTGGCTGCGTGCAAGCCCGGAGAAGGGTGAGCGCCCACAGGCTCCAGCCCGTCGGGCTGGAATCAGCAAGCCGAGGGATCTGATGCAGAGGGTGGTGTGAAATCTCGCCCCGTGCGAGCTGCCTGTCTGACACAGCTGCTCTGTGCCGGCTGCCGGAGCAATGAGGCATCACTGCGCGGACATGCAGCCCCGGCCATCACCCCGGGAAGGTCTCCCATCTTCTCTTTCCCATCTCTCTGCTCTGGCAGCTGACTTCTGGGGCAGCCGGTGTGCTTGCAGTGGTCCCCAGGCCATGCAGGGATGGTCCTGGGTGGTGGCAGCAGCTCGCTGACCTGAAGCTCAGCGTGTGCCATGCCTGGGACTCTCTGCCTTTGCCCACCTCCCAACGAGCCTTTAAAGAGACGGTGGGAAGCTCAGCAAGCCAGGGGGGCTCTTCCCCGGGGGGCTGCGCTGGTGCCCTATGCACCCCCTGTCCCCAGGAGGAAGATGGAGCTGGAACGCATAGACGATTGCGAGGGCAGAGGTGCATCATCTGCCCGACGCAGGGTGGCACCGCTGCTGGGGCCCTGCTCGGCCTGAGCACCCGCAGCACGGGACAGCACGCCGCACCCCACGTAGCTGCGGGAGCTCAGCTCCCCAAGGGCAGCGCTCGCCACTTGGGTGGCTTTGCAAAGAGCCGGGGTAGGCCAGGGCCGGACGAGGTCCGCACCCCCACCGCAGCTCCCACCAGCCGTCCCGCAGGCTCTCCCGGCTGCTGGGGTCGCTTCCAGCAGGTAAGGCGATCGGGGCAGGCGCACCCACCCCCGGCCCGGGTTTCCCCTCCCGCTGCCAGC
>WAAD01021476.1:663463-689203 GCA_013389945.1 Fregata magnificens | reverse complement strand
CGGCATCGCGGGGACCCGGGGCACCGGCATCCCGGGGCGCGGCGAGGACCGTGAGATCGGCAACCCAGGGAACAGCAGGGACCAGGGCACCAGCATCCCGGGAAGCCCGGGTACCGGCATCCCCGGGCATTGCAGGGATCAGCACCCTGGGGCGCGGCAGGCACCCGGGGCACCGGCATCCCGGGGTGAGAGGGCAACGGGAGCAGCGGCATGCGGGGGTGAGCAGGGATGGGAGCAGCGGCACACCGGGATGAGCGGGGAAGCGAGGCACCGACATCCCGGGATGAGCAGGGAGCCCCCGTGACAGCACCCACATGCCGGGATGCTGCTGGGACCCGGGGCACAGGGATACTCCTCCTGGTCCCTCTGCAGGCGGGTGTAGGAGAGTCCCTCTCCCCGACGCCTTCCCCCCACGGCGGCTGCATCTCCCCCTCCCCAGGGAGCCGGGCAGGGCGCGGGGGTCCCCTCCGGAGAGCTGTGCACCCACTGCGTGGGACCTGGGAGCAGAGGCTGGCACAGGGCAGGGCATCATCTGCAGCAGGCGCTGGGCTGCCTGCTCGCAGTAGAAACCCGAGCTATCGGTAATCACTCCCCTCCTGCACCCCGAGGCAGGCAGGGAGTCCCCCCGGCATCTGCATCCCCAGCCCTGGGCATTTCGGTGGCCTCTCAGTGTACAGCTACAGCTTATGCTCTGCCTGCAGGGAGCAGCCAGCAGTGGGAATCCCCCTTCCACGCTCCCCGCTGCCCACCTGGCAACCCCCCCACCGCCCAAGGAAGGGCTTGGTCCTGAGCATCTTCAGGCCGATGGGTACAGGGACACTCAGCGATGGGGACAGGGCTCTGCAGGGTCAGTTTCAGGCAACGTCTCCCCAGTCCTGCCCCGGCGCATGGCTGATGGGGACACCATCCTGCAGGAGCTGGGAGGTCAGCCAGCCCCACTCCCCCCCTCAGGTACCCAGTGGGGGACCCCCAGCCCCAGCCCAGCCCCATGGGCATCCCGCGCAGGACTTCGCCAGCGGTTTGCAGCCACCAGCCCTGCACACCTGGGACGTGCAGGGTCGCAAGCCCAGGGTGATGGGGCGTTTAGGACTGGGCTACAGGCAAAGGATAAGGGTTTCCTCCTTGTCTACGCATTTCTAATGGCTCCTTTGAGACAAGCCACAGGACTCCCCGCTGGGAAGCCTCGCTGAGCTGTAAGTACAGGGCTTTTTATTTGGACTGTTAATCTAAATCCATTGTACCTGGTTGGAAAAGCCCCTGTGTGCAATACTCCCTGCACTTGCTGCATCCTCACTTGAATGTCTATTAGCATCTTCCTTCCCACTCCCTTGGGTCCCTTCTGCCAGTTAGAATAAATATACATAACTTCCATTTGAAAGCCTTTAAGAAAAAAATACGTTGTCAAGGGAAACTCTTCTAGCATTTCTTACAGATATGCTTGATCTGTTTTTATATTTTTTACTGTCAAAAATGCATATATCAGAGGGGGTTTTTTCTCCACAAGATACATATTCATTTGAACGCCCAAGACCCAGCTCACACTGGGCTTGTGTAATTCTGATCGTTGTCTCCTTAAAATAGCTTACAATGTATTTCAAAAATTACCAGAAAGAGACTGGCTTTATCTGTTCTCTTTTACCAATCATTTACGGAAATTTTGCTTTAACTAAAGGAAAATCTTGCAAATTCACGTTATTCCAGACAGACACATTTGTATTGTCTGTCCATTGCGCTTTAAAATAAAAACCACGCAACCTTCCTAAAGTAAGCTTCTGTTTCCCAGCAGATAGCCCTGCAAACACGAGGCGGGCACATGCTTTGATGATCCAACAGGGGAGATCACGCCAGGTCTTAGCTCAAACCTTGGTTTTGTTCTAAAGCTAAGCTTAGCTAGTCGTGGAACGAGTAGGCAAAAGAGTTATAAAACTATTAATTGCTGCCTTAGATTCCTAGATGAAAGCTGTATGTGGGCAGAAATAATTTGCTCTATTCAGAAGCGAACATCAGAAAGGAGCATCTCAGACAGTTCGCGACCCTTCTCCTCGCTCTGCTTCCTGTGCGGGAGGGATGGAGGGAGGGATTTCCCTGGGGTACAAAGGCTCGTAGGTCCTGACACCCACTTTTTCCTTTTGAGCTGGGAGAGAGGTGGGAGCCGGCTCCCTCCTGGCCCTCAGGGTTTGGCACGTCTCACCCAGAGCTGCAGCCGCACAGCACAGCCGTGTGCTGGGGATGGTCCTGCTGAGCTGGAGCATCGCTTTAGGCTTGTCCTGCCATGCCAGCGCAGCCCCCGGTAGCCACCCGGGCTGCCCCATGCCCCAGCCCAGCCCCAAAACCACCTTTCCTTTGATTTCGGTGACATTTGGCCTGGTCTCCTGGAGCGGCTGCTGTTTAGGGCGGGTGCGGAGGGAGGCTGAGGACGAGCGTGGGATAAGCTGGATCCCACAGACCCACCCCCACGGGCCCGTGTGTGTTTGTAGCCTGAATGCATGAGCATCCTTCTGGAAGGAACCTGGATTAGTCATCTCCACCCCACAGATGGGCTGTGTGATGTCTTCCCTGGAAAAGCTAATCTGTCACAGAAATTCCAATTTATCCCTGAAAAGGAGTGTTTATACCCCTTTTTCTCCCTTGCTTTTGTCTTAAGCATTAAAAAAGTTGATCCTTCTTTTTTTTCCTCCCCTTTGAAAGGCAAGACAATGAGTCCATTAAGCTCTGAGGCTTATCACAAGCCGGTTGCCTCCTCCAGACATAGTGTAATGGGAACTGCTGGCTTTGTGGTGCAAAGCCTGTGTCTTTAAGGAGCCCTGGCTCTGAGATGCAGTGGAGTTAGCAGATGCCTTTGTCAGACCATTTTGCACAAATCTGGCATTTGCTGCACCCACAGCCCTGCTCAGCTTAAAAATGTACCTCTGGGGTTTATTTCTAACCATTACTCCACTAGCTGTTCCTCTCCAGCTCTGCTCTGACCTCCAGACCTAGGTGTGAAAATGTCCCCCAGGTCCCTCCCGGTCTGACAAACCTTTTATGCTGCATTTCTCAGACACTGGAAAACAGGCAGAGTCCTTCCCCTGCTTTGGCGTTTGCCCCATAAACCCCATGAGATGTCCGGTGAGCAACGCAGGGCTGGGGTGCAATGGGGTCTGCAGGGGAACTGGGATTGCCTTGGACAGGGGGGGACCCACCTTGTGTCACTGACCTGGCCTTGGCCCTCGGTGGCTGCTGTTGGACCGGACTGTCCTGTGAGGGGTCTGGTGGCACCTCGGCATCACGGCAGGGGCTGCTGCAGCCTTCTCCCTCGTCGCCTGCTGCCTGTCTGTGGCCTCTGTCCCTGCGTCACCTAAAAGTTTGAAAACTTCCCTGGGCGACACAAGACAGAGAATGTGAGGGATTTTTCTAATATGCAGCTGGCTGATTAAAACCAGGGAGGGAAGCCTTTGAGATGGGAGACAGGCTAGTCTGGAGGTCACAAATGCCACAGTAACCACTGCAGCAAAAGCATCAGTGGCTGCAGAAGTCATGTCGCTACCAGCAGCAACCCTGGAAGTGTGAGCAGACCTCAGGAGCAAGTCACACCTAATAGCGGGATTTTTCCAAAGTAGCCAACGCGTGGGGACGAATTTAATTCCTCAACCAAGAGAGCAAATGCAGTGTCCCTCCTGAGGACACCCAACACTCCCATGCCAGGAGCGGGGGGACCGCGTGGGTATGCGACTGCTCCACACATCGCCAGGTGTTTTGATGAATAAGGTAGGTGGAGAAGTCTGATTTCAAGGTGACACAGGAAGATCACAAACCTTTTTATTTACCTTTTTATTCTATGCTTCTGGTCAAGACGGGTGAATACATTTGAAGGTGTGGGAATGCTTCTCTTTGTTAGATGCTTTAACTGCTTCTCATTAGAAAATGGAATTTCTGCTGGATGGAAAAGCCCAGCTCCCCAAAAACTTCTAAAATCCTGAAACACAACAGAAGTCAAAACTTTGATTTTTATTTTCCTACCAACATACAGGTTTTTAATTCAGAGTATTCAATGATTCTGAATCATGTTTTTGTTATGTTTGAACATTATAAAAATAATCTTAATATTTTACATGACAGAACACACAAGAGGAAACAAAGCAGGCAGATGAATTGTTTTGACACTTCTTCTACTGAAATTCTCCTTAAAACTGATACCTTCTGTGAAAACACTTCGATTTTGACAAAACTGCCTTTGCTGCTGTTAAGATTGCACCGTCTAAGGACTTTTTGACCAGGTCTAATTAGCAGTGTAGGTAGTCGGGCTACAAAGCTCTTTGGGAGAATCACTGCGGCGGTGATTTGATGAGCACGGGGCAGTGTGAGATCTGCTTTTTTCCACAGGGGAGGCTCTTTGGGGGATAAATCCTCTCTTCAGTGACTAATTACTTGTTTGAACAAGGAAAGCCCCATGGATGAGGTGCCGTAAACTGCCTTCCTTATGCCATTAGCAAAGGGAGAGACTTTAAGAGATTAAAAAAAAGCAAGGAAAAGTTTGACCTGGAAAAATCATTGGCTTATTTTTTCCCCCCTTCCATACCAATGAAGAACAACTGCCCAAAGCTGTTTCTCTCCCCTCCCCTCTCCCTGGTCCTCACTTTTCAAAATGCAAACATCCATCCTCACTCCTCAGGGTGCTTCTGGCCCTTTCCCCACCAGGAGCACCCGGAACGGAGGGAGCCCTGCGTCCCCTCCAGTGCCGCTGTGTCTTGCCTGCAGGTGGAACCAGCTCCTGCTCTGCTGATCATGGTCAACAAGACCTTAAATTACTGGGGTCCTGGTTTTGAGGAGGACGTTATCAACATCAACGTGGGGGGTCTGAGAAGGCGACTCAGCTCCAGCGCCCTCTCCAAGTTCCCTGACACCCGCCTGGGACGCCTGCTCTCCTGCGACTCAGAGGAGTCCATCCTGCAGCTCTGCGATGACTATGATGTAAGTGCCAGGGAGTTCTACTTTGACCGAAACCCCGGCTTCTTCCTCTACGTGCTCCACTTCTACCAGACAGGGAAGCTGCATGTCATGGAGGAGCTGTGTGTCTTCTCCTTCTGTCAGGAGATCGAGTACTGGGGCATCAATGAGTTTTTCCTGGACTCCTGCTGCAGCTACCGCTACCATGAACGTAAGCTGGAGAGCCGGCACCACAACTGGGATGAGGAGAGTGAGGTCAGCAGTGTGGACACGTCCCCCGATGAGATCTCTGACATCAACCACGACCTGCTGCGCTACAGCACGCTGCGCTGTGGCAATGTGCGCAAACGCCTCTGGCTCACCATGGAGAACCCCGGCTACTCCATCCCCAGCAAACTCTTCAGCTTCGTGTCCATCAGTGTGGTGCTGCTTTCCATAGCCACCATGTGCATCCACAGCATGCCTGAGTACCAGGAGGTGAATGAGAACGGCAACGTGCTCGATGAACCCATCCTGCACAAGCTGGAGTATTTCTGCATCTCCTGGTTCACCTTTGAAGTGTCTTCCCGCCTCCTGCTCTCCCCCAACCCCAGGAAGTTCTTCAAGCACCCGCTGAACCTGATTGACATTGTCTCGGTGCTGCCCTTCTACTTCACACTCTTGGTGGACGTAACCATGGGCAGTGACTCGGAGCTGGGCAACCTGGGCAAGGTCGTGCAGGTGTTTCGGCTTATGAGGATATTCCGGGTGCTGAAGCTGGCTCGGCACTCCACTGGACTGAGGTCGCTGGGGGCCACCTTGAAGGTAAACTGGCTCTCTATCTCCCTATCTACTCCTATAGTCTATGGGTAAGAAGGAGACCTCTGGTATGGCTGGGGGATGTGGACATTCCCATTCCCAGTGAGCTACCAGCTCTGGGTAGTATCTGGTGAGCGTGCTTGGGGTGGTGGGCTGGGTTGTTGGTCTGTGTGTCTGCTAAAGCAAGCACGTGTGAGGAGCACTGCATGAGCCCTCTTTGTACACCCACTAAGAGCAAACAGCAATTCACCCTGTTGCTTATAGACTTTGCTTCATGCAGAACTGGTGCTTCCAGGGACTCAGCCACCCCTTCCCCACTATGGTGTGCAAGCCCCGTTGCACGGTGTTGGAAGGGACTCAGCCATGCATGGGTGGATGGTGATGTCCAACCAGAAGTCAGTCAGTGTCTAGCCAGGCTGCAAGTGACCTGCTGAGCAGGGATTGGGCCAGCCAGCAGCTGCTGGGTATACCAGCACCAGCATGTGTGGCTTGGAGCTGCTCCTGTCCCCAGTCTGGGAGAAACGGGAACCTCCTAAGGGCATGCTGCCAGCTGGCTGGAGGTCAGTGTCCAACCCTTCGTGTCTGCCCATCTAGAGAGACATAGAGATCCTGGTCCAGCTGAGCTGACACTTGGATGCTCCAGGGTATGATGAGGTTGGGACTGGCACATGGTTAACCATGGGTGGCACAGAGCAGCAAAAGAGCAGAAGGTTAGCTGCAGGACCTGGGACAACCAGCCCAAGGCAGGGTGCGTGTCTCCAGCAGAGCCTGGGCTACCAGCAGCTGCCCCTCAGTGTGCTGGAGAGGCTCAGGGAAAGCACGACATGCAGGGCTGGGGAAAGCTGGCCCCAGGACCGGGCGGTCCTCAGGAGGTAGAGCTGGATGAAGACATGCTGAGACAGTAAAGGATCAGGGTCCAGGCATGCTGGGAGGTGGCACCCCTGCAGGTTTGGTGAGAGGAGGTCCTCATCCTCCATGGCATGCCCCAAGGCTGCTTCTCTCCAGAACCCCTCTGCAGCACCCCCAGCCTCCTTAGACAGACAAAGATCAGCTGTGACAAGAGTCAAAGCATCAAGCTATAATGAAATCCTCACCAGCCTGGCGCTGCGACTCAGACCTCCATCGCTGGAGCTCGGCTGCACAGCATGGACCAGCCATAGTGCCCTGTGCAGCTCCCAGCTCTCCCCCACCGTCCCTCCCATCTCCATCGCCCTTGTGTCCGAATCTGGGGAGGGTGAAACTGTCCCCTCACCTCCTGTGCTTACACAGAAAATCCAGCCTGCTGCAGAGGCCAGTTAAACTCAGCCTTTAATTGTCTCTGATTCTTGGCGACCACATCAAGAGAAATCCTAAAGCCGATCCTCGAGCCTGCCAAGATGCAGAGCGACACAGGCTCCCGATGCCCCACCACACACAGGGCTTATGCTGGGCACAGGGAGGGGGTCATCAGGGCAAACATCTCCTCTCCTCGTGGGACCGCCTCTGGTCCCCACATTTAAACCAGAAGACTGGTTTTCAAGCACTGCGCATGAAATATCCCTGTACTTTTTCCTCCTTCAAACAAAGGCTATGCCAAACAAATGGCCAAGGAAAGCAATCTTCATAACAGAGCTTGAAATTCAACCAAAGGGACACTCTCCTCCCACTCAGCGCCTGGCAGGGGCCAGAGCCACAGCTCCTGGTGCTGCTCCCACCGAAGGGCCATCGCGGGGATGAAGCGGGCACAGCTGCGGCTGGGGACACCCCGTTTCTCACTGCTGCAGCCATGGGATGCCGGCATGGGAAGTCCTGGCGTCAGCAGGACTTGACTGCCAGGGTTGGACCCATTCCCATGGGTGAGCCATGGAGAAAATCAACCCTCGAGCGTGGCTGGGGACGAGGATGGGCAGTCGGAAAGGTCTTCTGGCAACTTGTGCTGTGAAGCAGGACCAGCCCAGCACTAATCCTGCAAATCCCACAGATCATCAGAATAAATGGGGGAAAAAAATTCCTGACATCCTCAAAGCCTGCTGAAAACAGGGCCCAGGGAGGATTATTTGAAATGAAGATGCCTGAAGTCCTACCTGCATCATACTTACTTCTGAACATTCACCTTGAAAGAGCAATTAGCAAGTGACAGACCCATGTAACGCTGCTTGTGGAATTTAAATAAAATTGTACACGTGGGAAGGGCTCCCTGAACCCTTTCTGTGCTCCATTTAAGCGTGAACAACACATTGCAGCAGAGCAGGGACTGATGGGCTCATCTGCATGTTATTAAGCAGCAGACGAGTTCCGGGGAGCCGGCAGCGTCCCGGCTCCGGCCTCTGCTGAGCCGCTGATTCACCGAGTGACGTGCTGGAAAGTGCTGCTTCCCAGGGAATCTGGAGCCAGCTGTAAATGGGGATGAGCGAAGACACAAATCTGACGCAGCAGCTTGGCGTTGAGATTTACTGGGCACATAAATTACAATGTCTTGTTAATCATAATTTACTTCCTATTGCAAGAGCATAAAGCAGCAGCAGAGGAGTAAAGGCTGTTAACAGCCAGGAAGTGGGAACCGTGGCTCTGGCAAGCCAAGTAATTGTTCCCCTGCCACGAAAGTGCTAGCAGAGGGATTTCTGTCATTTGTGCATCATAAACTCCGAACTGTCTTCAGATTGCTTGGGGCCTGATCCAGGGTCTATTTAATTTGAGGAGAGGCTTCCCGCACATCTCTGCTCTTCCTCCCTGCCGTGCATGATGTCCATTACCGTTATTGCAGCTTCCTGGGTGCGGGTTTGGAGCCTGTCTCCCACTGGCAGTCAATAGGTGTTAGGCATTGAGTAATTTAGCCATCTGCAGGGATCTACGGGAGTTGCTGTCTGTCCCCTCAGAGACCTAAATACACAAATAGGTTGGAAGAGCTGGAGCTGCACATCCCCAGACAGCAGATGTATCACCCTGCTGTCGCTACCGCGGGCCATCTCCGTGCTCAGTCCCCACGCTGCTGTCTCCAGCCAGGCTCAAACTGGGCTCTTCCATTTCATTTGTCTTCTGCTGTACTGGAGGAAAGATGTGCATTCAGCAGGGGAGGTAGCCCATGGCTGTCCCAAGGGCAAGAAAACCTCCTGCCAAGGCAGGAGCCCAAAGAGACTGCTGCTGGGGTGGCTGGTTCCCTGGAGCTGTTTATCACCCAGCATCGCCTCCCCCAAGGCTGGCTGCTTGCTAAGCCTGCATCCCACCCAACCCCAGCTAAGCCTGCATCCCACCCAAACCATGGCTAAAACTGCATCCCCACCTGAATCATGGCTAAGCCTGCATCCCCACCCAAACCTCAGCTCTGGCTGCCTGCCCCTGGATCAATGAGCGAACCACACGTTTTGAGGATAAATGGCTGCATATAGGTGGCAGCCAGTGCCTGAGGATCAGCCGGGAGATTCCTGGAGCCTGCCCTGTGCTGCAAGCCCTGACCCTGCTTGTAAATTAAAGCAGTAGGAGCTATCGAGCTGCCTGACTTCCCCCTTGCCTTCACCCTCCAACACATCCCAGGGCCATAACTGATACTCTTTAAAAATGTATAAGGTTATTCAGCTCCGCTTCTCCCCAGCTGGGACGTAGAGACGTGCTGTTAAGCTCCAGACAGGAGCAAGCCCTTCATGGCCAAGTGATACATCCTTGAAACTCGGTGACTCTGAGCTGTTTGTCCTTCCCAAGGAGCTCCCTTGGAGCCGCTATAGGGCATTTGCAGCCACAGGCGACAGCGGAGGAGGAGGAGATTATTTCCCCTCGGTATTACTGGCATTAGCTGAGCAGCCTTTGCCAGCAGTCTAAGCAAAGTCTTCTCACTCCCTGCTGTGAATCCACCTCCTTTATGTCTCGTCTTGACCGTGGAAGCTCTTTTCCCACATCTTCTGCTGTTTGCTTTGCTCAAATGTTGTTTCGTTTAGTCATTATGTGGTCTCCAATAAAGCATTCTTTGGCAGTTAGGAGACTGGGAAAAAAACCCCCACGATCAGAGCTCTGCTTTCCTTTCCCCAAAAGATGAAGAGCAAGCTGGCGGATCAGTGGGCAGAAACATCCAAGAAATTCGCTTGTGACAATCAAAAAGTGAATGGACTAGCCATGCTGTGAGGGCGGCGGCGGCTTTGGCACTGGCGGGTGGTTAACCTGGCCCTGCCAGAAAACGGGGGCTTTGTGGTCCCCTCCCAGTCTGTGAGGCTTTAAGAGCAGGCTGTGCCGGGGATCCCTGTCCCCGCTGCGTGCAGGGCTCTCGGCTCACGCCTCGCCGGCTGCGGGGCAGGAGCTGGGTGCTGGGTGCTGGATTTGTCCCACGTGCCAACACTGGCCCATGGTGTTTTGCCTGGTCCCAGCTTGTCCTCTGGCAGTTCCCTTCCCGGCATCACTTGCTGCCTTGTCCCCAAACTGCCCACTGCCTTTTCCCACCCCAGGTTTTTTGCACTGGTTTATATTTTCCTCAAAAATTAAGAACATCCAGAGAAAAATTGCAACAAAAATGTTTCAGTTTGAAACCAGAGAAATGATGGCTTCTTCAAGGAGTGTTGGACACCTCTGCCATCAATCTGTCACCCTGGGTCCCATGCACCCCCCTGGGAGGTTGGGTGTCCCATGGCCCCGTTCCCGCTGGGGATCCCAGACCCCTTGGGGTGGGGCTCGTCAAGCCGGGGGGTGCAGCACCCCATGGGGGTGGGTGCTGAGACCAGCCCACGCTGACGTTGAATGGGTCCCCGGACTGACCTGTTGACCACGGCAGCTTGGATTCGTGTCAGCTCAGAGGTTCACTTTGAGTCTCCCATAGAGAAGCAGCAAAACCTGAAGGGAAGTATAATTATCTCAGAAATGGTAGTTTCTGCAAGAAAACTCTCCCCCTGGAACAAGCCCCTCTGCCCGCGGGCCGTCCTGCAGGCAACGCCGGACACCCCTCGCCAGGCTCATTGGGTGCTGCACAGGTGCCAAAGGCCGACCCCTAAGCCATCACCCAGCCCTGGGGCTGGGGTGATGAGCCAGGAGAAATTTGCTGCTGGGCTGGTGCCTCCCAAGTCAGAGCAGCTGGAGTTTTGCCTCTAGTAGCCATGAAACCTCATTTCATTTGGTGGCTGGAATGGGGAGGGGGGCTGGCTGCCTCCAGCCAGGTTTCTTTCTGCAACAAGGCAGTGCAGAGACCCCCCCCACTGCACCTGGCTCCTGCATCCATGGGTGCTGGGAGAGGGATGGGAGACTGAACCTGCTGCAGGGTGCTGCAGGGCCACCAGAGCTGCCGCAACAGAGCAGCAGCAGCCGTGCCGTGGCGAGCCCAGCCGGGGGCTGCCTTGTGTTGCTTTAGGATTGTTGGTGTCCTATAGCCAGCTTAAACACAGGTTAAAGTCATCCAGAACCTCAGGGTTCAAGTGTCCCCAGGAACGGGACCACAGGGGACAGAAACCGGGGCAGGGGGTATTTTCTGCCTCCCCTGGAGCTGTGTCCCGTGAGTGCAATATCCCTCCCCGGCATGTAAGAGCAAAAGCCTTCTGGACTCTGCTAGCTGGAGCACCCTGATCCCTCCTACCCAGGTGTGTAACAAAGGGTTAAATGGACCCTGGGACTGTACATGGTGTTGGGCTATAGGAGGGAGCAAGTGAGTCCCTGGGGCTCTGGTTGTGGGGTCACGGCCAGGGAGCCAGGGGCTTGAGTAGCTAGAGCCGAGCCTGCAGCAGAGGCGCACGTCCTCCCTGCGAGCACATCGCCAGCGTCTCAGGAAAATACAAATTGCTTCACTTAGAGGCTGCCTATTAGGTGGTTTTTGGGGACCCGCCAAGATAAAAGGAAAATGTGTCTAAATATTGTTAGCCGAGATCAGGTTGGAGTGAGTGCTGGAGGCAGGGGAGTAGCCTCTGCCTGGGAACCCTGGCTGGGAAGCACCGGTCCCCTTTCCCTGCCGGCACTGCCTCCCCCTCGCAGGCTGGAGGAGGGCAGAGCGGTGGCTGTGGGTGCCAGGGCTGATTTCCTGGTTGTCCACCCGCTCCGGGTGTGGGTCACCCACACCCCCCCCGACCTGTTTCAGCCCAGCCCCACAACGGAATATCCCACGGCAGAGATGGATAGAGGCACCAAGACCCCCAGCGGAAGTGTGCAGGGAGTCTGCATGCAGGGCTGTATTTGTGCTGTGGGATCCCAGTGTCCTGGCCGTGACGGGTGCGGTGGCACCTGCTGACCACCGCTCTGCTTTGCCTTCCAGCACAGCTACCGGGAGGTGGGGATCCTGCTGCTCTACTTGGCCGTGGGGGTCTCCGTCTTCTCTGGCGTGGCCTACACTGCTGAGAAGGAGGAAGACGTTGGCTTTGACACCATCCCAGCGTGCTGGTGGTGGGGCACGGTCAGCATGACCACCGTGGGCTACGGTGACGTGGTGCCTGTCACTGTGGCGGGCAAGCTGGCTGCCTCAGGCTGCATCCTGGGGGGCATCCTGGTCGTGGCGCTGCCCATCACCATCATCTTCAACAAGTTCTCCCACTTCTATCGCAAGCAGAAGGCGCTGGAGGCGGCTGTGAGGAACAGCGGGAAGAAAGACCCCGAGGACATGGAGAGCACCTCCAGCTGCGACCGAGACTCGGAGGCTCTGAGCGAGACCTCCCTGGGCAGAGGCAGCCCCGACCGCCGTGGTCTGACCCCTGGCACCCACCCTGCACCCTGACCCCACCGTGCCGCGGCACCAGGGCGTGCACGGGACCCACTTGGTCACCACGAGCACGGCACGGCTGTTGCACCGGGACACGGTGGAGGAGCCAGGCTCTCCCTGTCTCGCACCGCACCTGGCATCACCCCTGCCCTGCGAAGGACAGGAGGGGTTGGAGGAGATGCCTGGTGGGTGCCGGCTGCTTCCAGCCCCCGGGATACAGCGCGCCGGTCTACCTGGACGTGTGTCAGCCTTCACCCAGCAATGGCCCTGCTCCCCTGTGCTGCAAATGGAGGCTGCGGCGCTGGACATATCGCTGCCAGAAAGGCAGTGAGAAAAAAAGAAATACAGGTGACCCCTGATCAGGCACTGCCTAGGCTGCGTGAACGGGGATTCTCCTCTGCCCTGAGGTTTTGTGTTGTCCAGGGTGAGGTTAAGTAGCTTGAGGGTGAGGCAGCCCCTGACCAGGCTGGCTGCCTTGCAGGTCCTGTGCCAGGTTGGCATCAACTCCAGCCCCAACCTTGTCCTACCCCCAGCTGGAAACAGCCTTGAAAGGCTCAGCTGCCCCGCCGGCCATGGGGGAAAGGGGGTTGGAAATGAGTGTGTATGGGAGGACATGTGGTGTCCAGCTCAGGGTGAGCCCCACTGTCCCCAGCCCCTGCAGTGGGACTGTCTGGACCTCACCTTCCTTCCATTACAGGCAGGGTTTAACCACGCTCCCGCGCTGCCACTGCCGGGACCCCCAGGGATCTGGGTCTGGGTGCTGTGCCGGGAGCATGGCACAGCCGGGAGCCCTGTCCGTGCAGGCGGGACGCCAGCCAGGGATGACCGGACAAAAAGGGCTGCTGTCCTCCGAGGCAGAAGCAGCCAGAGGGGATCAAGCTGGGGGAACCGAGGGGCCACCCCCAGTGGGGGTCTCCCCACCAAGCCCTTCACTCCATGGGGCTCCCATGCCATGGGGCATTTCTTTTGGAGGAGTGGCTGGTCTCTGTGGCTGCTGGCACCCAGCCCCAGGGCAGAGAGGAGGCAGAGTCCCTGCAAAGGGCTGTCAGGGAGCAGACATGGGGGGATGCTCCTGGGCATGGAGAAACTGCCTCTGCCACTGCCGTATGTTTGTGATTTCCACAGTGGGAAGAGCTGCCAGGGAGCCCAGGGGCTGCAGCAGCCCATCATGGGGTGGAGGAGATGACCAAAGCCAGCTGGGTTCGGTACACGCCCTGGTCCCACTTCGTGCACGACCCCCAGCCCAGCTTTGCTCTGCTGTCTCATCCCTCCCTGCCTTGGGGGCAGGCAGGGGCAGGAGCGCTATAATATGGAGGGTGGTCGCACTGCCCTGGGCATCACCTCTGTCCCCGCAGGGAGCCAAGCTCCCTGGGTGCCAATGCACTCACCTTCCCTCTTCAGGGAGGGAGCACCCCCCATGTCTGTGGGAGAGCCAGGGCAGAGGGGACCTTGCACTGCGCCTCGTCACTGCAGCCTCTGGGCACCCCACAGCTGGGCAGGGAAGTCCGCCCGGAGTGCCGGGCCCCCTTGCTGCCCAGACCCCCCACCCGGCTGAGCACGTTCGGGGCTGCTCCCAGCACAGCATTAACTCCCTACAGAGTTTTTTCCTTGACCCCCAGTTCTCTGTTTGGAAATCGTGCAGCTCCTTTATGCACAGAGGAATCCACCCAGCAATGCCTGTTGCGAGCAGGAGAAATGTGCACCCTGCAATCACCTAATCAGCTCAAAAATATGTTGATGGCTGCAGGATGGCCCCAGGCCCCTGGCTCGTGGTGTTTGCCGCTGGTTGTCCTAGCTGGCTTTCGGCACAGCCGCAGTTGATGGGGCTGACTCTGCCTGTAGCGATCTGCTGATCATGGGGAAGAAAAGACAAACCAACACCTGTGCGGGTCCAGCCTTTCTGAACCCCCAGTGGGACTTGGGGAGGGGTCCCCAGGGAACAGCGGTGTGGGATGGGAGGGTGCTCACGCTCCTGGTGTCATCAAGTCTTCCAGTGTCGATGGTTTGTGGTCCGCTCTGTGCTCATTCTTACTGCAAGCTGGGACCAGCGAGCTCCATCGTCTGCTCCGACCAGCTCCCACTGCACCGTTACTTGAATAAAAGAAGGATTTTCCCCTTCTCTCCATAAATATTCCAGTAGCAAAATGTATTAAAATGTGAAGACTAAATTACATGTATTAATTAAAAAGCATTATGCAAATCATTAACAGAGCATGTAAATTAATTTTCTATCTATGCATGGGATGCATACTGTATATTTTATTAAAGACCTAAGTGACCCGCTTTGGAGGCTGGTTTTCTGTTTTGCGGCAGCTCGGCGTGCCTGTGCTTGTGCAGCACATCAGCTGAGCTGGGGCCAGGTCAGTGCAAGCAGCCCCCGGGGAGCAGGAGCAGCCAGGCTGCTCCCAGAGCGACTGCAGGTCCCCAGGAGCCAGCTCCAGGCACCATCTCGAAGCACGGCGGAGCTCCCACCCAGACAGCCCCCCTGTCATCCCTGCCCCGATGGTGGGTGACAGTTAGTCCTCGTGCCTGGACCGCTGGCATCATCCTAGCTGGAGCACTTTGGATAACCCATCTCCCAGGAGGCTCAGTGAACTGGATGCTCCAGGGGTGCAAGGGAATGGGTTGGAGCCGGTGGGCTCCGGGAAGAGCCGCACAGGGAGCCAGGCATTGCGGCTGGGAGGGAGGGAAGCACAGAGCAGCTTTCAGAGGGAGAGGAAAGGATCACAGTTAACATTAAAAATGCAGGATGATTCCCAAAGCAAAGAGCTTGCCCCATCCAAGCATGGTTTGTTCCTCCATCCCATTCGTTACACACCCATGAAATCTGGGGAGCAGGCGGGGAGGAGCAGAAATTTGCAGAAACACACACACTGCGATCAGCAACACCAAGGGACACAGAGCTGAGCCACTGGCGTGAGCAAACCCAGCGCTGGGAGCCGAGGAGCGGCAGCTGGATGTTATTTCCCCTAATAGCCACTCTTGTTTAAGAAACTAATTTTAATCCCAGGTTTGTGGGCCATGTTTTGGACTAAAAGTAGAAAAGGCTCCACTTTAAAAGAAAATATAGTTTAGGTAGCAAGTGTTAATTGCTTAACTCAGTTAAACAACATTTTAGGCACACCTTTGCCAGCAGAAGGCTGGAAGACATGTGTGCACATTCCCTGCTGGCTTTCCAGCCATTTCGCTCACAGCTGTGGCTGTTAGCAAGGGCAGGGGATCAGTGCCTGGGATGAGGAGGGGGCACAGCACACTGCAGCTCAGAGGAGCCAGTCCGTCACACTGAGAGCTGCGTTCATCCCCCCCTTCATCCCTGCTGCTTTCATTAGCTCCAAGTATTAAAGCCAGGAGGGCTGAAGCCCACCCAGAAAAATTCAGGCTAGCTTGTGCAGGCCAGCAGCTGCTCAAATACCACAGTTGTGTTTAAATCCCATCTCCTGGCATGGAGAATGTCCCCTTGGCTTTTGCGGCCCTAATCACATCCCGCCTCTGCTGCTTTCCTTGCTGCAAAGGCAAAGCTCAGAACGGCTTCCAGCACCCAGCCAGCAAACTGTCCATGATAGGGACTGTGGTCATCAGCAGATGAGAGCTATCACTAACAAAGCTACGTCATCACAGGCTGCCTCTGGCCGACACTGCTTGTGGACTTAGAAAAGTTCAGTAGCCCCTTGGGAGGTTTAGAAGAGCCCTAAGGATAGCAGCACACAGCACCAGGCTGCCTAAGGAAATACCTTTGCTCTTGCAGAGGGTTTTAAGCCCCCAAGTAGAGGCTGAGCACACAAGGAGCAGCATCCCTAGCCAAGCTGAGCAAGCCCAGTACCAATTTTCTCTCCAGAGAGGAGATATCCCACCAGCATGTCCAGCTACTTCAAGGGGGTGGCTGTTCTTTGGGAGCCGGCTCTCCTGTGTTTCAGGGGGTGTAGTTTGTGCTCTCACAGTGCTTGGGCTTTATCCTCCTTTATCCCAAAGGCAGCATGAAAGGCTGAGCTCGTTCCTGATGCTGTAAGTGGCTTCTGAAGCTCTGAAATGAGGGGGGTGTCTCTGGGCTGCTTGTCTGCAGGGGACTGGCTGGGAAGACTTACTGCTGCTCTCCCTGCATCAAGTGCATTCCTCCACTAGACGTGATAGGAGGAGAGGATTAAAAATAGAGTTTAATCTTCATTCCTTTGAGAGTTTTTCCATTAAAAAAAAAAATCCACATGCTGCTAATGTTTCCCAGGCAAAAGCTTCCTCAACTTGGGGGTTAAAAGCAAGGCAGGACCCTCCTGTGAGCCCCTCTGCTGCGCTGCAAACGGCGGCTGCCCTCCAAGGGAGCTGGTGTGTGAGAGCTCCAGGCTCCGGTTTGGGAAAGCCACGAAAGATGTTTTCTTTTTTTAGCATCCTGCTCTCTGTGAAGACATTAGGATTTATATGGCTATGAGTAACTGCACTAGGAAAATCCTCCCACTGCTATGCAGGCAGATCTAGCAGAGCTTGAGTTCTGCAGAGCAGGGAAGAACTGGGTGCAGGAAGGTGCCCAGCATCAGAGGAGTGGGTGACCACAGCCCATGTTTGTGTTAGCAAGACACTTCTGTGCAGCGATGGGTTGCCAGGACTGGTCTAACTCACTATTTCTAAGGCAAGTAGGAAATTCATGTTCTTTTGCTAATCCCTAATCAGTTTTCCTGAGAGTGACTGGGTTTTCATTGGTTACAGTGGGTAAATCAATTAAACACTTTATCAGGTTATTTCTACAAAAGCTGCTCTCCACAAAACGATTGATGAAAGAGTGACTCTTTCGCCTCCAGGGAATGGTGATTAAGGAGTGACCTTATTAAGCGATTTCATGCAGCTGAGGATTAGACAACTCTGCTCAAGGGGACGAAGCTACTTTTGTTTAAAACTTCTTTGCCAACTTTCAGATCCATGACGACCCTGAGTGTGGCCTGTGCAGTGTGCTGGTTATTGGAAAACTGGCAGATTTTACAGGGCTTGATCTGTAGGAGGAAAGACTCCTCGCTGGCAGCGTTTCTGGGATCTGTCCTGCTCATAGGCTCCTACAGCCCTGCTGATCTCAGTTCAGGGCGTCAAAAATCAGAGCTAACTGTTTGAGTATGTACGTATTAAATCAGCGTTACTTGTAACTCCTGTATTTGCTGAACTATGTATGGAGACCAGTAAAGACAAACAGTGCTGTAATTCACTTTTTTTTTTAATGAAATTATGCTAAAACTTTCTCCTTGTAGTAAGAAAGCCCCAACGTCTGCATATGCTCATGGGTTCACTCTGGCTTTTATCTGAACCATAGCTACTAACTTAGTTGTAGGAAACACATAAACTCAAGGCTTTCGTTCTAACTGTTTGAGATAGCTAAATGAATAGCCTTGAAGGTGTGGAATTAAGTTAACCAAATATGCCTAGACAGGTCACACAATTTCAGGAAATGAAAAACACAGGTCAGGTGCACAGGGAAGCACAGCACCAGCGATGCATGCTCGCATCCAGACACCGAATCTGGTGGGAGCAGCAGAGGGGGAAAACTGCGCTGCACCTTTGTTTCAAGATCATCCCCTCTATGGTCAACGAGTGATGGTCCAGAGCTTGTGAGCCTCTTGGGGCTGAGGAAAGGCTGCCCTACAGCTCAGCCATCTGTTGATTGTGCAGAGGCAGGCCTGCAAGAGGCTGTTCTGCTGCTGTGACCACCCTGGATGGGGTTCAGGGACTCTGGGCTCCTTTTGCTTCCAGCGCTATATTGATTTTAATAGCGACAACCTAGAGGGGAGCAGAACAGACTGTGCTTCATAGATGGAATAGAACTGTTTTAAAGTTTTTAAACAAGTTGGCTGTCTTCCTGGACTCTTAAATTAAAGGGCAATTAAGTCACTTTTGGCCTGGAAAGAGCTGATGGGTGTTTCCTGGTTTGACTCTTTAAAATTTTGCCAGAGTGATTAATGCAATGAAAAATTGTCAACTCTCAAGTCAGGGCTGTCAGCCAACACTCAAAGCATTTATCTAAAGACATGCTCAGACTCTTCTGGCCTGCGGAAAGGAATAAATGGGACAAAATGAGGGTGTAGGAAAGAGTAGCTGGGCATAAAGGACACTGGCACAGCAACACCTGTACCTTAGTACTGATAATTATTATGGGAAGATGGGAAAAACCGCTGGTGCTATGGGCTTTGTGGAAAGTTGACTTCCCCCCCCATGGGGGAGAAAAACCTGGCTAAACATCAGCCCTAGCTCGTGGCTACTTGTCAGTGTTGCTTTTGTTAGTTATATGCAATTAGTATTTGTGCAACAGGTGCACTGCTCCCAGCATGAAGGGAGTGCACATGAACACTCCCCTGGTGTGGCTGCAGTGCTGCTGCTGCACCAGGAGTACAACCCTCCCTTCGTGCTGGGGCTCCACAACATCCTGGTAATGTTGCTGAGAATATGCAAGAGCTCCAGGCTTTCCCAGTTACTAGAAATGCCCACGGTCTCCCTCCCTTTGATTTCCACGCTCCTTCCTAACATTTAAAAGCTCAAATCTATTTTGTTTCTTCCGGGATTGCTAACCAAAGCTGACTCCTGAATGAATTATGTCTCTGCTTCAGTTAGTCATCCCTTCAGGACGGATTTAGTAACTGCTCAGGGAAACCACGTAGAAACCAAGTTCACCGTTGGAAGGCAGCACCCACTCACTGTCAGCTTCATCTTTTTCCGAGCTAGAAAGCTGAAAGTGCAGCAAGTCAGCCAGAATTAGGCAAGTGAGCCTCTAGCCTCACCTGTTGTGTAGGAAGGCGGGTAAATTGATACATACCTAGTCCCAAACCTGACTGCAGGCTCTGGAAAGTTGCTGCAGTGTGAAATAACAGAACAGAGATAGCAAGTATTTACAGGAGAGTTCACCCTCCCCGTGTGCCAGAGCACCCCTTGGGGCAAACGAACCTCCTGCACGACTGCAGCTGCAGGAAGGGCTGCCAGCACTCCTCGCTGTGTGGGGAAACAGCCTGAACTTCCACCGTGCTTCCTTCTGAACTGCCACAGAGCTGGCAGCATGTGGAACTGCCCCTGAACTGAAGCAAATCTCTCCTTGAGGTGCAGAATTAGTAACGTTTTGACTAAAGAACTGCCTGTTCAAAAATGTATTTCTGACGTGTTTACTGCTTGTGTTTATTAAAGCTTGTATGCTCCTCCAGAATTTTGCATAACACTGGTTGACTAGAGGCACGTCATGTTAAAACTTGTCCTGATAAGCAATAATACACCAGAGTATTTTAATGCATAACTATGAGTCATGACACTGACGCTTTCAGGTAAGGACAGTTTATTTGCCCCTTTGAACAAATAAGGCAAGATATTTGAGAAAGATCAGACAAAATCTCCTGTATCAAACTCAGAGGAATGCAATAAAAGTTACCATTTCATACATATACAAACTAATGACCCAACACTATTATATACAAACAGCCAGATCTTACAAAATAGCATTTCAAGTCAGCACTTTATGCCAGTGTTGCTAGTTTCTTTGTTACAAAAAAATTAAAGCTACAAACTTCACATTTTTAAGTCTCATGTGACTGATATCATCAGTATCTCTGGGTTTTAGAAGCAAAGATAATGGTTTGTCCAGAACACTTTCAGCAATGCAGATGGACTCAAGGAGCATACAAATGCAGCTTCACAATTAAGCCAGCTTTTTGCTTACAAACTCTGTCGGAACAGCTTTCCCTTACGGTACAAGCCTTGCTCTTAGCCTGGAGGACTCTGAGACGTGAGCAGGTACTGTGCTCCCAAAGACTCTACAAAGACCAAAAAGGGAATTATTTTCTCTAACAGATTGAAAATCAGCGAAGGAGAAAATTATTCCTCTGCATTAGAGCTCCAAGTGCAAGAAAATTCATCAAGTCTCAGCCACTGCAAGCATTTAAGAAAGGTTCAAAGACAGTTAAGCCATTGGACCAGTTTTACTTATTTTGGTTCATTTGCTGTATTTTAAGACAATCACATCAGCAAAGCAGAGCATTTCAAGAGTGCTTACATTCAGTTACAGCAGTCACAGGTTGCGTATTCTATAAACAGACACCACCCTGTGGTGTTTCACCTAAAACTTGGGTTTTCTAATGCCCTCTGATCACTAGAAAGTTACCTACACAGTGCAGAGGTAAAACTACTCCCAGCAGAATCTGCTTGATCCACGCCACGTGCAAGCAGTGCACCGTTTACCATGTCACACATCCATGTCTATCACACCAGAGGTGTTGGGCCAGATCCATCCAAGTGACTAATACAAGCTCCAACACTTGACCAGAGAACTCCCTCCTACGTTGTGGGAGTTTCTTTGATGCAAAGGACGCTCACAAATATTGCTCATAATAAACACACGTTTAGGGCAAAACGTATTGCACAGACTTCAGACTGTATGAGCCCTGATGTTCACACAGCACTTCACTAGACCTCATAGAGAGTCCGGACTAAGGGATTTTAGCCTGTTAACAACAGCAAAGCTTTTAATTACTTCGTTTTCCTAATTCAAAACTTTCCTGATACTTAAGGCTATTAAATAGCTGGTTATCCCAGGAGGTACTCTTACTTCAGCACCCTAGGTACACTGCTTACTGCCTCCCTTTTCCCTTAGGGACAGCTGGTTTGCTGATCTCTCGAACAGCTGTGTTTGCACTGCGTATCAAATCGAGACAAACCGATGCAACCAGATCTGCAGAGGGGGTAAAAATGGCTTGGTTCCTTTCACAGCAATGGGGTATACCTGTTAACAGTAGCCAAGAGTCTGCTCCAAGGGGAAAAGAGCCTATGGAGGCGTGAAATGAACACTTCACCTCTCTAGCAGCATTTGATTCAGGAGACACGGCTATTTAGTTTAATTATCTGGGTGATGTACCAAGGCCTATTTCAGAAGAATGACATGGAAACTGTTCCCTCTATCAGAGCAAAATAAAAATTAATTGGCAGAAATACTTGCTCTGTCCAAATATTTCATCATATGCTAGATAGATCTAAAACGATGGAACTCTGCTGTTACAGCCCATGGGGCAGAGGCATCACTTGGTCTCTGCCCTGCAACTAGGCTGACCTCTTTGCTGCTTCTGTTTTGCTCTCCACTCTACTGGTGAGAGTTAATTGCACCCTCCTCACAGCGATTGTGCGTGCTGTGACATTTTCGTTGATTGAGCTATACTGGGCAGGAATGGCAGGGAAATTTAAAGGAAGAACACCAGAGCATCCAGAGGAACTGGAAGAGAAGAGACTGAATCTCTTCCAGTAGGACATCAGTAACTGTCTTCTCATCCAGATCAACTCCGCCTTTGCTCCACCACCATAAATGCACAACTTTGTTAACTCAACAAAGTCTTTACTTTCAGTTCAACTTTTCTGATGTGCTAAACCTTGCAGAAATGTGAAGGATTGTGAAATTACGTTTTTATTCAAGCATCTAAAATGTAAATTTGAAATGCAGCCTATAAAATATTTCACAAACTGTGGAGATTTTTAAGTCCTCTCAGACACAGCAGAAGTACCTAATTCCTGAGAGAGGTTCACACAACTTCCACCCATTCAGATACTGTTTCCTTTTCCTGTACTCCACCGTCAGCAGGGTCTCCCTGAAGGACATTTCCAAACAGACAGAGGAAGGGGAATCAGATCACCGATTGGCTTTTGGTTTTAAGTCATTGTGGATTTTGAATTACAGAATGTAATTTCTGATGGAGGCACAACATGCTTTATCTACTCGTGTTAATTCACAAAGTACACAAAAAGAGGACAAAACTGAGGTCTTGAACAAACCACACTTGCTTAAAGCACACAGTGTAAGGCATGGGGCTTATTACAGGCTTTTTAAAAAATGAGATTTAAGTTTCTTTCAAAAGGCTGGAACACTTTGTATATGTTCTCACCTGCTCTCTTCAGTGACCTAAAACTTATCGGTACCTTAACAGTAGAAAGATACAGTTAACAGCTTGGAATTGAGTCTGTGCATTCACAAAGAAAAACAAAAACAAAAACCACAAAAGATGCAGCCGTTAAATACCACAATCCGTATTAACTTAAAACAAAATGGACTACTGAAAGTTCAGTTGAAAAGAGAGTGAGCCAACTTTCATTAGCCTACTTCTATCTGTTCCTCTGATTTAAAAATGATCCCCCTAAAAACAAACAGTAACAAAACTCCTTCGGAATAATGTTTTAAATATATGTCTAACATTAAAACATACCATCAGGATTTTCCACTTAATGGCATTCCTGAGTTCACAAAGGTGCTATGGAAAAATAAATGAGCAGAAGTATTGCCCTCTATTTTGCTAGCGTATTTCAATAGAAATCAATCTGTTTAGTAGTCATAAAAGCAAGGAGCTGATTGTTTGAGGATGGAAGAATATTCTACCAGTGGCTCAGAAGTTCTGCTGCCGCCGCTTCTTGGCTTCAATGGCATCGAGGATCGGTTGCCGTTTTGACTGGTACTTCTGGCGGATTTCTTCAATCTCCTGCTCCATCATGGGGTCCAGGGCTGAGAGTCTCCTCTGAAGTTCATCGACACTCCAAGTCTTTAGCTAGCAGAGAGACAAAAAGAACAGACATTGACATCAGTACAGCCACCATCCACACATCTACAGGGATTTTGCTGCCCATCTGATGGTCACAATGCATCTTCCAGTAGGAGAAGGTGGAAGAGTTCTGCTCCAGGCTGCTGTGCTCCTCCCTCAGTGAGACTGGCATGAGCCTCAGGATACTGGGCTGCTTTTGCTCATTTTACAGATATGTTACATGCTCTGTTTAGTGACAGCGTGAGTGTATAAAACAACCAGTGAAATGTTTCCCCCATTGAGTTGTTTTTCTAATGCTTCATTTTGCAGGCTTAGAACAGAAATACTGTATTGAGATGGAATAGAAGTGAAGTGCTCTCCCCCTCCCCTTTCTTTGCAACTAAACTTCCTTCTGCTAAGTGACAAAGGGAGACAGAAGGGAATAGGAAGAAAAAAAATCATTGACAAAAGTTGCATCTGGGGAAAAAAAAAAAAAGCATGTTTATGTACAGTCAGGCTGAACCTCAATCATGGTGAGGAATTCAAACTCCTCTCAGTTAGAAATCCCAGAACACACACAATGGGTCACTTTGGGTCAGCCTCATACTGATATAATATGCAAGTACAATTTGTATTTTACTGTACACGTGAAGATGTCAGGCTAGTCTGGACAAGCTTCCCTTCACTGAATTCCCTATCTGCCTGCCCTTTGTTTAATTGGTTCTCTTGGGTGTGCCAATTTGCTGAGAACTGGCACAGAAAAGTTTTATTCTGTGATTAGAGATGCCAAGTGTGGCCTGGGACAGTTTAGATTGTCCATAGCTACACTCTTTACATAATATTATAATATTATAACCCGTGGAACAGAAGGCATTTTAGGCTTATGGTAAAAAATATGGACACTGGAAGTGCCTCAAATGTTCACCGAAGCACCAGTCCTTTTCCCATCCAAGACCAAGTGACCCCCAGAAACACACAGGAGACACTGTTTCACAGCCGCTGCAGCAGGATAGGAATGACTGTTTGTGCCACCTGATTTCAGTGACCACCTGCTGTGGAAACTAAGAACATGCAAAATAATTTCGGGGTTTTTTTTTCTGTGAACAAAGAAGTGTCAATTTTTAGACTTTCAACAAATGTTGTAACTGAGTTACTTATCTTTACTTCAGTTAAATGCAAGTGACACTGCTGTCCTGGTTTAGCTGTTAATTAGTCAGCTGTCATGGTTGTTCTCCAAGCCATTTCTGAATGAAAACACAGAGTGAAACACTTGCTGCCTATTACAAGGCAACAACTGAATTACTGGCTGTTGAATGGCAGTTATATAGTTCGCATCAGTCCTTAAAAACGTATGTAAATACTAAAATATGGAAATCCTGATCCTTCTTCCTGGGGTGGAAGAGATACCAGTCCCCAAACCTCAAAGTCATCTATTAGCTGATTTCTCACAAGGTCTTTTGAAATTCTTTAGCATATTCCACTGAATAAGATATTTCCTAGTTGCAGTTAGAGGATCACAAATCCACTTTAATAATCTAGGCACAAGTAAAACAAAACCTTTTTAGCAAGGGTGTATAGTCATTCGGCCTCTCCAATCAGCCAACTGTTCATTAGAAAGACAAAGCACTTCCTCCACCAAGATATACATTATTTATACACATTAATGCAACTTTACCAGACAGTAGTTTAAGCTGATGCATGGCACCAGTTGCCTTTTCACACTAATTTATTATGGAGCAGGTAATTATTCAACATTCCCCTTTCCTCATAGTCCAGGGCATTGAACACTCAAATAAAAATGCGAAAAAGAAGAAAACATGAATTCAAGTACTGAACACGTATACTAAGCAGCTATATCGGATCAAATGGCTGTCAGCTCTCACAGAGTACCCACCGCTAGAATATTGAAAGAGAGTTTTGGAACGGATTTAAACTACCTTGCTCATGGCTTAAGCCAACTACTAGGTGTCAGAAATCGTCCCAAGGCTGCAATCTTCCATAGACACCTTTTGAGCATTCTCCATCATCCTCCCAAAGTGCTGGGTGCTGCTTACAGCCAGAGACAAATCGCCAGAGTTGGCAGACCAGAGGGCAGAGCAGATTTACAGCGATGGTCTCTCCAGACCTCAAGAACATGGCAAGTAAGAAGAAAAAACATGCCCTGTGAATGTTCTTGAACATTCGTCGGACATCCTCCATGGATACCGACACACAAAGTCTTTCTGCTAACTGTAAGCAACTGCTTGCCAAGGGACGCAATGGCTTTGACAATTCCTGGGACTGTCTGTTTGTCAGGACAGACGGCTAACAGTATGGAAGATGCTTAGAGTACAGCTAAGTCTGGAGTGGGCAAAAGCCTACAGATACATATTAATATGAACAAATCGGGAAGTGGATTACCTGCGCAGATGCGTGATGCAGAACAAAGTAGCTACTTAGGGAGACTGACGACGGGTTAAACAGAACGGGGATGGTGGGAGAAGGAAGAGAGGCAAGTCGATGCCGTGCAAAAATCTAAGGGCACAGAAACATATCCTGTGCGTAATGCTGTGTGTTGATGAGGATGAACTAATTACAGAGTTTTTATCTGGAACAACGTCAGTGTGACTGCAAATGCCATGCTATTCCTAAAAGAGGCAGAGAAGCCAAAGGGCAACACTAGCAAAAGGTCCAGAACGTGACTGTTCACTACAGACGAGCCAACGAGAGACTGACAGGAGTCCAATTACTAATGAATGAGAGCCAAGCACCCACGCAGTTGCAGAGGATGCCTAGCCCTCTGCTCCCACTGTGCTTCAGGCCTGCGATAACACGAGCCCTGGGACCTGGGCTGGGCTATTACTCAGCTTGTGCTTCCACTTGCACATGCATCTTTAAAAG
>WAAD01021476.1:634282-663424 GCA_013389945.1 Fregata magnificens | reverse complement strand
GGCCTTTGTTTTTAAAAAGGGGGGGGGGGGGGGGAAGAACTGCTTAAAACATGATGGCCTCCATTTCACTTTGCTGCGTGGCATTTCACTGTAAGTCAATGCCACAGACAGACTTTCTCCCAGAAATGAAGTTTTTAAACTCTAGCATATCTGTCTCTGCAGCGGTAGGCTCCTGGGATACTGATGTTATTCTCTTAGAGAAACGCCAGAAGCAAAATAAGAAAAGAAGGACAAGGACAGAGCATTTCATGACAGACGGTTACTCAGGGTAAAGTCTCTGTGCTGAACAGCTGCAATTAGAGCTGGTTTTAGCCACGGGCTCAGTCCCATCCCTCTCCTCACTTCTCAGCAATTCTTCTGTTGTAAGAAGTCTAAGTGTCTTTGTAAAAGCTATCTATTTTTGTCCACAGTGATCAAATAGCTAAGACAAACCTTTAAAGGAAGGAATCTCATTTCACATGTAAAGACTGATACAAAATACTTGTCCTAAGGTTGGTCAAACACATCTATCAACAGGGAGAGGTGGCAGCTCAGCGAAACTGTTCAAGCAAGGTTGTATGTGCAGAAAGCTAATTTTTAACCGTTTGATTAACAGTTGCATTTTTACTCCAGGTTTTGAGAACGATCTTAACTCTGTAAAAATGCCCAGCTGAAGACAAGTGTCAGAAGTACAAGTCTTCACCTGAAAGCCTCTCGCCCACAGCCATGCATGCCATTCGTTGTTCCTCAGGCTGCACATATCACTGACAGCAGCATCTTGTTTTACTGTGCTGATGATTTCTACTATAGAATTCAGAAGGACATATTTAATTACATCCTTCAGAAGGACACAACCTATGGCCTTTCCATGCATACGCAGTAATGACGGACAAATCAGGAACAGATCATTTGATATACAATTTATTCCTCAAGGAGAAGATTTGTAAGCTATTCATGACATCCCTTTGCCAGCATTTCAGAATTGTGGATAACTACCCCACTGAACAATGTTCACCCCAGCAAACTGCTTCTGAGTTGCCATCCTTTCAAGTCAGAATTTTAAAAATAGGGGGAAAAAAACCAAATACCACTTGCATTTGTTACAGTCAGGTAAAGTGTCACTGCAACACGATATTCTACTGAATGTAAATGAATCTAAGCAGCAAAAGGAGACTAAGTAAAGGCTCTCTGCAGACATGTTAGACATAGCCACAGGTTTGATATTCAAGGGCACCATGGTCTGAAATTTATACCTATGCAGTTCTGTCCTGAGCAAGAGGCGGTCTAAAAACCTGCCACTATTTTTAAAACAGACCATGCCAGATTTATATTTCACACAACATCTACTGTAAAACACAAAGCTAGAAAATTAGCTCAGCCCCTTCCCTGTCCCCAAGAAAACCAAACAAAACACCCAAACAGTGAAAACTTTTTGAATTAGAAGCCGATGCAAATGATTTATCATGGTTCTCTTGATATCCACAGTCCTTACACTGAAGAGCACCCGTGCCTGGTTTTCCTAGAGCAGGGTCTGTAGCTTGACCAGTTTGGGACATAGCTTATTCCTCTGGTCCCTCAACAGCCCTTCAGCAGCACATGGTCACCACTGACTCAGACCAGTCTGCACTACTGACTTAAATACGATGTTGTCTGGTAATCCCCTGAGTCACCTCAGCTATCATTCTTATTTGCTCCTCTACCAAAAACACTGCTAGCAAAATCCTCTTGCTGCATGAATGATGAGCATCAAATAGAAATGAGCTGTTTCCCAGCAGCTTTCACACATTTCTCCCCCAACAAAGAGTTTTGACAGAGCACTAACTCACCGGCTGCACAGGAATCAAAAAATATTATCTTGGGCAAGTGAAAAACATGTTCCTCCTGCAACTTTCTTTTTACTTGCTGACACTGAATCTGATCCCTAGATTTAGCACAAAGCCTTTTCTTTGCATCTTTGCAACGTTTCATGCTATCTGGGCTTTGTTTTTAAATACCGCCTTAGAAGTTCTGAAGCTTGTGCCAAACATGAACCCTCCACCTCCAGGGAGGGGATGCAGTTGTTCTACCATCATCTTTCAAATGTGCAGATGGACCCTGACTTCTGGAACAAAATCGGAATATATACGACACTGGTCAGATGGGGTTATTTTCCTCACGGTGAAAGTATTTGAACAGTTTTGCAGAAGGAAGATATTCTCAAGTCTTGATACTACAGCAAATCCTACAAATAAAATTAGGAAGTTGTTCTCCCCTTCCTTAGCCTTCTAGTCATACCCCTCTACCATAATTTCTGCGAGTGCGAACACTTGTCTTCCACATGCTCACACAGAGTATTTTCTGAATATCCTCCCACCTTTACCACCAATAGCCTGTGGCTTTTTAGAAAGGAAACACCCAGCTGCAGCAATCGGTCTGCCTTTCACCCAAATATTCCAGGTGGCATTTACTGCTCAACATAACTTGATGTCAATTTTTAAGTTTTAAATAGCCTTTAGAAAAACTGGCTTTAGCAATTATCACTTCATAAGGGGCAGTGGGAGTTTGAAGACTAAAATACAGAAGTAATAAAATTACTGCTTCCCACGCTACACAGGGAAATAAATTCATAGTGGAAAAGATATGAGCTAGATGGGATCTAAAGAAAAAACAAATTAATTTTCTATTTAGCATAGCTTTTATTGTTATATCTTCCTTTTCTGCCTAGTTTTACACTGCAATCTAACAGTTCTTGACTGCATGCCCAGTGATCAAAGCCCCCCAAAGAAACTCAAGACATCTTGAATCATATTAGTAGGGAGCACGACTCTTCATTTACTTGTGTGTAGTTAGACAGGCAAAATCTAAACATGGCTTGAGAAGGGTTTTTATCCAAACCAAGTTACCCAAGCTACACTAAACATTAAATGCCAAATAGGAATTTGCTACTAGAGATAATGAAAAATATTACCACTGCAATATAGTAGCTACTTTGGAAAAACAAAACAAAACCAAAACAACCAACTGGGACTACAGTTGTATGGAAGCACATCAGAGCGCCTCACATGAGGCTACTGATTATCACACTCTACATCAGAAGCGGCTAGGTACCAGAGATAAGTAGAAAAGAATTCCTACAAAGAGTCTATTAAGTGTTCAGATGTCCTTTGGGAAGGGAGGCTCTTCACAAAAGAGACTTATTAAACTCTTGCTTCACTTGACCTTGGCTGTCAGCAATGCTATCAAGATGCTTCCCTTCTGATAAAACCAAGGGCACACTTCTACTTCCTCTCCAGGATCCTGTGGATCAGTTAGATGCATATCTGCCTCAACTTCTGAACTTTTCTTCTATCACCTCCTCAAGTAGGGTTTTATTTTTGGGAGGCAATCACCCATTGGATGCCACTTGCTGCAACTATTTGTAGCAACCACCTCAGAGTGTAATTCAGCTTGCAGCATGCGAGAGTGCATGGGTGCTATAGAAGTCCAGGAGCTAGGGAGAGGTGTCGAATCTCAAGGATTCATGAATGTGAGCTCTGACAAGTGTAAGAACTGAGATTATTCTGGAATTAGCCTTCTGTAACTTGAAAGACTGGTTAAACACTGAATCAATTAAACGCTCGTATCAAACATACTCTGAGGGAAGAGATTACTGAATAGTACTATGCACTTTTTTTAAACCAGCAAAAAAAGCATTCTATTTCTCTGGCCAAAATTAAATGAAGAGGGTGATTTCTCATGCTAAGCAGTGCTCCAGACTAGGTCTTGAAAATGGTGATATAAATTGGTGTTGGAATAGCATGCCATTTTTTTCCTTAGCATTTTTCCTGAAATGCTGGCGCAATACCATTTGGCATACTTTCAATCACTGATCTAAAAATTAAGTGCCTTGTTCTCATTTATGTTTCTAACATAAGGAGGTCTTGATGTAATGTATGAGCAGGCATTAACTATTTATTCACTCTAAGTTGTCCAATGCAAGGGACACAAGAATCTAAGAACCTACAAGGTACTTACCGCCCTCTTTTCATCATGATTGTCAGGTCCTACAACCTCACAAATCTGTCAACCAGCCATGCTACAGAGGGGCTACAGTAAATCAGAACAAACCCCAGTGCCTACACAAACATTAATTATCTTGATTTTCCCCCCTTTTAGCATTAGCACGTCAATGAAGTTTCTCACTGTTATGAAAGCAGTGGATGAAATGCACTCACTGTGGGATTTCATGCAAGATTAAAAATACAGATATTAATCTTTCAAAGGATTTGAAAAATAAGTCTCAGCAGCACAAGCTTCTGCTTTTAATGCATCTTAATTATTTAGGCAATGTGCTAGCAAAACACATCTTGGGCTGCAGCATCCAGTGCAAGTCAAAACAGCACTGCGGCTAGAATTTCCCAAAGAAAGTGAACAGGATCTGTGACCAGTGCACATCTGGAGACAGTTGCTTCAGGCCACCTCATCTGGACAGCAGATGACTTCCCACAAAGCAGTAACACTCGACTTTCAACTAGATCATCATATGCTCTAGAGGCCAAGTCAACTTAAGTCAGTGCAAGTCAAGCAGCTGAAACAGTTAAGTGAGTACAATCACATCACCACTTTTTGTGGAGGAAAGACAGACACTAACACACACTCAGCATTTGATCCCTAGCTGAACTGCAAAAAAGTTTTTTAATAGAGAGTTATATCAGAGGAGACCCAGGCCTTCTCAGATGACATGTTTGGGCTAGCTCTACCTTACTTTCACAAACGTGGAGTTTTACAGCTACTGAAAGTGAAACAACTTACTGCTACAACGCCAGTAAGGATCCTGGTTATTTTCTACGTAACTCTGCTTATTTGACTAAAATACAGGTGCATGATACCAGGACATTGCATCTGTACTACTCCTACAGAATTACTGGAAGGCAATGTGTGCCATTGTCCTTCCTGCCCCGCTCCCTGCCAGACTACGTTGTGAAGATCATGTCTAAATTGCAAACTTCCCTCTGTCCTGCATCTGCAGGAAGGACTACTGCCAAGACCTCTCTTTTCAGCTTAGCATCTCGCTAGCAGTTCAGCAAGGCTTCTCTCAAGCTGCCACACAATCACAGCCTGACAGGCTTCTTGGGAAGCTGCCCTCCATGAAGGCACTGCTGCTCATGGCATCAGTACCACTTCACTGATGGAGTCTCACTCACCAGTGGCTGCCGAGGCCACTGCTCTTCTCTAGCAAGAGCTGCCACAGTTTTATTACTCAACTATCTCTTATTTCAGGCTATATTTACACCCATAACGTTTGATCCTGCTGGTTCAGCAAGGACCATCCTCAAGCATACTTTCAGTAGCAAATTCCTGGGACCGCTATGGAAGAGACATACATACATACTTTAGATACACAACTGTTCCTTCACCAGCTAAGAGGCATCTTTACTTTCTCACCCTCCCCACAGTTTGAAGTTTTCCCCCATTTCTCAAAAGCCTGTAAGAGCCAGGGGGCAGCTTTGCAGTTGGCAAGATGTCAGAAAATTCCCAATACAGAAACCAATTTCAGAGGATTATAGCAAACATACAGATCTCCCTGACTACCCAGACATAACTACGCAGCGATTATGCAGAGCAGTTACCCACAGAGCAGAGAAGACTGCACAACTGTGGGAACACCGTAGCCTGCGTCAATCACTCTGGCATCCCTGAGTTACTCTTAGCCAAGAACCGCACTTTATCAATCTTTACTGTAATCCCTAAAAGGTTCAAAAAAGTTTTGCTGTTCCAGCCAGCACAACCGTATAACCTTTGCATACTGTTATTACCCTCAGCAATGTACAGAAATTATATTAAGGAAGAAAACCCATCCAAAGCTCTACTCATTGATATGAGTGGTCATTAAAAAAAAAAAAAAGTCTTTTTTATAAAGACCAATGCATTTTAATCTTCTGAGCTCCAAGATTAAATTTCCTTTTTTAGCCTTAGTATCAATTATGAGTATGAATAACCTTATTCACTTCCAAAATCATCCCAAGCACCATACACACTTAATCTAAACAAAGGAAATGACAAATTGTGTCAGTGTTATTCTGCAGCACTGAACTTCAAGAAGTCCGAACCTTAAAATCCTTAGGGACTTAGAAAGTGGCTGACTAATCCTGTAACCACAAAGACAAGTTATCACACTGGGGTTTTTTTCAGTAACTGAATTAGAAACCAAGCTAAAAGGTCAACCTGCTTGGANTGGGGGGAGGGGCGGGCCAAAAAAGGAGCATCACTTGCTTATAAAAAACACTTGCTTGCCAGAGATTTGATTAAGGAAGAACACAGCAGAGGGTTTTTTTCCTTCTCTAAGTGATTATGCTTTAATTTTCTTAAGTAAGAGTACCAAAATACCTCTGGACATGCTAAAATAAATCATGTCATTGGGCTTTGAAGATCTGGCTAGCTGCACAAATCAACTGTAAAGTACACAGCTGACCAACGTGGGTTTTTTTCATGGGGTTTTTTTGGTTGGTTGGGTTTTTTTTAAGAAAAGCAATCTGTCAGAAAATGCTGATTCCTTTAAACCAAATAAAATTTGCTACAAATCTGAGAGGTTTAACTAAGTTCTGCTAGAAAGGGTACGTGGGTCTGTAATGGAGCTTCCTTCCAATCCGACATACCCTTTCCTCCTCTCTCCCTTGCTCTTAAGGGCTCTACTCAGTTAAGGATTAACAACCTATTTATTTATTCAGGATCACTTATCCTGAATAAAGCAGAACTCCTGAAGAAGTAGAAGTAAGAATACCTGAAGTAAGAGTGATTCCTTCATACAATATTGCTCAGCGTACTACTACCATGAAACACAAATGTAACTGAAGTGGTAACCAATTAGTTAACACTAAATCAGTATGTGAATACAGTCTTCGTTAATAACGTGGAGCGGGAAGTTTGCTACTGGTATATTAGCATCCTTAACTTATCTGAAGACTTCACACACTTAAATCTGCAATGCACAATGAAGGCTTAAGACACGCAGTTTCAGTTTCAAAGGCTTAAGGCTGTATCCTCCATGGGAAGTAGCCATTACAGTTTTAAACAACTTTGGCCTATCTATATTAACACTTCAGAGTATTAACCTTTATTCAGCAAATGCTTTTAATTTGAGTCTTAGTCTCCCAATTTATTTCCGACTCCAGGAGAGCTGCTGCAGGGGGTTTGTTTCCAGGAAGACCACACCAATTCCCTACCTCGTGTACCCAGAAGTGAGGTTCATCACAAAACCCTGGTCTGACGCTGCTCTGCCTCCCCTCCTTCACTAAGGCAAAGGAAGCAATAGTCGCATTTTGAAGTCAAGGAAGACGGGAGAGAGAATGAAAAGCTTTCTGAGGAAAGACTGAACTACAGAGATTTCCAGGGCATTTTGAAAAAATGAATAGCTGCATGACCATGGGAGAGGCTGTCGCCTTTAAAACCAGGGGCGTATGTTTAACATCTCAGAGACAGGTATTTTTTTGGGACAGTCCCCCAGTGAACCACCTCCATAAAAATCCATGTCGCATGAACCTGCACGCCTCGCCATGCAAGGTTTTCCCAAGTGTTCACTATTACTTGGGCATCTATTTATAATGATCCTGCATGATGGTGAGACACAAAACAAGAAGGAATTAAGCACTTAATTTCTGAGTAATATTCCTTTCAGACTGTATCAGTCTTTATGTATTAAGCTACTCTTTCTCTCTTTTTCTTGAAGGCCAAAGCTTGGGTTCTGAAGCTATCTGGTCACTGAAGTTATTGAAATAAGAGCATAAGAGCTAAGGCAAACCTCCCAGGACACCCTGGCCAGTGGAAGCAGCCACAGCCAACTGCAAACTCCATTGCCTTCTCTGTATGAGCAAGTCCTCAAACATGCCTCACACACGATGAAACTCCTCCCTGCAAAGTCTCCTGGTGGGGTAAGCAGGGAGATACCCAGTAATTACACACACCGAGTAACACCGGCAATAAGCAACATTTAGATTTTTCTGCAGGTTTTATAGTAGTACAAGAAGAGGGTGCACAAAGGCAAATGCACCAGGTCCAGAAGTCAGAGCTGAGATAACTTTGCTCCTCCACAGGACGTCATTTCAGGCACTTGTCCAGATAAGATCCTGCCCATTGGAAAGTATTGACAGAGGCTTGCTGGAGACTTTATCCCCAGGCTTTTCCCTTATGGTCGAGAGACTCCATCCTCCAAGAGGCAATCCAGAGCAGCTATATTAGGCTCCTGATGCAAAGAGTCCCCAAAAGGAGCCCTTTTTGCTACAGATGAGAAAAACCTGGACAAGCTTGTCTTTTTAAGCTACATTACCCTTTACAAACATTTGTACTGACAGATGAGTTGCAAGAAGATTTTAGAAGCATTTCAAATAGATCTCATTTGAGCAGCAGTGCTCTTTCTTTAAGGGAGATGCTGAGCCAAGAACACACCCAGCCTTGAAAACAGACCTCAAGGCGTAACAAGTCTCAAACAGGTTTTCTAAAGAATTCAGTATGCTCAGAGATTTTTCCAACGTCACATCTTCAATTATTAATTCCTCTTCCCTTTCTCCCAAAGCAGAAATGCACATTGCAGCCTGACCTTAAACATACAGCAGTAGTGGAACAAATGCCACAGTCAAAGACCCTGGCTGAAGTTCTGTTAGTTACTCAGCTCATCCACAAAACTTTCAGTCAACATCTCCGCTGATTAAATGCTACAGTAGGAAAGGGGCCTCAAAGATACTCCAGGATGTTGAATTTACACGTCTGAATACTCTCATATAAAGCTGATTTCACCTTACATTATTTCAGTCTCCATTACAGGCTATGACCTAAGCAATTCAACAGAAACAGCAGCAACTCATTTTACTTCCCACTCACTGCAAGTTTCATTTAAAAGCCTTATGTCACAGAAGGCCTGCTATATACAAAAATACAGCAAAAATGAAATTTTGACAGCAAGTTGTGGCAGTAAGTGCTTTGCAATCAATGTCAGTATGCACCAAAGTGAAAGCAGGTGGTGAACAATGACCCTGTTCCCAAATGTAAGACAGCAGAAACCTATTCTCTTCCACAGCAGATATGAGTCAAGCCACTGAACTACCTTTTGCAACTTCAAATATTGCTAACAAATTTTAAAACCAAATGCGGTATCTTCTGGGGTTTTTTTTTTTGTTGTTATAAAGGGAATTTAGAAAGGTTTATAAAACTTACAGACATAGAGCTTGCTGTAAATCACATTGGTGGTTTGAAGCAGCCATGAATTCGGTGAGGTTTGCAGTAAGGTTCAGAGTGTCTTCCTCATGCAAATGTTACACAAGATTCAAGACCACTTAACAAACAATAAAAGAGATAAGCAAGCTGTTCCTGGGCTTATTTTTAAAATGACTGTATGTTTGATCACAAGGTGACAAAATGAACCATTTTTCCTTAATAAAGATGTCACTAGCTAAAAGTATTTGCTGGGAAGAACATACTAAATATGCTGAAAAGGTAATGCTTAAAAGAAACACAAACAATTAGCAGAGCTTTAAAAATTCTTGGCAGATGGCTGAAGAAAAAAAGGAAATCCATTTAAGGGACATCAGTGTTATGAATCAAGGCAGGTGACATTTAAAACCAATGAATAAAACATCACAAAAACCTGTCTCTTTTTATAAATCATACTTCACGATGGAAATTACAGCTAGGTACTACACTTTACGATCTCCCTCAATTAGCAGGAGATACCATGGGGTTTGGAAATTAATAGTTGTCTATTCTGAACTGTCTTCTGTTGTCAGAAATATATTCTTTTTATTAGAGTCTGTTTTTTTCCCCAAAAAAATTATGGTCTTAATGCTCTCCCATTGAACAAAAGTTTTATTTTGGATGCAGCACAGCACAAACAAGTTTACTTGTTTCCCCAACTAGGAATCAGCCCTAGTTCCATAGGCCCTAGACAGGGTTATCTATCAGCCATCCCATATCTGGCTTTATCTCTCAAACTGATGAATGCCCTAGCAAATATATTCAATTTACAATCAAAGTAAGACTATTGGAAGAAATCGGTGCCTGAGAAGTAATTTTTATTCCAGCCACCACTGGGAAAAAGAGGAGTTCATGATAGATGAAGGGAAGAAACTTTTGGACAGAGAAATCCCTGCAGATTCACTCAAAGCGTTTGGTTTAGTCTTGGAAAAAATGTTGTTGGAAAAAAGCTCTATTAACCAAACATTGGTTTTCTTTTACGCTAAACTATACATATTCAAATGAATTTTTGGAACAGTCAATCTTTGTTCATCACACAAGGGTCAGAGTAACTTACTCTCTCAGAAAAGAAAGAATGTATTGCATGTTTCATAATAATTCAATAGAAGTCTCAAGATTATTTGATTCCCAAATAATCCCCTTTAAATGACCTGCAAACGTGCACACTCTAATAAAGCTTTTTTTTCTCCTGTCCAAGTGGATAGACCTTCTGGAGTCTTAGTAACCAACTAGGATTATTCACTTGAATAATTTGGATGGGGGAAAGGACAAACAGAAAGATTAGTGTAGAGGCCTGCATCTGACACCTTTACCAAGCTGCTTAAAAGACAGAAGTAAAAAGAAGGTAAAGCTCAGAGGGTCACAGTAGAGTCAGGAAACAGTAAAGAATGATAAACTATAAAAAAGTCACACAACAGCAGCTTACCCATATAATACAAGTACTTTTCTTCCAGCATCTGCCTTATCCATGTGTCCTCATCATGCCTTCTTCCTACTGCTAGAAAAGACCCAAAGACCAGTTCCAACAAAATGAGAGCCAATTATTTAGCCTGCCATCATTTTCAAAGCCTGCAACTGTACAGAAAACACTCCCAAGTTTTTAATCGATCGAACTTTTAGAAGGACAGACAAAAGGCAGTAAAGCTATAAAGCATCAATATTAGATTGCTAATAAATGCTATCCAAATGAATGTTCAAGAGAAACCAAAGACATTGAATGTTCCAGGTACTGGTAGACAACAAGCTGTTCACAAGACAAATGACACCTTCACAGACAGAATACAATAAATTAGAGACTCTGGTCATGGTAAAACAGAACGTGTTTACTCTTATTGATAAGCAATAAATCACCTGCCCTCTAACAGTTCCTCCCTATAAATCACTTCCAATGAAAGAAACAGATGATTCCAGTATGCAGCCATTCTTCTCCACAGTCCTGAGCTGGGAGAAGAAATATACTGTGCTGAGTGATCTCCATGTTTAACTGTAGTCATTCTATAGTGGCGTAGGGGAAGCAGCAGGGCCATGCAAGAGACATAACACTGTGCACCATGAGATACCAGCTGCAACTTCTGCAGATTCACAGCAGGGCTGAGCAGCATACAGAGCCGCAGTGTGCATCAGTCACTGCACTTCCCTGGTTTGGACTCCAGCCTGCAGTGATCCATTGTGGTTGGCATCCTTACCACCTGGACCACACCTGATGTGCATAAGTAGACTCTGATATGCAGGCATTGTCAGGCTGGTGTCTACCACCAGACTCAGAAATACAATATGATCCTAAAGCAATTTGACTTGCTTTGAAAGAATTAAGTTTTCTATAAACTTTTCAGGAAGAACTTCAATCTCTTGCTATCACACCAATATCTATTTTGTCTAACTAGAAGGAAAAGGATTCACATTCATGATTTCACTGTAAACCAACAGCCATTTGTCCCATTGAACAAGCTGAAGACACCATTAGACTAACACACTTTCCTTCTCTGCTGGTAAAGAAAACAGAAGTGGTTTTTACTTATTTATTTATTTTAAAAATCTTTGTTTCCAATGTAATGTTTCAAACTAAGTAAAAGCATAGAAATGAGGATGTTAATAAAAAACAGTATATCCCAGATGAGAGCAGCATAATGAAACATTGTCTCAGCAAACAGAAAAGCATATTTTTTTTTACTACTTCCAGAAAAAGAATTATATCTCCACTCAGCTAAGAGGAAGGCTTGCTTCCATTTACGTTATACTTGTAAAAAAGAAAGATCTAAGCAGTAGCTGTTAAAAGCTCTGGCTAGAAGCTGCTTACAGACAGACAGGCACAAAAAGTATCACGGTTTCCTATCAAGTAAGTATAAATGGACATACAGTTATTTGAAGTTATTTAAAAGAGGCCGCAGTTGCAATACCAACTCTTGCAGTGCAGGTAATTCAAGAATTCCAAAAGATGTGAATATACTTCTAGAAACTGGACTTTATTAAAATCTAAGTGCTTTCTTGATGTTTTGCTTCAACAGTTTGCCAGACTATTGCTTTGTCTCTTATTTGAACAAATTGCAATTGCAAGTGTGAAATATGTTTCTGTTGCTCATTCCTTTGTCCCACGGGCTTAGTGAACCATCCAACTAACTCCTACAGCTTCCTGCTCCAAGGAGCCCCTGGCAGGATTCAGTGTAAGGAAGAGGAACACCGTCTGGAGCAAGAGCTTCTACACAAAACCAAAGACCACAGTAAGTGGTTTACAGACACTTCTGAAACAAAGGTGCCTCATTTCAAAATCAGTGACTTTTAAGGAGCACAATCCACGGAGAAGTCGGGTATCGACAGCAAGCTGTGGCCCAAGCACTTTGGAAGCAACAGGCTGGAGAACTCGTTACTGGAAAAGATCTCTAGCTGTGGGATCAAACCCAGCCCTTCCTCCAACTCCTGTAACTCAGCAAAGTCCCTTCTCTGCCCATCTCTGTCTAGCAGATGGTGAGGTGGAGACAAGAACTGCTGCTTGTACACAAGGGCTCTGACTGTGCAGCCCTGACAAAAGTGGCAACTGATCAGCACCTGCATTCTCTCCCCCAATTAGAGGCAATTAACACCTCCTGCTCATCCTTCCTTCTTTTGCCTTGCAAAAATTGCAGAAGCAACAGTTCTGCTGCTTGCAGGACAGTCTTCCCCAGCAGCAGAGAAACAGATGTCACTGTGCACTGAAAAGTGATAAAGTCTGTTTTGGAACTGGGGGAAATCACACCAATCTTTCCTGTCCAAAGAAATTCCCACCAGCAGCCGAGACACTTCTCAGAGGGAGCTAAAAAGATGAGCTAGTGCAGAGAACAGCACTCACAGTATGGAAACACAAGACCTGAAACACAGGTTCGCTCACAGCAGACTGAAGCATGGTGAACCTGTGAACAAAGGCCACGACAACAGCCATCTTCCGCAGTCCTTCCACAGAAAGCTGGGAGATTTGCCATGTCTACTCCCTCTACTTCTGCAAACCTTGACACTCTCAAGGATATACGTTAATTTTTTTTTAAGGAAAAAAGTTCTGCTCTAAAGTTTTTCTGCTTCAATGAGAGAACCTGTGAAGGCAGACCCTCTTCGTTAAGCCAAGGAGTGAGAAGGAAAGACCAAAACTACTGGCTGTTGATAAATTTAGGAATAGGAAAGGTCTGATTCACCAAGACCTAGCAGATGCAAGCAAATCAAGGTCTTCCCAAAGGAAGCAGGATACTTCTTAGGAAAGAGACATAAACCTTGTTTCTGAATGTCAGCTTCCTTCCCAGAGCTGCAGTAGCAGGATGGAGATTGCCAGTGCAGAAAACGACTGCTGACAGTTGCAGTTCTCCGCTGAGGTACTGCAGGTGAATGGCAATGCTTTCCTTCAAAAGCTCAGCTATCACCTGGTGTTCTTCCAGTGAAGCACAGATAGCAAGAGCAGCTAAAGACAACATAAAAGTGTCTGTATCAATTACGCTCTTGACAGGCTGCCTTACACAGGCCAGGAATGGTTGGCAGATACACAGGTGCTGGAATCAAAAAAGCCTTGGAGCAAACAGCTTCAACTCCTTGGGTAAAGCCCGCAGAAAGACTTGATGTCCTGCAGTACTCTTGCTCTAGTGTCTGTTAAAAGTTCAGGTCCTATTTCACTCCACATCCAAAATAAGCCCCTGGGATACTTAATTAGCATAGATTCACTGATATATGAAAAATTATGAATTCGAGTTACAGCAAAACCTAAGCTCAACACACAGGTATTAAAAAAAACCCAGCAATTGCATCATGATGGCAAAATTCAAGACTGACAGGGGCTCTACTACCACTCATTTTCGCCAGTGAAACCACAGTCATGAAATAAAACTGAAAAGGTTTCAGTATTGTCATAGCTACCATAAGCCATGAATGGCTGGAACCTGCTAATTTGCTAACAAAATAGGCTTTCAATAAAAGAATTAGTGATAAAATACACAACATTCATGACTGGATGATCCACAAATATGTGCTACAATAGGTTTGGCAAGACTGAAAGCCTTTTAAGCAGGGACAGAATAAAAAAAGTGATCCCACTTGATCCGCAAGTGATATTAGAATACTGACCTGCTCAGAGGAGCTAAAAGGCTTTTAAAATAGGAATAAGCAAAGGGTTTGTTGTGTCTAAGGGCAAGAAACACTGCACAATTAATTTTGCCGTATGTTACAGTACTACTGAAAGATTAAAGTGAAAAAATGTATGACAACATCTAAACAAATCTTCTAGCATTATTAATTTCGGTCTGTGCAACGGTATGTGACTAATGTTCACTGGCAAAATTAAATTCAACTACAAAAATTTTGAGATCTGATTATGGCAGTTAGGAATTCTACATACAGTGCAGCCTGCCCGTTAACAGCCTACCCCTGCAGCATTCTCATATTAGAGTTTGTTATAGTCTTCTTAAAAGCAAGAATTTTTGCCCATAATTAGTATTTTTCCCCCCATGTTAAATAAATCATAATGTTCTTGAAAACATTTTTCATAATTAAGCAGGGCTTAAATCTTTAGAGATCCTTGTTCAAACATGAGCAGGGATAAACATTAACACCATCGGGCATTGACTAATCAGTTAATAATAACTTCTACCTCAGAAATCCAAGGCTGGAAATACACTGCTGGAAATACAGTGGGTTTATGCCATCTCCGACCACAACCAGGACACAGCCAGAGCATCACGTTTGGGAGGAATGGAGTTCATCACCTTTTAGAACAGGATCTCTGGGTTTTCAGCTCTGCAGTGGATGGAGCTGACTTGATCTAACCCTTATCTAACATGACATTGCCATTGTGATATAAATAGTGTCTTCCTTGCCTGCTTCAGAGGAACAATGTTAGTCAAGAAAAGGTCAAATGGTTTTGCCACAGGGAAAAAGAGCAAAAATCTTCTGTAATTTAATATTGCCCTTTTTTTTTTTTTTCTTTTTTTTTTGGAAGACAGGAGACTCCAGGTGCTATTCACATAGGAGGGAGAGGAATGCAGAAGAGAAGACAAAGCATATTTATCTAGTTTGCAATAGCACAAAGCAATAATATTTCAATCATTTCTTCAGGCCCAGGAGGAACTAGTATTCACCTGGCATCTCACTGATCTCATCTTTACTTGGAATCCTGCAAACTCTATAAACAAAGTCTGCTCAAACCTGCCTACTTTGACAATGCAGAAATAAGTTATAGCTGCAGGCAACTCTAGGACAGGTGTACTTGATACACCTACTAGTGAATGTATACTTTCTTATGCCACAACGCTTATTGCATTGATGCTTTCAATTAATAAAGCATTAATAAACATGAGTTTTACCCATAGCTAGACAAATGGATCTATTTTCAACTAAACAGGAAAAATACCCAGTTTGAAGTCTTTGAATACATTACACAACCTGAGGTTACTGCTACTAACCCTCATATAAGCACTATACAAACACCCACATATATTTAATAAGGTTGCTTTCAAGCATTTTTCTTATCCTACAAAGACAGTAGCTCTGTTCCAAAATTTGCATGCAAGACAGGCTGGTATATTCATACACAGTTGAACTGGAGAAATACACAGAGCTCGGAAGCAAAATTTCTACAAATTACTACATGAAGGTGACCCAAAGCCCGATTTATTGCTAGCTTTTATTGCTTGCTTTTATTGCTTCCAGCACACTGGTAATCTATGCACATGGCAATACTTCAGTACTAATGGAAATCAGTAAACAAGGTCACATGCGTCTCAAACAGTTGCTTTGCACATTCTAAAAATACTTGTAGGTCCCATTTGCTAGAATGGCACCGACCTTTCCTTGTGTCATCTACACTGCCTGCGCCGCTCACTGGGTGTAGCCTGCACCTACAGCTCATGGGATGCAGGGTGGAATACATCCTACTCAGTGGAAATAACGGTAATTGCTGAACTTGTTATCAATCAAATTAGAAAGCAAAATAATTACAGCAAATTTCCCCTTGGGCCATCTTCTGCAGACTACAAAAGACTTCTAAGATACTCCAAACCAGCCCATCTTTCTTGGGAAATACCACACATTGAAAAATAATTGTTTATCATTAAATTAAGTTACAGCATGTAAGGTGAATGACATAAACGGAGTATCTGACTCGACTGGAATCATGTGTTTGGCCCAGACCCTGTGATACACAGGCAGCTTGCAGGTTATTTTCGCAAAACATGTTTATGCAGTGACTTTAAGCCTTCAGGCTAAACATAACATAGTGCAAAGGGCTACGAGAGAACGCAGCAGGTCCCCTCAGCTAGCCATCCTTTTCAGTCTAAATTAGAAAACTTGAGATGGAGCAAAGACAACAAAATATATGTAACAGCAGCAGTCTATACAATCCGTACAAAGAGAATGAAAGGCTCCAGCTATTATTCCAGCCTTAAAGTAAAGCATCTCCTCGAGTCTTGACTAGCAGAGGGATTTCGCTTTCCACGCTGCTTTGTGAAGGTGGAGTGAATCTCACCAACTACTGAATGCAGCGTGACAACCTGAACCATGGGCAACACGAACAGACATCATAAGGGCACACTATACAGGTGAAGTAAAAAGTGCTTGGAGTGAAGTATCATGGAAAGAAAATACAGCAGAGGGAACAGTGTTCAGCAGAGCATGCATCTTCTGGCATTTTGAACTCAAACCATAAATTTTCCATCCTCACAAAAAGAATTAAATCATAAAATTCATGAATAATACATCTTTCTTTGTACTTCTGAAAAGTTCCTGAAAATTCTGAGCACATGAACCTTTAGTTAGGAAGACTGAAATTGAAGATTTGAAAGAGAAATGAAGACAAGCTCGATGTTTATATAATAATACAAAACCCAGTGCCAAAGCTTGAGAAAAACAAGGAAATTCAATGGTTCTAACACTATACATTCAGGATTTGCATTTTACAACTGCCATCTGGAATTCTATTTTTTAATTTTAAACGCATAATGAGGAAGTAAAGCAAGACAGCTTGTACCTTCATGTCCTCAGGCTTTTTTGTTCATTTGTTTGTTTTTAAACAAGGAAAATATACAGATAATGACTGGTTATGATTACTGAGAAATACCTAAAGAAAATGAGTTTTTCAAAATGCCCCATTCAAATGCATTAGCAATTAGAATCTCCTCAAGTTTCCATTAGTCTGTCAAAACAAGAAATAATCTTATAGCAGCTTTGACTAAAACTCTTAAAGATTGTCACATTGATTGAATTTCGAAGTATAGACTTACAAATTCGTAGTCTCCATCCTGTGGTACTTTCCAATCAGATGAATTTTTTGTCTGGCCAGACACATTCTTCCCAAAGCTATTGATTTGATTTTCCTTCTCCTTCTGCTCAAAATATTCAAGGAATGATGGTTTGGCTGGCTGCATCGTTTCATCCCTCCCTGGAAGTATTAAAAACAAAAAAAAATCAGTTGTTTTGAAAAATAGATTTTCTATTATACTGCCTTACATCATGCCCAAAAGTGATTTTATTTTTTTAGCACACATTAAATCACACAGTACTGCTAAAGTACTATTTTTTCAGCAGCTTTTCAAATATAAAACTGACTGTACAGTGAGAAAACTGGAGGAGGGAAGCTTAAAGCCCACCACACAAGTGATTACAATGCTGGAGGCCTTGGCCTCTAGACCTGCAATCCATCCATCAAAGCACACCACCAGGTGACCAAGCTTCATGTACTGAATGCTAGAACTAAACTGCTTCCAGCTTAGAGAGGTTGGGTTTTTTTCATCCCAGGCAGGTTGCATGTGCTGCAAAATACACAAAGTTCTAAAACTAAACAGCGTTGCTTTACAAGCAGAAACTCATCTTTGTATTTATAAATGGAATAGTACAAAAGCGAGGCTTTCAAAGACCACGTCTACCATACAAATATCACATAACTTGCCTTGGGTAGAAGTAGTCAAGTTCTACATTTCTTGGGTAGAAGGGATTAATTAGTTTGCAAAGCTTCATTTTTTCTTTTTATAAACACTCAGTAAGTTTTCAAGTTTATTGCCCTAGTTTTCTTTTTGTGAGTTAATTCCTCTGTACACACTTTCTTAGTGGATTACTCAAATAAGCCAGATACATAGATTAATCATTCAATTCTAGACTGCATTTAAGAAACTTGGGGTAATAAGAAATGGACAAGGGTACAAAGAGAGACAGAGGAGTCAAAATAACCCCCTAAATATGAATACTTTGATTTTTAAGAGCAGGTCTCATAAGCCTCCCAAGCACCATTCTCAATAACAAAGAGCTCACTGGTACTGATGGGAGAAGAAAGGATATAGCCAAGAGCACAAAGGTTTAGCACAACTAGATTTACATTATTCTTATTTGTCTAAATTATTCTTTAGAACAAGCAGAGGTTAAAAGGAAGAACACTGCTGATCCATTAAGAGCAACGAGCTATTAAAACTACATTCTCATAGGGTGCCTAGGTATGTTGGGTAGTTGGTGGGGTTAGGGATATGAGCACTAATGTACCCCTTCTTCCTTCAGCCATCACACCACCCGAATCCCTGCTCGTGTGATTTAAGTACCATTACATACAAATAAATCTAGCAACCCATTCAGTGAACAGGTTTCTAGCACTGAAGGAAGAAACGCAAGGTCACAAGTTCCCAGATCAAAGCAGACCCCCAGTGCTGTTTGGAGAGAGAGGAGGTGGGCTTCAGCTGTAGGGTGACGGCAGCGCAATAGGGAAGGAAGTGATGAAAAGTGAGAGGATGAAAATACTGATTCCTAGCAGAGCCTGCTTAAAAGCCAATACAGGAAGTAAACACAGAATTTAACTTCACAGCAAGTCAAGACTGAAAGACCTTCACTACCTCCAAAGGAAGATTTCTTGACTAGTGCAACTGGTGCAGCATCAGATGCTGCCCAGACTACTCACACCTAAAACTGGCCTGATCTGTGAGTTACAGTGCAGCTAATATCTTGTAAAGAGTCTCAATCTAAATGAAGAGGCAGGCTTGCACAGAAAACATGCTTTAACAGGGGTGCACCGCAAGACCATGACAGCTGCAAACACAGCTAAAGGCTACTCGCAGCTTAATGCCATTGTGCTGCTCTTTATGATAAAATGCTTCACAAAAACCTGTGAGCATAATGGAACTAAGCACTGTAACAATACCTAGTAAAATGTTTTTGTTCTGATAAAATATGATTCTCTAGACACTGGAGTAGGTTAATCATACTTGAAACGTATGTTTTAGGCAATGCAGAAACCATCATTTTCAGAAAGCAGGATTAGGATTAGAGTTAACAGAAAATGGCATCAGAATAGCCTAATTCTGGACTGTGGAAATAAGTTCACTGTTAAATGCCATACATTTGAAATAAACATAATCTGTCAGGCAGGCAATCAACCAAAAGTTTAGAGCTTCAGACAAGCACACAGGGGATGGAGCCATCCTTTGAGGGGTTTGCGGGGTCTGTGTAACGCAGAGACTCTCCTAAAAGAGTCTGTACAGAAGGCAGGCTATCACAAGACAGTCCTCACTAAGGACATTCAGCAGTGCTTTCCTCTTGAAAAAATATTAGCTACTCTGGAAACCCATTAAGATTTAATCACCGAATACTATTCTTGCACATAAAATTGCCATCCAGTGATCCAGAACTTCCCTGGCAGACTCTGTCTGATCCTCAGACAAGTGTATGAATTCCTTGGTCAGCTATGAGATACTTTAGGAAGTGATTTGTCTATAGACATGTTAAATACAGAACAAATTTCTGCAAAGTATGAGAAATCTTGGCAGGATATTTGGGTTGCAATACTGAGAGAAGTGTGGCTCTACACAGCCTGAAATGTCACGATGCATTTTGAAAAAGCACTGCATCGTACTGCCTCTCCAGGGTCAGCTAAAAGCTCAAGCGTAAACTGAAGTGCTTATACTTTTGCACCATGACAACTGGAGCAAAGACAAATTATTCTACCCCTGGCAGTAGTTCCCCCTTTTTTAAAAACAAAAACAAAAAACTCAGCTTACAGAATTAGATCAAGACAGACACCTTCAGACAGGCTGCGTGAAGGTCAGTCAGGGAACACGTCTGCGAAGTGGAGAACAGATTTGCTGTTGGGAATAATTACTGAAATACAATAGCAATCCAATTACTGCTAAGTGATAAAACATTTATTTAGAATGAAGTAAACACACCCCTTGTATTCTGCTGCAGTCCAGCCTGTTTGAAGAAGGAGGTAAGTTGTTATGGCCAATCACAGCAATGTTTAACACCAACAGATTTTGTAGAAATAGAGGAATTCATAAGTACACAGGCTAATCTATACACAGCTTACTAACAGCCAGCCTAGGTCTCAGTAATTCAGGCTTCCTAGGGAAAAAAAAAAAAGAAATCTATATCAAGCTTGCACTCTATGTTTTGAAAACAATTGTTTGCAGCACAGGAGACTTCGAAAGCAAGTGTTTCACTCCAGTGACATTGGCTTATTCAGTTCTGTTCTTTTTTTTTTTTTTTTTTTAAAAAAAGACTGTTCACTCATACCAGCCCTTAATTCAGAGTATCACTTAAAATAATCATGCTCGTTTCCCCACATCTTGTATTTTACCAAGAACTGCAATATTTGTAAACAACTAGTTACATCTACAGAACAATAACCTATTGTAGCATCACTGAATTATTGAAAAGCATATCCAAACTCAAGCTTTATTTAATAAAACTCCTGTTTGCATGCAGAAATGAAACAGACAAGGAAGGAAGCTCATAAAGCAGTGGTGGTAGTTTATTATCCTGAAGACTACAACTGGATTTTCAGCCCCACCAGTACAAGTGACCAAAAAGCTGGGGGGCTGCAGCAGAAGGCTGCCGGGACAGCAAAGGGATCTCTGCCATGCTGACAGGGTGGAAGGGAGGGTGGCTTGTTCAGCCTGGGGAGGGCAGGAGAGGCTCTAGCTGCAGTCTCCCACCCCAACAGGCCGTCAGAGCCCCGCTCTCTCCAGCGAAAGGACAAGAGGAACGGTCTGAACTGCAGCAAGGGCAACTCGACTGAACATAAGGAAGACAGTTTTCACAACAGGGATGGTTGTGCAATGGAGCAGGGCTGGAGCGACTGTGCAATGCCCTGAGAAACCAGATCTGACATTGCACTTGGTCCCAGCCATCACAGAGGGAACCGGACTGATGACCTGCAGAGGCCCCTGCCCAGCCAAGCTCTTCTGTGACTCACGCTCTTCACACATGCTGTCAGACACCTCTAACCTTGCAGTCACCTCAGGCCTTTCAAATGCATGCAATATTTAGTCACCAATTTTAGTACATTTAGTCACCAATTTTAGTACATTTATACACATCAACATGTAACACTGCATCTTTATTTCATGTTTTGGTTTTCGGTTTGGGTTTGGTTTTTTTTTTTAAACTGATTAAAACAGAGATTGCTAACTGACGAATGGAAAAAAGATAATAGAAAATGAAAAATATGCAGAATAGAGATCTAAAATGTCTGAAATTTTAGCTGCTGCTATGATCTCAGTAAGGGTGCATATGCAGCAAGACCGACAGAAACGCTCCTGGAGACAGAAAGACATCACACCAAATCAATTATCATCCCAGCACAACTGGATTTCTTTTCATTAATCTTGGCACTTAACAACAGTGTCATCTTTCCAAAGATGATCTGCTATTAACTCAACACAAGAATCATACTGCTATATCTTTAAGATTTTGATAACAGGCAGCTGAAGACAAAAATCAATCACTGCTCTTTGCAGAAGAAGATGCCGCTGAAAGATGACACTGCACTAAACGTGTCTGTGCCAAAAACCATTTAACTTCCTAGTTATATAGGGTTAGACTAAAATATGAACATTTGACAGAAAGTGAGATCACAAGTGTGGCAGAGAAGACCTTTTACGAGAAGGTCACCCTGCAGTGACAAGAAAGGCTTCACCATGCATTTATTTTGGAACCTAAAGAGTTGCTTATAAGGATGAGCTGCGAGAGCTCCCTGGAGCCATTAACGGCCTACCATTTAGATACGCAGTCATCTTTTAGGAGCTGTATTAATTACACAAATGGAACACCACAGCTCTGCTGGAGCCGGTCCATCTGACTGCAGAATTGCAGGTTTGGGCTAGCTGTACAGAGCCACAGGCGCTGGGAGGACCACTCCCCATTCAGCCTGCCACGCGGTGAAGAGCAGAAGCCTGCCGCAGAAAACTCACAAGCATTGCCTGGTATAAAGTCATGGTTAGAAAAGTATAACAACATCGATGTGTGAGAACAGAAAAAGATGTGAAATTGGTGGGTCCAAAGGTAGAGAATGCTGTAAATTGTGAACAACAAATATCCTCTTAGATTTTGATCTAAGGAGAGAAAGGAGCACAATGCTAAGCTTACTACTGATTTCAGTAATAGTAGTACCCTTTCAGCACTGGAAAGCAAACTCCAACTGCATGTGGTACCACGCAAGCTGGGACAGTCCTTACCCAAAGCACAAACAGCCCAGACAAGCCAAAAGATGACTGACAGATACAGGCAGGGCACTGCAAGAAGCCAGCGAGGCAACACCAGCAACAGCCAGTGGCCTCAGCATACTGGATCCTCTCCTCTGCTAGGCTACAGCAAGGGCAAGTTTTAAGGAAAAACTAAAACAATTTGCTCCCTCCCAAAAAACATCACCTGTCTGAATACTTGAGGGAATGGAAGAGGTCAGTCTTAGTGGCTGACTGCAGTATACAGACCTCCTTACATCAAGCAAAAGATGACAAAGAAGGTGCAGAGAGCCTTAAAGACATTTGTATTTCCATATGATGCTGCAAAGAAAGTAGAATGACAAAGAAGAAACAGCACAGTCAATTAAACCAGCAAGATATTTACCGGTTTTTCCAGCAGTAAAGAATATCCATGAAACCAGATCATTCAGTATCATCTAGCCCCAGAAATCAAAGCACTAATTTTGTTGATTTTGCCAAATTGGCTCTCACAATTGAAAATTTTCAGAAGCTCACGAGCTTCAAAGGATGCCTTCAAAAGGAAAGTGGGATTTACAAAGTCCTTCTATCTATCTGAACAAGCTTGCTGAGTAATGAAACTAGAATTTCTGCTTTTCTCTAAAATTATTCTTCTCTACTCAAACTTGACAGCAGAAGAATTTCTTGTTTTGTTATACTTTCCTCCTGAAAGAGATTGCTATTATCTACCTGGGGTGAATTCTAGAGTCACAAAGCTTGTCACGAGAGAGAAAGATAACCTCAGGAACGCATTTTCTGTGCTCTTTACTCAAGTCAGTTAAGTTAATACAGTTAATACTTAAAATACCTACTCTTGAAGCCACGGTGAGAGATTTCCTCCCTTATATCACAAAAATTGGAGATAGAGTTGTTGCTGGGAAGAGTCAGGAGATCACACTACAAATCCATCTACGAAGATGATGTAAATCAACAACAATGAAGTGGTCAATTACTACATTAGCAATACCAAACTAAAATGTGATACTTGGTACATGTATACATATTTGTCAAGATTTTAGGAGGCTGCCATCTTCAGAAAGACAACTGGCCTCAGCTCTGGAGAATACTTGTGTTTATGAGAATTGGGTGTCAGGAGCAACAAGACTAAACATTTTTAAGTTGACTTGTGCTAGGATAGTATCACGAACGCCCTGCACAAAGCTCAGGAAGATGCATCCCTGTGAGCAAGAGCTCAAAAAAGCAGCTCTGCAGAAATGCAGTGAAGAGCACTCATGTTAACTTTAAAGAAAGCAGAGCTATCACTGCCTTTAGTCAGATGTAATGCCAGAAAGGATCCCCTGGGACAAGCAGCACAAGATTATATAGTCTCTTTCACAGAGGGATCAAGATCTATTGTAAAGTAATTGGTTTGCTTTGTCCTTACTGTTGACAGGCTTACTGTTCTGGAGTTACAAACCCTCTCACTTCCAGTCTGAAGTTTATGGGTAGTCAGTGTAGATGCGGTCATTCTTGAGCAAGCCTCAGCTCTTTGGCATTCAAACCATTATCCTCTGCAGTGTTTGCCTTCCCTCCTTCCCCTTTTTTAATTTTTTTTTTTTTTTAAGAGTTCTCATATCCAATGTCATCTTTCATTTTAGTGGTCTAAATAAGCATAGATCTTTCACCGACTTAGCACGTAGCAGGCTTAGTCCCCAGTAGTCTCAGTAAGCTTCTGCCTGCTTTAGATTGAGTTATGTAACTTTAAGGCTTAAAATGCACACATATTTAGGATGCACAAAACAGTGACTGATGATTATGTGCAAGCAACACTTCATTAATATTAAATTTCAACTGGAATTGCAGTTTTATTTGCTTCAGGCTATTTCTCAGAGATCACAGATGAACTTTAGCAGCTGGACAGCATAATTTGTACAGTATGAACAGGACTGAGTCATTTTATGCAGCAGAGCAGAGAGATGCCAATTTATTCAACCAGAGCAAAAAATGCTCCATCATTAATGAATTCACCCCATGGCAACACAAGCTGAGATTTCCTCACATTAAAAGCAGACCACATAACATTTTATATCTATTGAAGCTTATGAGGACAAGCCTTTCCATAATTACAGCCTATCTCAAACTAAATCAAAGCAGAACGTGCCTGACAGGTCCTGCTATTAAGAAAGAGCTCCTAAATGACCATAAAAATCAATGCTAGGTATCCCAACTAATCTCTTTTAACGAATATAAGACATGAAAGTCATCTAAGAAAAAGAGTACCAACACTCATCCAAAGCTGTGGCGTATATAATTGAGGACTCTTTCTGAAAGAGGAGGAAATCCTCACAGTAATGAAAGCTGTTTAAGACCAGGTTACCTCCTTTTGGATCTCTTCTACATAAAATCTCAGAGAAGATTATAAATACGTAGCAGCTTTCTTCCTCCAACACAAATTTTCAGTGAACACCTACATCTTTCACCTCATTAGCTTGAATTGCTAATTCAGTCCAGCAACTACAGTACATGACACAGGCAGCGAGATGTGAAGGTGGATCAGGAAAAAAGCGAACGTTTCATATCCCGCATTATCTGGCTCAGGTTCTGATGAATCCTAATGAGAAACCACCTCATCGACAAGGCTGCAATCTGCAGGTCCAGCACGCTGTGGGTAACAGCTCAGGCCCCCCGAATGGCATATAACCAAGTTAACATTTGTTAACACCCTTTGTATTCGTAACCTGGAAACTCATTTGCTTATCTAGAGAGAACAGAAAACAACACAGCAATGAACTTTGTTTTCCCCTGAAGCTTGAAAATCTGCTGGTAAAAATGAATTTGGTTTTAAACTTCTGCAGTTAAGGAGTTTTAAGAGTTTATAGAGTTTTCCTCATTCCTGCTCAGGAGGGAAGCCTTTTCCAGGGTTTCTTTGGATCCAGTAGGAAGTGAGTTTATTCTTAGAAGAGACAGGTAGGTTACAGCTTGCTTGTATGTGCAAATTATGCATGCGTATGGGACAGAGATATGCTTACTAAGTGATTTACTACTACTCTCTCTCTTGATTGAGTCTCCTGAAACATATTGCCTCCTGTATGCTATTCGGGGCTCTGTCAGCCATGCTTCCCCTCTTCCTCAAGATAATGCTTCTGTCTAGAAAACAAACAAACAAACAAAACCCCCCCCCTACTTTCTATCCCCCACCATCACAAATGCAGGGGTGCTTAATAATCAAGTGTTCGGAACAGCAAAACTAGCTGTGTTAAACACATACACGTCTTTCTCCAATTTCAGTGTCTCTGAAAATATAAATATTAACAGATGATTAACTTTGTCTTAGTGTTAAAGCTTTGTCAAATATTCAGGACAACCAAAGGTGGACAAGCATCCAACTTAGATCCCAGACTTAACTTTTCTTTCTTCATGCTTCAGTCTGCAGAGAACCATTATTTCAATTGCTAACACACTGCACAGAACTCCAGTAGCCTACCACTGTTCAAACAGAAAAACCAAAACACACAGCAAAAACTCAACAACAAAATGACAGCATATACAACTCCTTCCATTGCTAAAAAATACTGTCCACATGTCCGCACAACTTGATATTCTTAACCAAAATGTGCTGGCCACTATTTATGTCAAGTTTGCCAGCACGGCTACTATTAAGATAAAAGTAAGAAAGTAGCACAGCTAGAAGACTTATCTGTGAAGATTTGTATTCTCTACACCTCAAGAGTGGCAGCACAATCTTTTTTACAGTTGAAGAAGGATTTAATCAATGTAGGTGTTTCTATAAACAGTGTGTTATTTAAATGCATAACGCTAAGAGTGTTTTATGGTCCAATTATGCCTAAATGGACCCATTTATTTTAAACACAGAACTATACCACTGGACATTAATAACACTAAGTAGTGGGAAGCTGCTACGAAGAGCTATGGTCTACGGAGAAAAAGAGAGGCAAAACACAGCCAAGATCTTTGACATACACATGATGTAAATCCTGACAAAATGTGGAGCTATTCTCTACAGTACCTGCATCAGCTATTTGGATAACATGTACCTGCACTTTTTTGGACAACTACTGATATTACACCACCTATAGCCACCTCAGCTACATACCAGTAATACTTTATTCAATTATAATATTAATGTGATCACATAAACCTTCTGCCATCCATATTCATTCTGCTGTTCACGTTACAGCTTTTACAGACATTGCTTTACATGAAAAAGTACAGGTTAATTAGTGGAGACAAAAAAGTCTCCTGAGCCTTGGCAGTCACACTTCTCTGGTTTAGGTTTAAGTGTCACCCACTGGATGTCTCACAAAGCCACCAAGACTAACAAGCTTACTCTGAATCATTTTTCTAATAGGAAGTTGCCAAGTTTGCATCTTAGCTCATTCAATTTGCTAATGAAACCCAATCTCCCCTCAAAAGGGGAAATATCTTTTTAAAAGGACGCAACCATGCTTAGCAGTGTGGGCATGGTAAAAGCGTGACAAAACGCAAACCACCCCTAACTTTATTATAAGAATTAAGCCTAGAATTTTTTATTTTAAACATTCACAAACTATTAAGAATTTTTACCTTGATAATGTAATGTGCAGGTAAAGGCAACAGTGTTATTAGAGCTTCTGGTCTACCTCTGCACCAGACGCTCGACTGAACGCATGCCACAATAACAAAAACCCCACACCCACAATTCTTCCAGCCTCTCCAAATCCCTCGTTCACCTCGACCCAAAAACCAGACAGGCCAACTCACACCACTGTTGGCAGTTCTACGTTCTCCAATGTCGTTTGATTTGGTGCTTAAACAAGCAAGAGGCACTTTAACATAGAAAATAGGACAGATTATAGTACTAGACAAACTAGATCCTATTTCACTTGGATCTGATTGTATTGCAGAGTCCAAGGAAAGCAGTATGTTTATCTGCTTTATTATAAAATTATGTTCCACTCCTTAAATCGAAGAGAAACTCATGCCAATTTTCCACTATCTAAAAACCTACAGCAAATAAAGCAGAAAAAGCAAAAAAAGAAAGAGTAAAAAATGCTGCGCTATTTACTAGCACTATATATTCTCCTATAGGAAAATTAAAAAAGATTATTTCAGACATATTCACAGTTCAAAAGTTATTCCAGCTCTCAAGCACAATGGAAACATCTGTTATTACAAATGATTGTTCATCTATAGTTCTTCAGCTACTACCAAAGTTTTCCTGGAAGAGTTTAACTGCAATCCATAAGTAATCTGTCAGCAATCGATTTATAAGTAAAATGTGTCGCAGCACAATTTAGTATCTGTGGTTTCAGGCAATCACTTGAGTGCTTTCAACATGCGGAACAGAATGTCATAGTGGCATTTTTAACGCTGCCTGAACATTTATATTGAGTGCCCAGAAAAAAGCCAAGTAAATGAAAGAATTTAAACAAACAGAATTACACCTTAATTGACTACAAAACAAAACTTCCCCTACAATGTAAAATAGTAGAATTTAAAAATGCTTCTCCTCTGAGCCTGACAAGCCGTGGATTGATTTATGCAAGAATCATTTTCAAGGCCATTAGAAGTTGTTTGCAAAAGATTTCTAAGACAATCCTGTCTAAAACATCATATTTCAATGTCCTATAAACACTTTTTTACACTAAAACCAAATAAAACGAAACCAAAAACTGGTGAAGACACAGATTTATTTATTTTTTTTTTTAATTAAGAGGAAGGGCTAGAACACAAGCTCAGAAGCCTGCAGTTAAAAAGCCTCAGACACCTAGGAAAGCTAAATTCTCCTAACTAATGCCATGCAAGAAAAAAATCAGATCTTTTTTATTGACTTAAAACAGTTTTTACTGCGAGTCATAACACAAGCTGCCAAGTGAAATATAGACTTCTTTAAAAATATGAATCAATGAAGCTTCTTCAAACTCAGCGGTTTCTAAACAGCATTATTACATTTATATTTAAGATTACAAAAAGAACTTGCTCCAGAGTTCTGCAGCAGGCTGATGAGCTTTACACTTAAATCAATTTAACTGAATGGTAAGAGAACACGAATATGGAAATGGCAAGCTGAAAAATGGAGCTATAGGCAATTCACATGAAGGGCAAGCTGCTCAAAGACACTGCCTTGCAGTGTGTCCAAGAAAGGAACACAGAACTGCTCTGTGCGGTAGCAAGAATTTCAGCATTATGCTACTGGGGAAGGAGGAGAATAAGGTGTTAAAGAAAAGTTAAGTTTTAGTCTGGTGCAATCATTTTCATTAACAGCAGATTTCTTGGAATCAAGGCACAAGTTATTAAAATGCAGCACAACCTGCAGCAGAGTGCTGAGTGCAGCTGGGTTTCACTAGATACTACTGTGTGAAACCCATCGACATGAAAGCGGTACCAGTGTCAACCATCGCTTGCACCCAGGATCTCAAAATGCTTCCTCCAGAAGGCAGAGCTGCTCAAGCACTTCTGCCGCCTACTCAGCTTTGAATATTGTTACACAGCAGCAGTTGAAGAACAGCGTGTTTTTAAGAAGTCTGAAGTCTAAGGGAGGTTTAAAATAAAAACTCCGACT
>WAAD01021476.1:600886-620809 GCA_013389945.1 Fregata magnificens | reverse complement strand
GGCCCTGCCCGAGGCCGCCCGCCCTGCCCAGCCGCCGCGGGCTGACGCCGCCCCGGGCTCTCTCCCCTCTGTCGCAGCGCCCTCGACCTGGTCCCGTTCGGGATCAAGCCCCTCCTCAGGCGGGCCGCGGCCTACGAGGCCCTGGAGAGGTACCAGCTGGCCTACGTGGACTACAAGACGGCGCTGCAGGTGGACTGCTCCATACAGGCGGCACACGACGGCGTCAACAGGTAACGCTGCACGGTGCTCCCGGCGGGTTGTAACGAGGGGCTTGGGAATAGAGCGGCTTGGTTAGCCGCTTCTGCGAGTCTTGCTTTGTTTCTGCAGCCCTGTCGGGAGCAAGCTGGGTCCCGAGCACACGGACGAAGCGACCGAGGCCTCCGACGCTTCGCACGAGGCGCAGGCCTGGCTGTGCTCCCTTTGTCTGCTAGTTCCTTTCAAGATGCTGGTTGAGGGCTGGGAATGAATTCCCAGGGACGGTTTCTGCTTTGCTCATTCCTATCTTAAACCAAATAATAAACTACAGGCTCCAGTGCCCTATCCATTAAGCCTCCCTTATGCTGACTGGGTTTACAGGCTGCCATGGGCCTTTTCTCTTCCTGGAGCTGTTTGCTTCGCTCCATCGCTTGCCAGGCTGAGGAGTGATGTGCACATCTCTTGCTTGGCTGAGCACTGACAGTTCCAGCCCTCGCCCTGTGATATTTTTAGCCCTGCTGACATGAAGAAGCTCCTTTCATTAATGTCCTTCTGTACAAGGAACTTAGTTTAGATGTGTGTAAAGGGGTTAATGGAGAGATGCTGTCCTTGATACATGAGCCAGGTTAAAAAGTGACCCTACTGGCTACTTCATGGCCCATCCATCCAACAGACAGGGTAACTGCCAGCTGTCTCTTCCAGGATGACTAAAGCCCTGCTGGAGAAGGATGGCGTGAACTGGCGCCAGAAGCTCCCACCAATCCCCACGGTCCCTATCTCTGCCCAGACGAGGTGGAGCGTTCCTTCTGCCGGAGCCCCCGGGGCAAACACTCCTCCTGCAAGTGCACCACAGGGAGGACCAGGTGAGAGTGTGCCCCTGGGCCGGGCACAGAGCCCTGTAGCTCAGAAGGGTGATGAACAAGGCAGCTGCTACACCTGCTTGGCGTGTCTGCAGCTGGGGCTGAGGCCTGGAGAAACCTGGGCCTGGTTCTGCCACAGCCTTTTTGGTTGATTCTGGATCCTTTGATGTCTCTGTGTCTCACCTCTGATATGGGGATGTTTGCTTTCTGAGAGGCTGTGCTGGTCTTCTCAGTTTTATAGCATTCTGTATTCTTTCACTCTGTTTCCAGACCAGACTGCTGCTGGCACGGAGAGAGCTCGAACTCTGAAGGAAGAAGGAAATGAACTTGTAAAGAAAGGAAACCATAAAAAAGCAGTTGAGAAGTACAGTGAGAGTTTAAAGCTCAACCAGGAATGTGCGACTTACACCAACAGGTACTACTCAGCTCTTTGCCCCAGTACTTCTTGGCCCTTTATAAAAGCCACCATGGTACTTCTGACAGAGCTGTCTGATGTTTGCTCCCAAACCAATGAATAAAACAAAAACGCCCACACACATTCACCCCAAGTGCAGTCTTCCCTGTAGTTTGTATAACGTTCTTTGATCATGTACTGCAAAAAACCCTTGGAGACACTCAGCTTAGGACTGGTAAGGGATGTCTCCCTTTAATGCTTGTCTGCCAGGACTCTGTTATTTTGAGTAGTGCCTGCTGCCCCATGAACCACAAATTGTAGACTGCTGTACTTAAAGACTCCTAAGGCAACTGCAGCAAGCAGAGCATATTCTGGACTGGTATAGGTAGGAACCTGCATCCTTGAAGTGCAGGTTCTTAGCTTTAGAGTAGGTTACTCTAAAAATCCTTTTTTTTTTTTTTTTCTTCAGATTGAAAAACTGTTTCCTTTCTCCCCCCCCCTTTTAAATGAAACAAACTTGAGCTCAGGAAGTAAGATTACATAACACACGAGGCTAAAGCCTGTTTTGGAGTCCAGCTTTGTGTTGCGCAGGGGTTGGCTGAGATCTGCTATGTATGTTGCAGCAGTAGATGCTGCTTTTAGCCAAAGGTCTCTAACCAGGTGTCCTGATTTCAGCTGGGATAGAGTTAATTTTCTTCCTAGTAGCTGGTATAGTGCTGTGTTTCGGTTTTAGTATGAGAATAATGTTGATAACACAGGGATGTTTTAGTTGTTGCTAAGTAGTGCTTACACTAGTCAAGGACTTTTTCAGCTTCCCACGCTCTGCCAGGTGCACAAGAAGCTGGGAGGGGACACAGCTGGCACAGCTGACCCCAACTGGCCAAAGGGATATTCCATACCATATGATGTCATGCTCAGCATATAAGCTGGTGGGAGTTGGCCAGGGCAGGGGAAACCACCACTTGGGAACAGGCTGAGCATTGGTCGGCAGGTGGTGAGCAATTGCATTGTGCATCACTTATTTTGTATATTCTTTTATCATTATTATTATTTTCCCTTCCTTTTCTGTCCTATTAAACTGTCTTTATCTCAACCCACAAATTTTACTTTTTTTTCCCTGATTCTCTCCCCCATCCCACTGGGGTGGGGGGGGTGTGAGCGAACAACTGTGTGGTGTTTAGCTGCCTGCCAGGTTAAACCACACCACCAGGTAATTGTATTGCAGAGCTCTCTGTTACCTGACTCTGAAGCAATACAAGGAAGCAGTACTGGACTGCACGGAAGCTCTGAGGTTAGATCCTAAAAATGTTAAGGCGCTCTACAGGCGTGCTCAAGCACTTAAAGAACTGAAGGTAAGTCAGGAGTTTTTGAACAGTTTTAGGCTAGGACTAGGGGCCTGTTAATGCATGATCAGGGCAAGAGATGCCGTTTAGAACTTGTTTCTGTGCTAGACAACATCTGTCATGAGATAGCTGAGACCTGTGTGGATTTTCTTTCACATTACTATTTGCTGGTTGGATCTTGTGAGTTTCTCAACACCAGGTCCTGTTTCGGGAGATGCTGGAAGCAGCTACATGTTGTGTTGAGCTTTATCTTTTCATGCCTGGTGAGAGATTCTCTAGGCAGTACTGGAAGACTTATTGCAGTGACACTGGATGCAGAACCCACTTGAGCAATGAGATTGGCTTCTCAGCCTTAGTTTAAGCTTGTTTTAGAACAGCTACATTGATGCCAGTGCTTAAGCAATTATACAGGGGGAGTCATGGGCTTAGTTGTGTTGCAGGGTAGTAATTCCGCAGCAGTCTTAGGCTGCATTTTCAATGTACTACCACTTAAAAATATTCTCCTTCTAGGATTACAAATCAAGTATTGCTGATATCAAGAGCTTGTTGAAAACTGAACCAAAGAACACAGCTGCACTGAGATTACTGCAAGAACTGAACAGAGCCTAGGGTAACCAAGCAACAAGGAAAGCTTTGTTTTCCACTGCAGAAGAAAGCTTTTTCCCTTCTCATGTTGCAGGGACCAATCTTAACGCAGGATCGGTATTGAAATCTATCATCTTGCACTGCTGCTGAGGTGTAACAGGTTCTGTGCCAGCACAATGAATGTTAAGAGACACAATCTGTACCAAACTCTATTATCTGGCTCTAAGATCATTCAAAGTTTTAATGCCCCTCCCTGAGAGGCATATAGGTTAACTTCCCTGGTTGAAGTCAACTTGCCTGTAACTATTGGCCTCAGGGACTCTTTCCATGTTGGCTGAGATGCATGTGAAGTGGCTATTCTCTTTCTGAGGAGCTACAGAGGGTTTTTTTGTCCTTATTCAGGTGACAGTGTTGCTGCGTTTGTGCTGCTATTACTTAAATAAGGCTGCTGCAGGAACTGCTGCAGTTGCGCTAGCGCCATGTACCATTCTTGTAACAGGGGCACAGTTACTTGCACAGGGCCGAGCTTGTTCCCTCTCCCAGTTGATGCCTGCTGGCCCTTAGCTGAGTTTCTGCTGCTTAGTGTGGCTGGGCAGATGTTTACAGTAGCAGCTTTATTTTTAATTATTCTGCACATTCAAGAAAACAGCAGCTAGTAACCCCTGCCTTGTTATACTGTGCACTACTTCTTTCAGAACCTGGGTGCTTGGGAATTTTACAACTGTTTTGTGTGTCATTTTTTGGTATGTTTTTTTAAAAACCACTTTAGCTCCATCTGTGCCTTTTGGAGCAGTTGCTGGGAGGAGGATATGCAGTAACATCCCAGCTGAGGTCTGGCTTACTACTTCAATGCATGTTCATACTTTTTGATCTTTTCCTTATCTGGTATTGATGGCACTGACTTAAAATGGTAGGTAAAGAGATATTTGGAGTTATTCTATGAACTGTTAAAACCAGTTCTCATTAAAGCCATGTTTATTTTCACTTTACAGTTGTGTTTTTTACATGATGGATGGTATAGGGGAACTGGAACACTTTAACCACTTTACTTCATACTGTCCCCCCTTTTTGTCAGAGGACTTCAAGCGCTGCTGTGACTGCCTTGCTTTGGAAGCCAGCTGTCAGACAGTGACAATACATTACCCATGCACAGTGTGCAAGGCTGAGCAGAGTGCTTTAACTAGTAAGTCAAGATGCTGGGCAACGCTAGACCTAAGCCAACTGCTTACAGTACAGACCAAGAGACAGAAGCTAGGCCATATCTTTGTTTCCCACCTTACTTCTCCCAGCAGCCAGGGTTTCAGGCAGGTACCCCACTGAACTGAATTTGGAAAGCAGGCATCTCTTTAATGCCATTAAAGACAAAGATTTCTTATCTTAGCCTGACACTAAGTAGTTTTTTGTAGGTCCTAGGGCTGTGCTCCATCAGCTGTAATGGGCCAGGGCTTGAAACAACTCCCCTCTGAGGGGCACAAATTGGTCCATTCACTCCACTCCTGCTTCTAAGCACCACAGCTCCATTGATCCTGCAACCAGCATTTGCCCGAGCTTTTAGCAAGTAAGTGTGATGGATTTCAGGGTAGGGAAGCACAGGCCACAGTACACAGATAAGCAGAAAAAGGTCACAGAATACAGGAGGAAGACTGGCTTCACTTAGTTCAGAGCTATCCTTTTAAGAGCCCTGCTGTTAATCTGGAATGGCAGGTACCTGCACTGTTCAACTACAGTTCATTACAACACCTCTAAGCAGCAGTATTCACCATCTCTCTCCCCTCCCAGCAATAGCAATGCGTTTTTGTACCTTATCTCTAAGACTTTCCCCAGCAATACCACCAGGTAGACAAAAGTCAAGCACAGCAACAAGACACACTGCTTCAAGCCCAGGGTCACTTCTGCTGCCATCTCCCCTTCTGTTCCAGCAACGGTGCTGCTGGTGGTGCAGCAAAGGTAGTGCTGCCCACGTGGGTAGCCGGAGAGTGCTTGTCAGAGGCACAGCTTCATCCACCCCTGTCAAAAGCCACAACAACTATTCCAAACTAGAGACTCCAGATTCGCATTTGCATTGCTGCTCCTGCCTGAACTCCCTAAAGCCTCGGACTTCCATGAGGAGTTCAGCCAGGGAGCTACTCTGAAAGCTTTCCAGTATCCTCCAGTATTCATGGGGATCCAAGCTCCGACTTCACCTTTTCTGATAAGCATTTGGAAGACCCTGGTCCTTGTTCATGTCCTTTTTTAGGCTATTCTGATGTCCCCGAGTTCCCTGGCCCCACTCCGTATTCCCTCTAGCTTTACAGCTGCCTTCTCAAGCCAAGCCATCTAGCATTGTAGGTGGTGTCACAGGCACATCTGAACTGGCCTGTTACACCTGAAAAAAGGTTGCAGACAAGCTAGCCAAGAGCAGAATGAAGTTTACCTGTACAGCTCTGTTCTAGCTTCTTACATGCATTATACTCACGCAAATACACATTTTTCCTCTAGAGACAAAGCATAAAAGCTTCCAGCCAGTTACACTTTGGGAGAAATAATATACAGGACCTTTGTTTAAGTTGTTAAGTGGATTAAAGTCCTTTACAAGCATCTCACTGAGAAGGAGATACCCAAATAGTGCACAGTTCAGGCATCCACTATGAGGAAAAGAAATATTTAAGGAGGTCAGAGGAAGAATTGGCCAAAAAAAAAAAAAAAAGCAAGAAAAAGGAACAGTGAAAAGTCGCAGGGAAGAGTCCCAGGTGAGCAGAGCAGACACCACGCAGGAGCAAATGTGTAAGTGATTCTATTAAAATGCTGGAAGGAAAACAAGAGGTAGGAGGGATGACTCAGCAGCGAGCTGAAGTGAGAGTATGATAACAGCACAGAAGGAAGATTGAGACAGCAACACCAGCACACAAGTTGAACAGAAAGAAGGTAGGTGGTGCTGATGGAGGTGTGCTCCTATCAGCTCAAGGAAGAAGTCAAGTAAGGTCAATACAGCACCAGTCTCAAGTACCAAGGAGCCTCTAAGGACTGAAATTCCTTTCCTAAATAGGAAGGGCAGAACATTAAGGCCAGGATGACAACAGCAACGTGCTCTGGGAGAGCCCCAGAGAGCAGAACACAGTAATAACAGGTCCCAGTGGGACGCAATGCAGTTATGAATGTTTTCAGGCCCATCAGTGACTCCTTGAAACCACTGGTCAGGAACACACATTGTGGAGAAGCAGCTTTTGATTTACAGGTACTCCACAGTACCTCAAAAGACAAGTCTTGTGCACCAGACACACACACAGCGTGGTGACCAGCAGAAGAGCCTTGGTGCCAGTACTCCTGCAGGTGTACAAGGTCCATTACAAAAGGAGAATCACAGGAAGATGATGCCTTTTAAAAGGAAGTTAAAAACAGCTAGCTAGAAAGGATAAAATCCAGGTAGATGGTATAAAATTTGCTTAAAGCCATCCTCCTAGAGAGTTGGAAAGGATCAGGAGAGCCTGTTGGTTGGCAATTTGTTCATTCAATCCTATATGTCCCTTCCTGTCAGCTCTCAGGACTGCTGCCCCACCAGCATCACAAGCTTCGAACACTACAGCAGCCTGACTTAAGTCCATCCCTCCACCTGCATGAAACAGAGAAAAAGTATTTGCTGTCTTTCTGCAAAGGGAACTAACCCATGCTTTGGGGGTGGAAGCATCAGTTCTTTATTAGTGTCAGCTACAGGAGCAAATAAAACTACAGAACCCAATAAATTAACTAAAAATGATGATTCGTTAGCACTTGTCATTTCCTGGGCAACTGAACCAGGCTGGGCTCCACACTACATTGCACAAGATGCTTTCAGTAGCAAGAAGAAAATTAACATGGGGATCTTTTACAGGTGCAGGAGGAAGCAATTCTGCAAGGTTTACAGTACACACAAAAAATAGGATGGGGCATTGAAGACAAGCCAGGGTCACTGTACAGGCACGATTCCAAAAGCATGGTGGGGTTGCTGCTGCTGTTCTTCAAAGGCAATGTTCTCAGGGCTCGCTCTCAGTCCCAAAGTCTACAAAAAAAACCCCAAAGAACCCACATGTGCAATTTTCAACTGCTAAAGGAACAATTTCATCAGACAAGAATTCACCTGAACTTGGATTAACACACAGTTTCCTTGCGATCACAAGGCAAGAAAATACTATCTTCAAAGGGGTACGTGAGAGTCTGAATTGCTTGTTAATGGGTCTGTCCCACCCTCAGCAGCAGGGCCAGCTCTCCTGATCAAGCCCACACAGGGCCACCAACATTTTATAGGGTATCTACTGACAAGGTTCTGCAAAAAAACACTGGGAAATCCCAGGAAAGATTGTGCCGGTCCCCACTAGACCTACAGAAAAGCAAGGTCCTTTCCTATCTTCCTTCCTGGTTGCACAGTCATTGCCCTTGTGAACATCGAAAAACCACACAGAACCATGTCTCTGCAGTACGATTAAGTCTGGAAAATGGAGGATGCGATTTAAGAAGTGCAATATTACAGTCAAAGATACTTACATTGCTCATCAAGCCGTACTTGGTCTGGACAAGAAACCCAATCCCCAGTTTCAGAGTCAGAAACCAAAGACCCTGAGCACGCCACACACACGCCGACACTTGCAACAGCTCCCTGCACCTACCCAGAATCACTGCAGGAACGCCGCGGCACTGTTCTTGTGTGACGCCTCGGTAGCCTGGTGTGCTTGGAGAACAGCAACCGCTTCCTCGATCTTAGAACAGAGAGCACAACGGGGGAAAGAAGTTGAGTTGCTCCAACACAGGAGCGTGCTGCACAAGAAATGCGATATCCCAGGTCCTGTCCTCCGCAGAGACCCACTTCCAAGAGGCAAAGGACTTTAACAATAATTATAAAAATTGAAGTCTGCTGCTTCTGCAGGAGACTGATCAGCTCGCAGACCTCTTCTGTCTCCTCCCTAGGAAAATGCTGGGGCATCTCTCTTTTTCTATAGGAGTCAGAACTGTCCAGAGAGAAATTAAACTTCTCTGTAGGTGGAGCTGCCTGACACCCCCCAGCAGAGCCCATGCTCCTTCAAAAAAATGTCACTGAAAGGGTAGAAGTGAATCCTGCCTCCAGGGAGATGCAGTCAATTCACTGCAAGTGTTTTGATAGGAACCAAAGCTAAATATTTACCAGAATTAAAGAGGAAACGGAAGAAATGCTTCAGAGAGGCAGAATTTATCTGGTTTCTATTCTCAGGGAAGAGCATTTCCCCCTCTCCTTCCAGGGAGCGACACCCACCCTGCTTTTCCCCTCTCACTTCCCAGCCACCTCCAAACCGCCCTTGAAACTTGGCCCTTTTGCTGGAGGCGGGCAGGCGTTCAGGCCCTGGGTGCAGTGCCATCAACCCGGGGCCCTTTCTCCTCGTTTTTCACTTAAAAAAAAAAAGCAGCTACTTGCTCTTCCCACACCTATCAACGTCCTTTGCCCATCTTCTGGGCGGTGATCACCCTTCCTTGCAGCAGCAGGTAGTTAGCCCTTTGGGATGTGATTTGTTTGCGCACCGAGTGCCTCCTACCTTGGAGCGCAGGGAGTCGGGGGACTCCAGGAGCAGCAGCAGCTCAGAGTTGTCTATCTCCAGCAGCATCCCAGTGATCTTGCCAGCCAGCGAGGGATGCATCGCGTGGATCAGAGGGTAGAGGCGCTCACCTGCTCCAAACACCAGGGAGGACATGAGCACTATGTAAGACCTCCAGCATTTTCAAACCCACTGCAAGCCCTCCTGCCTCCCAGCTCTGTCCTTTCAACTGAAAAGGGATACAAGGGTGGTGATAATGGTGAAAAAGTCACTGCTCACAAGCAAACCTACTCCAGCGTGTCACAGCAACAGTGTTTGCAGGCAGGGAAGCTGCTGGGCAAAGCCAGACAGCAGCAGGCACCTGCCATGGGAGCAGGGCAGTGGAACAGCGAGCGCTGCCCGTGCCTGCCCACCAGCATGCACGCGAAGGGGCCTGCTTCTGCAGGAGCACTTTCCTCCTGGGGAGGGAAGAGCTGGTCCATGACCTGCTGTGCTTTTGCCCGGCCAAGGCTGCGAGGCAGGCAGAGCAGGGCAGCCTCCCTGCAGCAGGGTGAGCGATCCCCCCCAGCCACAGCCACCAGCCGCCCCACCAGCAGAACGCCAGACTGCACCCGAAGGCCGAGGACTGTGCGGCAGAGCTGACCCTAACCCCTACGGCCACCAAGCTGTTCATCAGTGCCCAAGAGCGGCAATGCAGGATGGCTCAGAGTTCAGGGGAATCGCAAATGCCCTGGTGCAGCTGGGCAGCACGGGCAGGATGGAGCTCTGGCTCTCCTGCAGAGCTTCGCCAGACGCTGTCTCACTGCCAGGCAGCTAATACAGACAGGGAGTGGTTTTGCTGCTTCCATACTCTTCCAACACAGCCCAATTTTTTTTTTTTTTTTTTTTTAAAGCAGCATAATATCAGAGCAATCCCACAAAGGCTTACAGCTTCTCAGAGCAGCTAAGTTTTCCCTGGTGCGTCCAAGTCCATATGCCCTCACATGCATGCACAGCCCCACAGCTGGACCTACTCCAGCAGAGCAGCCATGACACCCACCTATCATTTGCTTCTGCTCCTGAGGAGGGGCGGCTGCAAGCATGGATGCCGTCAGTGGCTCCTGCCCCTGGACATGCACAGCAGGTTCTCCCAGCTGGAGAAAAAACAGAGAAGAGCAGCAATCAAAAGCTGGAAGTGATGCGTGAGTTACCTGGCTTGCAGGAATGGTGCTGGTCCCTGAACACAGCGGGGCATTTCACCCTTCCGAGATGCTGGTGCAGACTCCTGGCCTGCTTGTATTCAAACGCCGGCTTCCAGGAAAGCCAGAGCCAGGCATCACAGCTGTGTGGCTACTGGATCTGTAGCCCCCGTTACCTCAGCAGCCCCCAGGAAAGGTCCCTGTAGCACCAGTCAAACAGAGCCATGAGGCTGCCGGGGGTCAGCAGTCGCATGAACCCAGAGCAGGACCAGGACTGATGCACGTCACAGTGGCCGTGCCAAAGCCGGGAGCCCACAGAGCGGTTACCTGTGGGGCCACCACAGGTGGCACATGCCCCATCGACTGGACGTTCCTGATGGCTGAGGAGTACTTGTACTGCGGGGCGCCCCGCGGCAAGGTGGGCGAGGAGGGCACCCGAGCGCTGACCGTCTGCGTCCCGATGTTGGCTGTAACGGGGATGGGAACATTGCTAAGGAGGAGTCCATTAAATGCATGCCTGCACTGGGGAGGCTGAAGCCACAGGGGCAGCGTGCTCAGCCAGAGGGCCTGAAAAATCCCCCCATGGGCTCAAAGCAGCCCCCAGGTCAAAGGCAGCTTTCCCGGGAGAGGCAGGGCACTGCCATCCTGCCTGCTGGGCTGGGGTTGCCTGGTTTTGTGCAGAGGGCAGGAGAGCTGGCAAAGGTACCTACGCCTCATTGTCTCTCCTCCAGAAATGCCCATCTGCATCAGCAGCCGCAGGACGGGCACAGCACTGAAGGAGGGTGGGCTGCAAGAGCAAGTGCCCCTGGCCCCCAGCTCACCCTGGCTCCCTCCTGCAGGGAGGTGAGGGCAGAGAAACGAGGGGACGAGGGCAAAAGTAGAGGAGACAAATCAAAGATAGCCCTCCTGGTCCCCCTGCTCGTTTCAGTGATAAGACACTCAATGCCAAAGACCACTTTGGCTAAATCACACGAAGCCATGAGGGCTGTAGGTAGACACTGCCCCACCAGTCGGTCCCACATTTTGGGGGGCCTCAGACCTTCACCTGCTCAGCAGGTGGGCAACTTCCACCCTGGGCTACTTCTGCCTCTCCTCAAAGCCCATCCATGGAGGAGCCTCAGAGGGGGCTATGCTGCAAGCCCCGGCGAGCATCCTCCTCCTCCCCCCTCACACAAAAGGCAGGGGGGTGACGGGACAGACATGGGGTTAAAGCACTCTTGGGGTAAGGAGTGCTCTGGGCACCACGTGCAGAACAGCAGCTCAGTCACCACCCCGCCAGCCCTGCACGTCACACTGGCAAGGCAGAGGGGACACCCCGGGACATAGAGACAGCCCCAGCACAGCCAGGCACTGGGGATGCCAGCAAGGTCTGGTTCTTGGGCCGTAGTTCCAAACAACTCTAACATGAGCGTGTTTTACCGGAGGCTCAGCCTTGCCAGCAGTTCAGCTAGAGCCGGTGAGAATCTCTGCTTCTGCCCGAGAGGTCCTTTCCCAACCTCCACCTCAGTCTGAGCGCTAAGCCTAGGGCATCATTGGCTGCATCGTCATCTTTAATGAACGTATTCAAGGAGCAGTGGCCAACAAGACCAACCTGCATGTCAGAGACCTGTCTCCTTACTGAAAGACCACAACCTTCCCCAAAAGGTACACACTTATTTACTACAGACACTGCTCCAGTCCCATCACACCCAAGGGCACCATCCAGACTCCTCCACAAGCAATCCCACAAACCAATCCATCTTCGGAGGCAGACCCAAACTCGCAGCGAGCACCCTCGCCCACGCACGGCCGCTCTGGCGATGTCTGAGGCGGGTCCTTCCCCCACTCACCCACTCTCTGGGCCTGGGGGGGCACGCGGGGCACCTGGGTGGAGGCTTGTCTCATGGTGCTGATGTTGGACAGCAGGCGCCGGGGCGGCGCAGCAGCCCTCAGGATGGGGGTAGCTGCAGGATACGCTGCTGTAGAAATGGAGCACAATTAGTAAAGCTTCTTGGTAGCAAAGGCATGGAGGACGATGTGGCGGGGAGTGACTGTGGCTGGGGAAACCTTGAGAGCACTTCACCTCTGGGGTCAACCCTAACATCTCATCCCCCCGTGCCCATCACCATAACCCCTGCACCAAATGCCCGCGCAGTTCTGCAGGCAACAGCCCCCTGTGGTTACATGCTTTGTGCTGCTTGTAGAGACCCTCAGTCCCTAACCGAGCCCAGCTCGCACCGAGAGCCCACGGAGAGACACAGGCTGACTCACGGGGAGGCCGGGAAGGCTGCGCACTCCAGCGAGTGGCAGGACGGACTGGGACAACTGGGCTGGGGCTGTAGAAGGTAGCTCTGGTTTGTGGCTAGGAAAGGAGAACACATTATCCAAGGTGACTTGGGAGCTGAGCTGAGCCAGATCTAACCCGGAGCATCTCAGCGGCTGCTGCATGCAGACAAGCGAGCCAAAATCACGCTCTGCAGCGTGCCAGAGTACTTTAAAGATCGACCTCCAGTCCTGCTGTCTGTGTGCCCTCCAGCAGCTCCACTTATCTCCTCCCCATGAGCTTTTGCACCTCTACAAGCCTTCTCCCTCCCCTCCTTTTATCAGGGGACTTGTTCTCCATGCTCACACCCTCCCAACCAAACTTCTCCTTGGTTCTATCCTCTGAGGAGCAGTCAGTGGCTACTAAATCCCCAGCCCATTGCCTGGAGCACCCACACCCCGCCAGCATTTTGGCAAGCCCTGCCGCTTCCACAGAAGCCCAGCACTGATCCCACGCCAGCGCGCGCTTGGGTCTGTACAAACCGAGCTGTGCTCCTCGGCCACCCTCCTCCTCCAGCCCAGGGTAAATTTGGGTCCCGTGCGAGGCTGCCATTCAGGAGCAGGGACTCACCTGGGGGATGGGGGGTAGGAAGTACCCCGGAGGGGGCTGGAAGGAGCCCAGGAGAGGGCCGGGCAGAGCCCTCATGGTGGCTAATCTCTGCATGTACTGGTTGGTGAGGATTGCTTTCCGCTCCTCTTTTCTTTGAGCGAGTGCAACGTAGAGTGGCTTGGTGCTGACGATCCGCCCATTCATTTCCGTCACGGCCTTGGTAGCCTCTTCTGGGGAGGAAAAACATACAAACCCAAACCCTTTGCTGTGGCCACCCTCTGTCATCACCTAAAATTAGATTAGAACAAGACAGCTAAGTCCACATATCGCCGCAGCACCCGCGAAGCACAGCGTGGCGGGGGGGTGCATGGGACCCGCAGGCACCCCGTTGCAGCCCCCACACCCAAGGTGGGACGGATAGGGCTGCACCCGTGGGGCTCCACGGAGAGGTTTCTGCAGGGAAGGGGAGGATTTGCTCAGGCAAAACCAGTAGGTTTGGTAAATGAAGACAGCAGAGTCTGGGCAAGCCCAAGATCTGCAGCCTGTGATCTTCCAGGGCATCTGTGCCCCAGCCCCACAGGACCCACAGGCTAGCAATGCTCTGGTGCTTAATGCCACAGGAGCCAGCAAGGGCTGGGGATCAGTGGGACACCGAGCCCTGCCCAAGGGCCAGGCAGCATCTGTCCCCAGCAGCTGGCAGGTTACAGGTATCTGACCTTAAAGCCAGACCATGCCTCTGCACCCGTATCCACGGCCTTCAGGAGAAGCGTGACACCAGCTGATACTTTTAATGTTTTTCCAAAAGGCAAAATGCCAGTCTGTCAGCCAGGCAAACCCCACTCTCCCCAGAGCGAGGTGGCTTTTGGGTCATTTCCATTTGTATCAGTGTCACATTGGTCCCGAACTGCAGAGCAGCTGTGCAATATTCAGAATGATGTGGCTTTAAGGTCCCCTACCCTGAACCTCACTGGGGCTGGGGTAACTCAGCAAAGCTACAAAATATTTGCTGAATCAATAAGCTCCTCAGGACAGCATGGGGTACAAGTGGCAGGTCCTTTACACTGGGCTTGAGATACTAGCCATCAGCAGGGAACCATAGCTCAACAGGATAATAATCCCGATCCATTTCCAAGGGCTGGGTGCACCATCCAGCTGACGCCGGGAGCCCCAGCGACAGCCCTGGTCCCTCACCTTGGCGCTGGTGATGGTGCCGTAGGGAGAGAACTCCTTCCTCAGCCTCTCGTCGTCTATCCCATCATCCAGGTTCTTCACGTACAGGTTGACACCCTGCAAACAGGCAGAAAAGCAGCTTGGCCTCCGGGCTCCCAAAGTTTACAGCAGCTTTTCAAGCTGGATGCGTGTTTCACTAGCAGCTCAGCCAGAGGGTGGGACAGCCCACAAACACGTCCTCTCCAGAGCTGCCGCGGGACCAGTGACGTGGAGAGGAGCCAGGACCACGCGTGTGCTCCGCTTGTAGGCAGGACACCCCGAGTGAAGAGGGTGCCCAGACCATCGCTATGAAGCTGCTCCAAGACCTCAGGAAGCCACCTCATTTCCAGACTAATATCACCTGCCAACGTCATTCTGGGTTTAGGTATCTCTCTCCTCTTTCCTGATACTGCTTCCCAGGACATTACCAGGCAGTGATTGGACTCCTGCGTGTGTCTTTTTTAACTGCAGAGGGGACCCAGCACACCAATCTGCTCTGGAGAGCCCTGTGCTGTCCCCAAGCTGAGATGTACCTGGATGCCTGGGCCATGTCCCCAGTGCAGACCTGCAGGACGGAGCACCCTGCTCTCCCCTTACCTGGTACCTGCTCACTCGCTCCTGCTTGATCTGCTCAAATTTCCGCTTCAGCTCGCTCTGGCGCTCCAGCCGCTTCTGGGCTCGGCCCACGTACACCATCCGCCCGTTGATCTCCTTCCCATTCATGTCGGCCACCGCCTGACAGCGGAGGGAAGGGCTCTGAGCACAGTGGGAAGCTGACAGCCACAGCCCTGCTCTCCACCCATCACCCCAGTCCAGCCCCACCACGAGCAGAGACCCCCCCGGGCGAGGGCAGGGAAGCAGCTCTGCTCCCCTTTGCCAGGTTCTGCCCATCCAGGCAGCCCTGCCAGTGCCAGCACCCAGGCAAGCATGAAGCCAGTGAGGTTCCCCCCGCCAAGGAGAGGTGGGAACATCAGCAAGGGACAAGCTCAGGGCTGAGACAGCAGATGGGCAGCAAGCAGCCTCTTGCCTTTTGGGCTTCTTCATGCTTCTCAAAGTTGACAAATCCAAAGCCCTTTGAGCGGCCAGCGTTGTCCATCATGACTTTAACACTTAGCGTCTTTCCTGTAAGAGGAAAGGAAACCATCTATCTGAAGAAGGGTGCCGCTGGCATGCAGTACCATGCTCGGGAGCCACCATGAGACGCCAGTCCAGCGAGGAGACCGGACGGCTGTGGCAGCATGGAAGAGACAAACAGGAGGACGGACAGCGGGATCCCCGCTGCGAGGCAGGAACGGGAGGCCGCAGGTGTTGGTGGGGGCAATCCCTCCCACCCTGCATGCTGCTCTCATCACCGCTGGCTTTTCAGTTTCTCCAGCCAGTGCACTGAGTTCCTTTGGCCAGGAGTTCTCATCTCCTTTACATATGGACACATGCATTGGGTTCATATGAAGGGTATTCACAAATTACCTGAGCTAATACTGGCCAAGCATGGGCAGTATGGTCTGTGGGCTGGCACAACGCTAAACCCTGTCTGTCACAAGAGGCATCCTCCAGTAATGGACTAAACTGAAAAGCCTTTTTTGCTTTAAGTTCAGACTCAGCATCTCTTATTCCCAGGGCTCCTATAACCAGACAGCAGGCTGGTTTCAAGACAATTTAAAAAACAAAACAAAAACGCCACTTTTGTTACCCAAGAACGTAAAAAACTTATTTTTTTTCAGGAGAGCACCTAATACAAGTTATCCTCTGTGACAGCACGAAAGCACACATAATGTCCTCACGATTTAAGCCACTGCTGTCCTTTGGTGAGGTGCTGTTTAAGCAAGTCAGATCCCATTGAGAGAAGGGGCTCAGTATTTCCATCAAGCACTCTCCCCAGCTTTCTTTGCAGTTGCCCCAACTCCAGTTTATCAGACACGAGGATACTTTGCTTCAACAAAGCAAACTTCAACTCACCAAACTTGGAGAATATTTCCCGCAGTCTGTCATCATCCATGTCATCCCCAAAGTTTTTGATGTAGACGTTGGTGAACTCCATCGCCCTAGCCCCAAACTCTGCCTCGCGCTCTTTGCGGGATTTGAAATGGCCAACAAACCTGCAGGAAGCAAGGAAAGGGACATGAAACCCTCCATTTCCCCTGCAGAGGGAAGATGGACACAGGCACATCTGTCTCAGCACAGGCCAAGAGAGACCCCGTCACCTCAGGCCGTGCTTTGCTCACCCGTAAACCCACCCTGTGTTTCACATCCAGCAACTTCAGCATGTCCCACCTGGGTGTTCCCCTACCCAGACCCCACTTGGCACTACTGACACGGGCAGAGTGGTAACACGGCACAGCCCCATGCTGGGGATGTCACCCCAGGAGACCCCAAAAGACCCCAAGGGATGCCACCAAATGCCAGCTCTCTTCCTCCAAGGTATCCCCGAGCCCCTCGGGCAGCGACTTGCCTCTGCGGAGACAGGGATGTAGAGAATAAGGTGATGTAATGCAAGCAGAGAGCTGAAGAACAACAAAACCTCTTCCTGCCCAGATTATCTGATGCTGACAGCCGAGATCGAGGACCTGCTTTGTGGGCACTCTTTGCACCACCTCAGCGATAAAGCACAGCCCAGGGTTGGGCTCCTTCCCCACCAGCAGGAACAGCTCCAAATCACTATCACACTTCTACCAGCATCGACCACGAGTGACTCACTGCCCCGGAGAGCAGCGGAGATGCCGTGCCCAGCGGGGACAGACAGGAAAAGAGGAGAAAGAGAGCAGCAGGAGGTGGCAGCCCAAGCAGGGCAGGCATTTGCTGTTGAGCATGCACCAAGGCAAGGGAGGACCAAGCGCAGAGCTGAGGAGCCACTCTCCTCTCCGGCACTTACACCTTCCGGTCATTGAGCAACATCCCATTCATGGTCTCGATGGCCCGAGTCGCTGCCTCGTGAGTCTCAAAGTGAACAAAGCCATAGCCACGGGATCCGTTTTCATCACAAACCACCTACAAATGCAGGGTGAGGAGGAGGAAGGGAAAAAAAAAAGGGGGTGGGGAGAGACAGACAGACACTGCTTTTTTCCACGCTTGCACACAAGTAAGTTGCAGGAAAACCCACCCTCATTTTCCAGGGGCATTTACCCTCCCTGACATCCTGCTCCCACAACAGCTGAGCTGCACTGGGGTGCTGGCAGCAGGTCAGGAAGCCAGACGAGAGCTCTGCCCCGGGGCTGCCCAGGGCCAGATGTCCTGCTGGGGCCAAGGTGGTTGCCCTCCAGCACCCGCTGCTTTATATGATGCCCAAGAGCTCGTGGCTCACCAAGACCCAGGTGCCGTTGATGCACTCAGCTCAGACAGGACAGCACACAATGTCTCTATGTAGGGACTGGGAAGAAGTGAGGCAGGGGAGAAAGCCCCCATTTCCCAGAGAAACACAGCAGGGCCTTTTGACTTCAAAGCAGGAGGGAATTTAGAGGAAACATTGTAGGAAGCAGAACAAGAAAGTGAATTTCAGCTGGCTGGAGCACACTGCCAAGAACGCGGGGCAGCTCTGCAGCAAGCCCTTTCCTGCAGGGCCCGTGGGTGCGCGTACCTTGCACGACAGGATGTTTCCAAAGGCGGAGAACGTGTCGTACAGGGCTTTGTTATCAATGGAGTCGTCCAGGTTCTTGATAAAGATGTTTCCAACCCCTGACTTCCGGAGCCCAGGGTCCCGCTGGGACCACATGATGCGGATGGGACGGCCTTTGATCACTTCAAAGTTCATGGTGTCCAGGGCTCGCTCAGCTGGCAAAGAAGCAAAGGCAGGGGGAGAGAGGAGGGGTATTTTTCCTCTCCAAAGCACGTCCGACTCCCACGGGATCATTCATTTCACTGCAAGCTCCAGTTTGGCAGATGCCCAGCTCATTTACCCAGTAACAATTTTGGTCTCCAGGACAACTAACCCAACACCTTCCCATCACCGCTGCCTCGCTCCAGCATGAAACGCCTGTTGGGTACCACGCCATGCAGCGCTATATCACTGCAATGCCTGCCAGGAGAGGGGCCTTGCTTCACGCCACGAGCCAGTGGGCAGCTGGCTACCCCGGGGAAGGGCAGAAGGGGTTTTAGTGCCCTTCTCCGTCAGCTCAGGGAGGGAGGCAACTCTTGCAAGTCACCTTCCTCCCCCCACAAGCCCAAAGCCCAGCTGCCGCATCCTCTCCCAGTCCCTAAGAAGAGATGGGAGTGGGATGGGTCACCATCTGAGAGCAGATTGGGATTAGTTACAACCAAAACCCAACAGTAGCAGAATATTGCCAAGCCATAACAGCTGAGGCATCCACTCAAACAACTGCTACCCTCTTTTCCACCACCTGCCCTTCCTTCTCTTGCACACCCCATGCCCCATTGCGAGGCAGCTCCTGGGGGCTGCATTACAGGGACCGTACCATCCACAGGCTGCTGGAAGTTTATGTAGGCATAGCCCAGTGATCGGCGCGTGGCAACGTCCCGACAGACTCGGATAGACATGATGGGCCCAGCAGGCGAGAACTTCTCGTAGAGCATGGCTTCGGTCACATCCGGGTGGAGGTCTCCCACGTAGAGAGAGGCTAACGGATAGCCAGGGCCGCTTGCGTTCATGGCCAACCACAAAGCTCAGCTGCGGAGGAAGACAGACCTGAGGCTGCAGGGCACAGGTTTCAGATCGCATGCAGCGACCACAGACCCATGCTGGGGCTGGCCCCACCACAGCAGTGCCAGCCGTGCCCTTCCCACCAGTAGTGGTAGGACCAGGAATGCCCCCAAGGATGCTGCAGTTCCCAAATTTTTCTGGGACATTTCAACGTTGACGCAAAAGCCAAGCTGGGGCGATCTGCACGTCACAGCCCTTACGCACATGGGGAGCGGCCAGAGGGACACAACACACCACACACACCGATTTGCTCCTTTTGACACTCAAAACGCAAGAGAAATAAAACGTAGCTTAATTCCTCAGAAGGTAAACAGCCCTTCTCCACCAGAGACTTCCATTTTAATTCCTCCTTTAACGGCTCCCTCCAGCCAGCTGCTCAGCCAGAGCAAACCCGAGGAGTACAGGTTTGCTTTGATGCACGGCGCTGCCCTGCCAGGGGAGCAGCTTCCCCCGAGCAGCCCTGCAGCCCACACCGCTGCAGCCAGCGCTCCCAGCAACCGCCTCCACCTCTAACAAGGCAAACGCGGGTTTTTAGCCAGCCCTTCCCAATTTCTCAGCTTGCTGACGAGGCCCCCAACGCAGAAAAATGATGCTCAGTCTCTCACTGGTTTTAGTTGGGTATAAAGTTGTGCGTGAAGATGACCGTCACTTGTTGAGACCCCCGCGAGGTACCGCCTGGGAAAACAGAAACGCAGCTCCTGCCCTAAAAGCTCGTAAGCCCATCTTTGGGGCTCTTACCTTAAGGCTCAAAAGACCCGAGACGCTTGTTAAGATACCCTATGGATGCCCAAAATAAATGCACACGCATAGGAGAGGTGCATCAAGCGACCCCTCAGCCGAAGGCAAGTCACCCCCGGGGGCAGAAGGCGGAGGAGCCGCGCACCGGCTCGGGGAGGCGGGGCTGCGCCTCAGGCAACCCGGGCGCGCCTCCCGAGGCCCTCACAGCAATGCCGGCAGCAAAATAAACACAGGCTGCCAGAGCAAACGCAGCATTCCCCCGCCGCTGGCGGGGCAGGGAGCCAGGGAAGGGAGCTAAGGAAGGCGAGGAGGAAGCCGGGGCGCTGAGGACCGGGCACGGAGCCAGCAGAGGCGCGGTGCAGCCCCACCACCGAGCCCCCAGCCCGGCAAAAGCCGCGCAGCC
>WAAD01021476.1:584855-600646 GCA_013389945.1 Fregata magnificens | reverse complement strand
CCCCAGCCCCGCGGAGCCGAGGCAGTCGCACCCCCCCGCGTCGGCAAACCGCAGCCGGGGCAGCCGCCCGCGCTTCCCCCGTCTTTCCCGGGGAAGGGAGGGGCGGCGGGGCGGCGTTTTGCCCTTGAGCGCGGACAGCACGTGCCACCGCCGCGTGTCCCACCCACACGTTTTTAGGAAATCACCTGCGAAGCGAGGCGCGATCTGAATTTGTAATCTGAAGTGAAGAAATCCAGGCAGGAGCCGCTAAGATATACGCAGCTCGGTACCATTAGGCACTTAGGCAAGCTCGGCAGCAAACTCCCTCAACACCCAAGTGAGACCCACGGGATGCAGAACCCGGCCTCTGCCATCACCTTTTGTCTGGATGACAGGCGAGTGATGTAAGGTCACCTTCATCCACAGAGATCACACCGCAGCTGTGCTGGACGTAATAGTACGTGTGCGAGAGGTGATGATTTGTCATTGAACAACTTGCTGTGCGGCTGAAACGCTGGATGAAAAAGCACGGGAGTGCAGGGCAGCGGGCAGGCCAGTTCCACCAGCAACTTCCCCAATGCAACTGTGTTCATGGGGCTGCGCTGGGCCTGAGTCACCAGCATCTCTGTGTTTCAGCCAGACCCGTTCCTCGTGGCCACCCTCCCTCTGCTTCCATGCTTTTAAGCAGGGAAGCTAGTGCAGCTGGACAAGCGTCTCACATTGACTTCAGCTGAATCTGCTGGATTTCTTGAAAAAAGGCAATTCACCTGCTGCCATGGAGCCCTTGAACGCTGCTCAGGAGACACACCAGCCGGCTCCAGGCAGCACACGCCATGCAGCACCACGGTCCCACACGTTAAAGCAAAACTAACCCAAGCGTGGTTGCTCGGCTCCACCCCATCCCATACTCTCGGAAGCATCAGCTGCAGTGCAGATCAGGAGAAACCTTACCTTCCCAAAAGCCTTCTGGTGGTTTCCCACACTGAACTGCCTCACGCAGAGGTCAGACGAGCCTCGGGGCCAGGAACAACAAGCCGCAGCAGCACCAATTAGATCAAACATGTAGAGTACACCCAGACTCTTACTGTGGCTGGGCCAGCTGGAGTGCCCTTTCCCAAAATGATAGAATTACTTGAAAAATTAAGATATTCCCTTAACTCATCACTCCTGCAGATCAGTCTCCTAGGCTCATCACTTCCCCCGAAAGTAAGGATGGGAGACATCATCTGAAAGAACTGAGGCAGGACAAGTGCTCTATGAACAGGAGCAGCTAGCAGGACCCGAGATTTTTTCTTCTTGGAGCTGACGATGTCATCAGCATGAGTCAGACTGGGAGTTAGCATACACTATAAAATCATTTAAGAGCAAGTATGTCTATAAAGGCTGAAGAGGCTGAAGAAAATGACAAAGTAGCAATAATTACAGATATAAACAGAGGGACCACCATTTAAAGCCATGGCACAGGACAGATCAGTGCCTGATCAGCAGCTAGATTTTGGCCTAACGCCTTTCCAGTGGTCAATCAAAAGGCGGCAAGTGACATTATCCACACAGCACACTTCTGTATCGTCTCACTGCATGAGTGAGAGAGGCTCCGAGAGCAGGAAGGACACTTGCTTCCACCCCAGCCAACCTCCTCGGTGCTTTTAGGCTGACTGGTATTGACTATTGCCATCCATCTCTTCAAGCACTTTATTTCCAGGGAGACACATCCACTTGCACTTAAATGTCCATTTGCAGTCCCAGTAGCGCTTTTGCACACCACCAGCTGAGAAGAGCGGAGGTACCTGGCGTGTATGCAGGTTATAGTTCGCTAGCGCAGCTGGGTGTGCAAACAGGTGACTGACGGAAGGCTGGCTGGAGAGCTAACCCTGCGTTCGGAAGCATGCATTTAAAGGATTCCCTGAGGAAAAAGCTTTAAATGTAACCAACAGACTTTTCTCAACCATACAATACGCAATGACTCATGGCAAGTTAAATACATGTTTATAGTTGCATTTCTTTTAAGTCCTGCAATGACAATATATGGTAAGTATGCCCTCAACAGAAATGAAGAGAACCAGTGTTCTCTACTACAAATCAAGGGAGGGTGTGTGGGGGGAAGGCTCTCTGCAAAGCGATGAGTAATTAAGTATTCACACCATTTGGAAACCATGAATCAACTCATGCAATCCAAGATCTGTGCATTTAATAAAAGTGGTGATTTTACTACCACAAGTTTTTTGCCACTAGTACAGCAAAGACAACAGACACAAACAACTGATAAAATTTTTTTTTATTATTCACTTTTGAATTCTTTTACACTTTCCTGATTATTTTGTGTAAGGTGAAACTAGAACTGTTTAAAAGACATACACGAATCTAGTACATCAATAACCAGGTATTTCTTTTTGCTATACTATTCTCACAACCACGGTGTGCTAGGCAATATAACCGTCACAGAAGCAAACTTTAGGCAGAATACTGGTCAGTAAAAACAAAGCGAAAAGAGCTACCAGATATACAGACAGGCTCGGTTCCACATTCACTACTGCATTTATCAAGCGCCAAGTATTAACTGCACAATTTGTTCAGCTAGTAGAGGGGAGTTTTAAAATCAGTGCATGAAATTCTCTTCAGCAGACAGATGGACAGACGAACAGATGGATTCTATACCTAAGTGGAATGTGAAGGTAGGGGGATGATACCGCGAGACTGATAGGTGACTATTCCTAATCTTTTCCACTGCATTATTCACGCAACTCTTACTAGGTTTTATTTCATGGGACATGTTTGAAACATAACTAGGTGAGGATGTTTGGAGCTCAAATATTACAAGTGTTACAAATGTGTAGGTCTGCATTCCAGTACAATAAATGGGAAATCCTGAATATTTGAGCCAGATCCTGGTAATAGCAAAAAAACGGCAGGCAAGAGCTGAAGACTGCAACAGCACTGGCAGCTCTCAAACATCCAAGAAAGAAACCTGTCCTCGAGCAGGCTCAGGTCTCACCCACCATCCTGACATCACCCATAATCAAAGAAAGGATGACGTGTATGTGGGAGTCCAAAACTGCTTTAATGGAGTTTAAACAGGTGAAAGGGTCAAGGATGAACAGAGTCCAATGGGAGAAAATTTCTATAAAGTGAACTTAAAGATGGCTCAGTGGATTACTTAAGAAGTTTTCAGGACAAATTCAAAACGGGAATACCATGGAGATTTCGATTCACCTAAGAGTAAAGTAATGCAAAAGTGGCAGATCACTTCATGGTATCATCCAAACTAATAAGGCCATTCAAAAAATTGAATCTTCTCCTATTGCAAGTCCATGGTAGTGAACCAAGAATTCTCACTACTGAAGAATATCTAAGGTATAATCAGGTAAGTTATTGCTGTGGGAAGGGGCTTAGTCATGCATGTCGTATGAGCATGAAAGCACTTTTAGAAGTCAAATCCCAGTTATCTGCCAGTGTAAAGAATTTGGAAATCAAGCTGCTAACTCCCCCATTACCCTCCTCCCCAAAACAAACCCCATCCCCAGAAAGATAGGATTGACAAAGTGAGCTTTTGACTGAAAGCAGTGCCTCAGACTTGGTTACAAATGTCTACAGAGTGTGCCTGTTAAAACTAATTCATAGCAGTGTTACTAACTGGAATGCCATACATCGGATTGTTTTCCTTCCATGCCCCAGTGTCACAATAGAATCTCTATAACTTTCTGTACAACTTTACAACAGAATTGTACTTCGACTATTTTGGTGCCAAATTAAGCTCGCCAGAGTTACATAATTGATGTCTACTTTTCTACCAATAAGAGTTTTGTAAAGTCAATTGCAATCACAAAACCCATAATCACAGTGTTCAGTTAAAAATATAAACACGGTAATCATAACTGTAAATGTTCATAATAGGAAAGTTCGGAATGCCATTATAATAACCGACCTCTGCTTTAAGTACACAGAACACCAACCAACCGTTTTTACCCCACAGACAGTTTTTGCTACGTTGAGGTTGTGAAAGTCGATGTACTATTCTTTTTGCTTGTCGCACAAAGGGATATATGTGTAGGATACAGGGTGACATTGAACATATAGTGAAGCGTGATAGCCATTAGTTCTCTCCCTCCCCAGCATCCCCTTCATCTCCCTGGTTTTCCGACGTCCATAGCTGTAAGAAAATACAAATACGTGTTTATGCTGAAAGCACACAGTTAATTACAATTGTCAGGAAAGGGAAGACAGCATAATTAGCAGTAGCTGTGCAATTTTCTCAGCTAAGAGCAATACAGAACTGAACTTAACAGTAAAGCTAAAGAATAACGAACTAGAAAACGGGCAGAGGATTACAAGTAAAAAGCCAGCAAAAGTTTGCAAGCTCAACACAAAGACAAGCTGGCTGTCGAGAACAGACAAACCGGACTTTCTGTTACAAAAAAGCTGAGTTTGTTACAGTGGTTAACAAGTGATTTCTGGTTTAAACATGCAAGTCTAACTGGTCTGGCTACAAAAAGCAGTGCAGTTAAGACATGCAGTTAATGCCTCAGAAAAGGCTTTTAATGGCACAGAACCACCTAAGTCTTCAGATGCTGAGTCCCACTTAGTGGAGTCCAGCAGCCTGAAGAAGTAACAGCGCCCAGTGCAGCAGTCTACCCCGTGATACTTACAGTGAGGTTGTCCCTAAGCAGCTGCATGATGAGAGTGCTGTCTTTGTAAGACTCTTCATTCAGCGTGTCCAGCTCTGCTATCGCTTCATCAAATGCCTAAAAATATGCAAGGCAGCACTTTCACACTCTGCGCTCCGAAATCACTTCTGCTTACAAATTTGCCACATCACTATTCAAATTATGTGACAAAAGCTTCCAATATTTTTCTTTTCCACCAAGAGGAGAAATGCAGAACAAAGTGAGCACCAGATCACTAGACAACCAGTGGGAAAATAGAATTCTTCAGGGGGGTCCAGACTGAAGCCCAGAACAACTTCACTACCATGCCAATACCAAGCATTGAAAAGGCAAGCACACTCTGTCACACTGAAGAATGATTCACACAGCTTGAAATCAAGTTTAAGAGAAACACTTAAAAGCAATACTTTCATTAAAAATGAAGGCCTCACTGGTCTAAATTGGCAGTAAAAGACAAAGGTACCGTTAAATTGATAAACGTATTGCACGTGAGTAAGTAGGAAAGAAAATGGAAAGCAAGGGGTTTTTTGACAGTGGGGTGGAAGGTTTTGGATTTCTTTTCAAAACAGCATAGGAAATCAGCCATTCTTCCTATCGATCTGTCACACATGAAAGCCCAAGCTGCAAGTCTGAGAGCTGAGAGCCATCAATAAGTGCTATTTCTTCATTCAGGTTTCAAACAGATGTAAGCATGTTAACTAAAAAAGCAGGAACAGCAGCTTTGCACAGCAAAGCATTACTTGTTACAAAGTATTATAAAAGCACATATGAAGAATGCAAAGATTCACCTCATGCCATATTATCCAAGTTACTATCAGATGACTTTCACAGATGCAAAAAGCTCCATTTAGAAGGCTCTAACTGTATTTTAAGGAGAAGGGTAAGACAAAAACAACTAGCTATTTGTTTGGCACAACCCATCACACAAGCTTTTTTTGGTCTCTGGAGAAAGAAGCGCGCACACACACGCATATACACAAGGACATTTAGGGTTATGACCGTAGTCACAAAGACGACACTTCATGTATTTGCTAAGTGTTCAAATTTAGCACTTCTAAAGTGAAATATTTCCTTAACTTAATCCAAGTGTTTTCAAATTTGACACAAGCGCATTCTAGGAGAATTACATGGAGATAAGAAGAGACACTCTGTCTCCGCTTTCACTGGATGAACTGCACTAGCAAATTACCTTTTCTTAAAGCTAAGCTAGTCTAGCTAACTTAGCTGAAAATATACCACAATGACAATAGTTTAAAGATGACAGCATTTTTAAGGAATTTGATATGAAAAAGCATAATCGTCTACAAAATGCTACTGCAACCATGTAATTATCCTTAGCCTCCACAAAAATTAGTAATACAAAGAGTCTGCTTACCGTCTTTGCCAGATTACAGGCTTTTTCAGGAGAATTTAGTATCTCATAGTAGAAGACAGAGAAATTTAGAGCCAAACCGAGTCGAATGGGGTGTGTTGGCTGCATCTCTTTCTTGCTAATTTCAAATGCCTCCTGGTAAGCTTGCTGAGAGTTTGCTACCGTTGCTGCAAGAAGTAGTTACAATTGTATTAATGCACAGCACATCACTGTACTTCATGGGGGAAGCTATTATATTCTTGGTCTAGACCATTGTGCCACCAGAAATTCATACAGTTACATATGCACAGACACTTCTTTCAGTGTTTTACATGTAAAAGCCTACCACTGGCTGAACTATTAAGGCAGAAATATTTGTTCACATAAAGCTCTGAGATACAGAAATTAAGTTCAACATTTTAATAGAGACTTGAAATGAAATTTATTCAAAATAAATTCCAACCAATCTGAATGCACACAAGCTCTACCTAAGTCAAAAGGTACTGTGATTAAATACTCACTTCCAGCCTAACCGAAGAAGTAGTAGTTCTGAATAATAAATCCAGACAAAACCATAGGGGGAAGAAGAGGTATCTAAACTACCTATTTAAACTGAAGGAAACATTTAGCAGGTAGGTCATGAACTTTACGTTTCAGTTTGGGGTTTCAGAGGAAAGACAACAGTCCCTTCCTGACTACTGGGTAACAGTAAGCTCCAGAATGGCATCCAACTAAGCTTGCAAGACATGGAGTACCTCAGACACTCAACAGGAATTCAGGCACAGTTCAGCACTGCTTTACCATTTCAGGACTAATTGGCTTAGGACCCAGTAACCCAATATCCCATATCCGCACGCAGAAAGCTTGCAAACAGTGAAGACTTGTGAGCTAAATTCATAGTTTAAACAAGCGATGATAGGAACAAAGCATTTTCCATGAGAAAAACACATTCTCCAGGAAAAGGATTTTACACTGCCAAATACGCTTGAAAATCAGTCACTGAGGTTGAGGGCTGCAAGCAGAACTTGACTGGTTTGATGAATGTCTGTCAATCACTTCTATTAATTTCAGTGAAGTCCTTCTCTAAAAGTGACTTGCACGGCACCCGTCTTCAATACTACAGAGCAGTAGTGAAAAGAAATAAATACTTCATGTTCGGGGAAAAGAACACAAGTATTTTTTTTGAGAGATTTCATCTCTACTTACTTTGCTTATTGTCCCCAGATGCCACCTCTGAGAGGTATCTGTAGTAATCGCCTTTCATTTTCAAATAGAAGACCTTGCTTTCTGGCTGCGTGGCATTGACAATAAGGTATTTATCCAGGAGTTCCTGAGAAAGGAAACATCACTTTTTTTTTTTCCAAGTCATAAAAATAATGTCTGAAACAGAGCCTTCGTTACAATGGTAAGCATGAACTGTTAAAACATTAACAATGACTTATGCACAATCATGCGTTAATCACTTTGCCTACTGTTGTGTAAACTCAGAAAAAAAGAGAAACTACTTCTGTCTTAATCCCTGGAAAGCAGAAAACTTGCTGTGTTGAGGCTATCCACAATTCACTCCTGCAGAACCTAATGGCCAGCAGGGCTTAAGACTGCAAAGATTTTCCTTGAAATACACTGATGCAAACCTATGTCCACAACCAAGCTAATGAAAAGCAGCAGCTTGACATTAGCACAAGTCTGGTCACTTTTGCTGCCGCAAACTTGTATTCTACACAGAGCAGTGAAATTACCCACAACAAACTGATTCTATCTGCAACTCCAGCTGAAAAGCTGAATAGTGGCACAGTCAGCGTATGTGCATTCAAAGAGAGATGCAAAGACTGACAGTACTGACAGCAACTGCTCCTGACAGATCTTTAGCAAACTGAACAGCAATAAAAAGAATCCCTCTCGTCTAAGTGAAGGAAATCGCAAAACCGGTTTGGGGGAAAGAGTACACACCTTCTCCATCCAAAAAAAAGTACTAAACAAGCCTCAGGACATCAGCATTCATTAACGAAAGAATTTAAATGGTAGGCTTTTTAGCAGGACTCATGCCAGTGCCCCAGATCTAAATTTGTTTTCATAGCTGCTGGCTAGGGGTCTTCAACATTGCCTTGTTTGCTTTTTTCTATTTAAAAAAAAATACTATTTTATAACAAGTAAGAATCCACCAAATTCCCTAAGAAACAAACTAGATGACTTAGGAGCTAGAACTGGACTTAAATATGTGGCCATGCAAAATTATTTCCTTGCTAAGGTGCTGCAGTGTCTACAGCCCTACTAAGATTCCTTAAGCCTCTCTGAAGAATGCTGCAGTACTAACTACTGTTATTTTTGCTGTTGGATTATTACCAGAACATCATTGCAGATATCCTGCAATTCAGCCTCAATTTTCTCACGATATTCTCTTCCCATCTGCTGTTTCTTCTCATTCCTCTCTGTTTTCTGTTCAATGCTGGAAATTACACGCCAGGACGAGCGACGGGCACCAACCACATTCTTGTAGGCAACTGAGAGTAGATTCCTTTCTTCATTGGACAGTTCATGTCCTTGCTCAGTGACAGCCTTCATAGCAGCAGCCATGTCATCGTAACGCTCAGCCTGTTCAGCCAGTTTGGCTTTCTGTACCAACTCACTTTTATCCATGGCTCTCCTGTAATTAGCAGGGAGTAAAAATAGAGAAAAATGTCTCTTGATTGTCTGCACCGTGGAAGTTAATGCTGAAGGGTGAAGCAGAACTCACAGTCACTAATAAGTGGGAAATCTATCAACTCTAAACCACTGGTTTTGGTTGTTTTGGGGTTTTTTTTTTGTTTGTTTTCCCCCCACTATTATACAACAGCAACTACTTAGGGGCATTGAAGCACTGGACAGCTCCTCCTGACACTGAAGATCTTTTGCACGCTACAGGAGATGTTTTTGTGGGCTTAAATAAACCATACCCAGTAAAGCTGTAGTTGTTGGCAACTATGGAAAGTACATTTATACTGTTCTGCCAGAAAATTGGGGGTTTTAATACATGCAATGTACATATAATGAACAATACACAGCTAGGGTGGCTGCAGTCCCAGGTTTTCAAGACCTTTCAAATAACACTGACATTCACAAAAACCAAATGGGACATGGCCCACGTGATGGTCACTACTGCAAAACTAATTGCTTATATGGAAACAACTTGTTTATCATTTCTGATAATGCAGTTTAGCAACTGAAGCCAAGAAAAACACATCACATGACCACAAGGCCCCTGAAGAGCTTAAGCAATGAAAAATGAAGTTAGTAAGGAACGTGTCAGTGAGGCAGTTTGAGCGTTGCTTACTTCTACAAGACAACGCTAACATACAGTTAACTGGGCCGTTGAGCTACCAACCTTATACTCAACCACCTAGGGCCAGGTTCACAGGAAAACTTAAACAAGTTTATTTGCCTTCATCAAAGTAAGTGGACCTCAATACCTCAGAAACTCCCAGACGCCCCGAATTCATCTGTAAAATTTCTCCAGGTGCGTAGGTTCACTTTCGGACAGACCCAGAACTGTTATTCTTGTCAGTACTGAGCAATAACGTTCCTCTCCTACTCCCTAAATCCCAATCAGGACTCTCAGTGTCCAAATGAGAAGTTTTCAGGCTGAGAGCTAACAGCCTAAAAACAACTTCTAAAAGAACAATAAAAAGCAAACAAGAACAATAAGTTTACAATTGTCTTTCATAGGCTTCTGTTCATTAGACAAGCATCTACAGCCCTATAAGAAAGAAGCAACAGGCTGAAAGTGATTGCTGTAGCCTTTTCCCTGGCTCCCTCCTTTGAAGATCACAGTCTGACAGGCTCCTGATGGAGAACATCTCGCACACACTGCTCAGTTTGTATTTCAATCCAAGTATCACCTGCCACACTATTATGCAGGGAAACCAGGCCCCTACACTAAATCCTCAACCAGGACAGAGATGCAGACCCAAATTCCCATCGTGTGTACAAGCAGTTTCAGAGTTTCTTACAGCCGAGGACAGAGTCCTAACTATAAAATTACTTTGAGAGGAGCATATTCAATCCCTCCAGCTGAAGATACTCCACTTTAACAAAAAAAATCACCCAAGATATCAAGTCAAACATTGTTATTTCACATGAAAGCTCTTGAAGTAAATCCAGCAACCAAATGTCCTACCTGCTATATATCTGCAAGTCACACTCACTCCTGCTTGTGTTTGATCCTTTGCAGATCTAACCTAATGCACCCATCCACGGAAGGCACTCGGTAAGGATATGTAATGCTAAAACCAGCTTCCTGGAAAGCGACCTCTTGCAGGGTTGTAAGTAAAGTTGGGCTGCAGTTCAGTTCCATCTCAAATACTGTGTTTAAACTAGTGGATTCCAGCACCTATTAAAAGGTGACACACAGACTTCAGATTGAAGCCCTCAGGACAGACTGACTGTGGGGAGCAGTGTGACAAGTTCTTGTAAGGCATCATTAATTTGGCTCTGTCTTCCCCAAGAGGCATTTACCATGGGGATATGCTATATTATCGTTGGCTTCTGCAGACTTATCAAAAGGATAGCTCCTGAGGATGGAAAGGGATAAGTGGAACTTGTGATGTGCATTTTTTCTCCCTACTCTGAAGCGTATCATAGTACCAATGCATAGCAAGCCTAAGGAAATCATCAGACCATCTACCATTGAGAGAACCCATCCCACTTTTCACTGTTGAGTCTATCAAACCTCGTAAACCATTCCCTTAACTCAGCACTAAATTTAGACTATGTGCTTTACGCAGGAAGTAATTTGTGAGTGGCATTTCTCTACCCACTCACTAAAATCTGAACATGTACAAAGCACACCTGAAGAATGCTTTTTAATGTTACAAGAGCCAGCTTTAAGTAACAGGACATTTAAACAAAACAGTTTCAGAGCAGTTCTAGTTTCCTCACAGTCTGCACAGCTTCTAGAAGTATTTCTAGTGCAACCGTCTTATCTTCTCCCCTTCTTCTTATGGAATGTGATTATTATGTAGAAAAAGCCTGCTTGTTGAAGTCCAGAGGCAAGTAGCTCCACCAGAGTTTACATTTTGCCATCGAAAGGTCAGTTTTATCTTTGATCTGCAGTTTGCCAATAGTGGTCTAATTTGTAGACAAGTCATCGGTGCAGAATTCCGTTTACAAACAATATAGAGTTTCGTTTAGAGATGGCGCAGTTTGTTTTATCAAGCTCACTGACATATTTATCTTTAGATGCAAGTCAGTTCACAGTAGTCAATGGGTTCGTATAGGGACACATGAAGGAAATCACAGAGGGAACTGCAAGGGCATAAAGACCTAGTGGATAAAAGCGGTCCAGAAACCAGTTTAACCTACCAATTATACAGGCGAAATACCAGCACAAAGCATTAGAATGTTGTTTCTCATCAAACAACTTTCCTCAGTAATGTAACTAATTTATGCACATCTTAAATGTAACTCAAACTGATTACTGGAGTTCCTCAGAACTTCACTGGCTTCATTTTAACATAAAAATTCAGTATACAGGGGCTTGACTCATTTAGTTAATTCATCTTAATATCTGTACTGTTAGTAGGTTTGCTACGAAACACAAAGTATTATTCAATAGCATGGATTTAACAGAACTTAAACGCAGTAAGAAAATCATTGCCCACACCAAAATATCTGCAATCGACAGGAAGCCTACCATCATTTCATTCACAGGGTGCTGCATAAAGGAACACTTAAAATCCGTATTTGATTCTCCATTGCTTACCTTGTTAGAAGCTTGGAGAGAGCTTTGCAGAGCTATGCTGGCTTGAGCTCCAAAAGAGGGAAGTGTTTGCCAGAAGGAAAAAAAGATACAAGGAAAGGAGTGATGTTTGAAAAGGCAAAGAAGCAGCTATCAGTTATAACTGGTTCCTCCCATAGAGGAGATGAAAGCCACACTCTAACAATGGATCAGTGTGCCACAGTCTGAAACAAGCAAAGCCTACAGCTAAAAATACTCCTAGGCCACAAACAGAAGCCATCTAACAAAGGTTACCTGCAGCTAGGAGCAAAACACACAAAGGTGATGAACAGGAGGCCAACAGGAATGATCTATTCTAGTACTAACGAAGCCATGCCATGTCGGCAAGGGGGAAAGAGGGAAGATGGAAAAAGGAGCGGAGACGTGCAGATCACAGCCATGGAGGAGTCCAGGAAGTTGCCCGTTCTAAGCAGAAGATTCTCATATTAGATGCGTCAATACATTTCAAATTCTTAAGAGACTGTCTTCTTAAGAATCTGTCAAACCACAACTTAGTAGGCCTCCAAAATGAAGTGGCTGGACGCTATTTACAACAAGGAATGCCAACCACTAGCCAGCAGTTGCAGCCAATAGTACCAGCTGCCAGAAATTTGAATCACCCTAAACCCCACACTCAAAATATAATTTTTTAGGTTTTTTTTTTTTCTTTATCTCCCATACAGCCTAGGTTCTTTCAATCTCTCTTACAAAGGCAGAACAGCATGTATACAGGTACTAAAAGTTACAAGTGCTTACTTCCCGCCCCCAGAAAAGCTTTACGCCTGCGTAGACAAGACTCTGAACCATATTACAAAGCATCAAAGGTAGAGAATCAAAGGTCAGAACTTGTAAAACACATTAGTTTGTAACTGCCTTGCTACTTTCAGTGGAAGATGCAGTAAGAAGGGGATGGTGTGACCATCCTGGGAACAGCACCTGAAGTCAGCACACCCACAGATCTTTCAAGAGCAGATGGGCACACAGAACTGGAGGTTTACACCTCACTAACAGCTGAGGAGTAAAACATACAGATAACGTTCTTCAGAAGACTGCAGGAGCTTGAGAACTACATCTTACTGCTCAGCAGTTACTACATCTGCTTCGTAGCCTTTATTGTTTCCAATCTCGAGGAGCTGTTTAGGACAAAGCCAAAACAGATCAGAAGTAACTGTGTTTAAAGTCTGCAGAAATCAAATGAAAACTGACACTGAAAAAAATCTGGCTTACATAACATATTGAACTGACAAGACAATACTAATAAGCCTACGTTGGCCTGAAGTCTGCTGCTCTGGATGACCTGTTCTTCTGATGCTAATTAAGTAATTGATTTTTGTGTACTGTTTTTCTCTTTATAGCAAGCATTAGAATCTATCAGACAAACACTTCCACTTTGTAAAAAAATTGGTGAGAAAGCAGTGTGGTTACTGGCTTGACATACTGGTCCCTAATGAGTCCAGTAGAGATGGAGGTTAACAGACCTGCACATTTCACTGTGAGAAATGAATGTAAAACCAGATTTGGTGAAATGGGATGCAATCATACTTCTCAGTCACAAACTTTGTAAGTCCATTCAAATTATAACAGGAAAAGCAGCAGACTGGTACAGAATTTGTAGTTCAATCTTCCACCAATATGTGAACATACCTTATTTCACTTCTGGATGGGCAATTCATTCCAAAATTCAGCATTCACATGAGGTAAGTGGTATTTCAAATTACAGTTCTATAATTACAGAGAGTAAGAGCTTTGGAGATACTATATCTAAAACAAATGGAAAATCCTTCTCCATAATTCAGGTACACACATGCTGACACAAGTATCTGCATGATGTTGATGGCATTCACTGTCAAGTAGACATCGCTCCCAACAGATATTCTTTATAGGAAAGGAATCAACTCTCTTTAAATGGAGTGCAAGTAACCTCCCTTGCTTTATCGTAGTATTAGGCATTTGACCTCATCAGCTGCGTTTCTCTATTTTGATTCCCTCAAAGGCTACCACGTATTGTTAAATAACTGATCAGAAAATGAACGTGTCTGGTAAGATCTGAACAGTGAAATCTCCCACAGCTGTCAAGAGCTTGGGTATAACAACAAGTTCAGTAAAACATACTGCGAACATAATGAGGGAAAAAGGAAACTGACTTCATAGTTGTGAGATTCTTGCTGACCTTGTGCAGCACATAACTTTAGCCTCCTCTGCATCTACTGATTAACCGTATGTCCTGGCCTTCAGCTTGAAACTTTATGCAAATGTTCAGATAAAATTAACATTCTATAAAGCCATGCCTAAACCTGCTGTGGCCATCTTCCGCCATCATTACCTACTGCTTCCTAAAACTGACCAATAAAATTTTTGAATAAAATGACATTCAGCGGTTTTCAATCTCCATAGGCAATTATGAAATTTCTATGACAAGTAGCAACAGCATGTAGGGATACTGATATTGTGTGGACAACTTAAATTTAGTGACAGTAGCCTTGTTCTCAACATCATTTAAACGAGGGACCGCAGGCTGAAAAGCACTGCACTGCTACATACCTGTGACACTTCGCACAGGACAGCTGCAGGTGGAGACAAGCAGGCAGTTCCGAAATACAATATACTTACGTGGTAACACCTTTTTGTTCCAACTAGCAGAATCGGTTTTGGCTAGAGTCCAGGTGGAAATAGTGAGTTATCCCAAAAAATCTTCCCCCAGGCATAAAGTTCATGCCAAACTAATGTATTCATATCACAGGTAAATCGCTTTTGTTAATAATAAACTGAGAGTATTTATATTACAGGGTGGGGCAAAAAGTGCGGCCATATAAAAGACACACTACTATAACGCCTAGTCTTACTGGGATGTATTAGAATACCAGACGGATTAGAGTACTAGCTTTTTACCTCATTATTCAAATCATTAGTTACTTAAGTCCTCCTCATCTGAGTTTATTCACAGGCAGCACAAAAAGCTGCATACTGGCAAAGGCCTGCTTAGAAAAAAAAAAAGACTCAACATCAAAATAGCAGAGATCAGAACATGCGGTACTGACATAATGAGGTTGAGAAAACCGCACCAGGCCCATCTGTGCAACGAGTCTATCACTTTATCGGTACCAATTTAATAAACAAAATATTATACAGGCTATATTTTTGCAGTCCTTTAATATGAAGAGTGCAAAAGGCACTAGCATTCTCACTTGTTTTCTTTTCTAGACCAGTTTATGTCTCATTATTATTTTAAAATAAAAGCAAGGGTTTTTTTTCATAAAGAAGTATTAAAATTTCTGACTGAGGTGTCCTGCAGCAGTGAACATGTAAAGACACAAATATTCCTACGGCCACTGAAGTTACAAAACCTCACAAGTGTTCTCAAACTCTGATATTTTTAAGGAGGAATTTAGCTTTTATGGTGCTGTATGATGTGCAATTTGTTTTCCTACCACCCAAAAAGTTATTTTAACTATTAGCAAGGAATTTAGCTGAAAGCAGCTGATGTACGTTGTGATCTTTGCATTAGATGCGTTTTTGGTCCCATATGCTAACAGAGTGACTGTATGCCACTGACATGATCATCCCAATTAATATCTGACCATACATACCTCAAATAAAACCAATGGTTGTTAGTTTTCGGTTACTGCCCAGCCTTTTTCTAGACTGGGGCTGGCTTGAGGCAACCTTCTTTCCCTCTGCACTGCTCCCTAATCTCATCTCTATTTCCAGATGGGCACGAATAATCAAAATTTGCAAAAAATAATAAACCAAACTGTTTCCTTCTAAAACGTTCGTGACGCTTCCGTGATCACCTCCGGTCCTACGTGAGCAGGCTCATACAAAGCGGCACGGAAACGGCACCTCCCCTCTCCCGCTGGAAGGGCCCAGCATTTCGGCCGGCACCGAGCTCCCGGCTTGGTGAAGCCGCGAGGACGCTCCAAACCCTCTCCCGGCTTGGGGTCGTGAAGGCAGGAGCCTTCGGGAAGAGGCGGGCTGGGACCCACACTGACCCTGGCGCGGAGGGGCTCGCTGTCCTCCCGGCCGCGGGCGGGGAGCCGAGCCCTCCGCC
>WAAD01021476.1:563965-584114 GCA_013389945.1 Fregata magnificens | reverse complement strand
CGCGGCGCTCCCGCGGAGAGCCTGAGGCGGCCGATGGCGGGCCTGGCGGCCCCCGCCTGCGGCGTGAGCCCACCCCGGGCTCCAGAGGAGGCAGGGCCTGCTGGTTCTGTCACACCTTGGCGCCCTTTAGACTGAGAGCTCTTTGTCTTCTTCGAGCTCGTTTCGCACACGTAGGGCAAGCCCTGGCGCGGCTCTGGTCAATGCCCACCGCAGCGAAGAGGTGGGCTGGGTGTCCAGCGGGGAGAGCTGCTCTGGCTGGGACGCGCGGCAACTTCTCCAGCAACGAGGAGACAGCGGTTTTGGTTTTCTTGGCGTTTCCCGCTGCTGTTCTCTGGCTGAACCTCACGATAAGGGACATCTCTGCGGACCACAGACAGCGGGTGCCGTCCTGCGCACCGTCATATAAGTTCACAAATGCTTTGAGTTGCAAGGTCACCTTTAAACACTGTTTTAGTAGTGGCTCCTCCCCACAATTTAAGTTGCACGCTTTTGCTGAAAAAACCCAAGATCCTTATTGGCTAGATAAGTTTTATGCAACTGTAATAAATGACATTTACTAGAGAAATGGGGAGAGAGCGAGCATTTTTGGGGCATGAGGAAAAGTCTAGCTTGGTCTCCAAGAAGGAATCCAAGGAAAAGAGTTCCATTTTATAATGCATGTAATCCTTTTGGATAAGAAGTGACTGAACGCACAATCCCACGGCTCCCAAGTCTCAAGTTTATAGCAGCACCGCTTGTCAAAGCAGCATTATTGGGGCTGAAAGGCAGTCTGTTCAGTTACAGTATCCTGGAGCCCAGTTTTCTCATATACTTTCAGATACAATCCTGGTCCTGTCAAAGTCACTGTCAGATTCCTTTGTGGTGATGGAAGAACTTCATTAGTTTCCTGCTTAGGCTTGGTCCAAAGGTTAATTACTTTGGAAAGTCAGGAGGAAAATTACTTGGCACCCACGAGTTACCTTAAGCTGCAAACACTGATTCAGCTAGATCAGTTATTGTCATCTCTCTCTCTCTTTTTCTTTTCTTTTCTAGGCTAAACTTTGTTTTTTCCCCTGATCTTCTCCATAGCCCCTATTTTCCATGTTTCCGTCTGGGCCGTTCCCAAAGTTCTTGCTGAGGCCTTGGGAGTGCTGATTCATGGCAGAATTACTTCTATTCAACACTCCTTTCACCTATATCCCCATATAATACTAGGTTTGTGGAAGTGGACTGTCGATTCCTGTTAGTTTAGTCGCCTGCTGTCCCACCCTCAACCTTCTCACCTTGCTGCCTACTCCAGCTCGTCACTGCTCTGCCCATCTTGTCACAGCTCATGCCTCCTACTTCCAGCAAGGTGCACCCAGCACCCTCCATGCTGCTCCTCCAATTTGTCCAGATCAAATGCCGATCATCCCCTCTGAAGCGCTTGCAATCCTTCTTAGCTGGTATTTTTGGACCATGCATTCTCCATCGCGCTATCCAGGTAGAGCAACTCAGCACTGTGTAGTCACAGAGGTGAAAACACCACCCTCTGCTTTTACAGAGCCTGCTGCTGCTCCTGCAGCTGGGTCCCTGTTGGGCCAGAGGCCACTGCGAGACAACTGTGTAAATAATACAGTTCATTCCTCCATGAGCTCTTCTTACCCTGGGGTCTTCCTAGCCCTTGTATGCCTGGTTCGGTGGAAGAGATAAGCAATGCATCCTGCAGTTTCTCCAGGCACAGAAGGGTGAAAGCTGGAACCAACACCAAACCTCACCTCTGAAACATGTTGCAACACCAGCAAGTCTTTCAAGGTGTCACCTTTCAGAGGAGGAAGTCCAGATCAGCTTGACCCGGCTCAAAGTATCTGAGACAGCAGATCCAAAACTCTGTGAAAGAACAGCCTTTATCTCAGGGACAGGCTCGATCCGTGAACAAACAAGCCCACCGAGACCAGCCTGCCTGGCTTTCCAGTAGAAAATGCACTGCTCTGCGTTTTCCCAAAGAGACACATTTCAGGTAAATAAGCATGAAGAAGTACAAATGGTATTTGACTTTAGCAGCTGGTCAGCGTTAACCTTGTCGTGGCTCTGCGGAGGGCAGAACAGCTGCGCTGAGCACGCTTGTTGACATGCTCACAATGAGTTGCAGGCAGGCGTAGAGTAAAACCACAAGGAAGGCAATCACAGGATTCTGCTCCAAGAAAGGAGACAGCCCATGGCCGAGATGGAGTCCCCTCGTTAGAGGAGCGGTTCGTTACAAGAACTGTGACACCCGTGCTCTTCCCTGGCTATTTATCGAACATATATAAATTTATACATGTTCCTTTTCCGGGTTAAGTAAAGGTGGCCCGCCCACCTTGGTCAAATCGGTGATAATTGTCTTTTGGCAGGTATGATGATGCGTCATGACACCGAGCCCCATTACTTCCCAACATACTATCGCCCTCCTAAGTCAAGCTTTTGTTGCCTGCGGCTTATAAAGAGGGGCCCGGCTCCCGCCTTAGATAGAATAGAAAAGAAAGGTTGAATTTATTAATAGGTTTCACCATTAGAAGCAGCCTCTCTGCAGACAGCTGAGGTGTGCAAGGACAGTTTGTTCCTGTCTTTTGCAACTGCTTTCGCTACAGAGAGCGGATTTCAGTCTTCAAAATGCTTCTCTAGCATTAAGTTTACTTAAGCATCAATAATAGTTAAAAGAAGCGGAAAAACCTCATTGTCAAAGATGGCCTGTTGCTGAGCGAGGAGGGCTGCGTCTGCTCCCTGTGCAAGCAGCAACACTTAAGTTGTTCCCAGCAGATGGCACAAGTGCTTGAGCTGCTTCAGTTGCTGCTCTCAACAGCAAGGTACCTGCCCTCAGGTGTTTGGTTTCTTGCACAAGAAAAGTGCACCTGAGATTTGTAGCAAAATATTGTATTTAAATTGATAAACTTTCGTTCAGAAATAAAATCCTGATAAGCTGCTCAAATTTTGTAATTTTTTTTGGTCATTTTTGTTGACAGCGTTAGGTCTCAGATGATGTGGATACCAGAAGCAAACAGTTGATGGCACTGCATGATCACTGTCCCTGCAATTCCTGTCTCCCTGGCTACCCAGCAGTCTTTCTCTGAATGAAAAGGGAAGGTGTTACACTCTCATGCTGTAAGAAAAACACTCACAAAATGTCATCGTTACCTACTAAGTATATTTTATTTCTTGATTCTTCTGCTACTCATTTTCTTTGTCTTCCGCTCTATGTATGAGAGTCTACAGCCTGGATGTTTCAGTTGTTCTAGAGCTGGATCTCACAGATGACTAAACAATGTATTAGGTGATGGATCCCAAATGGAATTAGCATAGTGGTTGATGACAGCTGTCATGGCGGCCTTGCTGGAACCGGTGGCTGGATGTCCAGCAGAAGTCTGGTCAGTATATTAAGAATTTCATCATTTGTTGGTGCTGGTTGTGGTGCTGCTTTGAACTGTACATGGTGGAGGTAAGAAGGAGGCTTGTAAGGAAGCAACACGGAACACAGAAAAGGAAAACAATCAGTATTTTTTTTCATTTCTGCATATTTCTGCAATAAGGAAATAAAAAAAGCCCCACGGGAAGAATTTCTGTATTTCATGTCTGTCTTGTATTTTCTCTGTACATAAACGGCTTGTGACATTACACACAGCTGTGATGAAGTTAAAACTAGAATTAGGTTAGTTAGAATTAAATTTACAACCAAACTGGGATCAGGGATAAACATCTTGCATAGGACAGAATTAATATTAGCATTATTATTAACTTTAATAAAGCATCATTTAAAGCAAAGACCAGCACGTTTTCCTCATGATCCCTGCCAGCTAAATGCTAGACTAAATAATACTTTGTTTGGGCATCTTTCAGTTCTTCCTTCTGTCCAAGGAATGCAAGTGGTTTAGTACAGCTTTTCTATTAAACGCAATTTGGACTGAAGTCAAATGGCTCTTTTAATTTGAAGGTGTTTAAAGGTCTGAAGGTGACTTTAGAGAACACATTTAAGAGCATAATAACAAAGCAACATGTAAGAAGTAACTGTGAGAGCATGAAAATATAAATGACCTAAATAGTATAAAATCGTATGATGGGAAATATGGGTAGAACAAATGTCTTGGATGGGATAGTAATTCAGTTCCAGGAATGCGATTTTGGCAGTAGCGTCCCAAACAGAGAATGCTATTTCTGGGGAAATGCGCTGAACTCTGGGTCATGAATTAAACTCAGGTAATTTATGTTTGGCTCGTAAATAGTGGCAGTGCAAAAACCAAGCAGAAATGGAACAGAATATATTGCTGTAAATTTTGTAGTCGTTGAGTTGTCGTGTACGTCTGATGCCAGGTAATGCCTAAAAAAATTCAAGCCAAGGAACACATAGCAAGCCCTTCAAAGCTGCCAACTCAACGACCTTAAGGAAATCCAGTTTCAAAGCAGCATGTTAAGAGCGGTTTGAAGAGGTAACTTCCCAAGCCCTGATCTTTATTTATTAGCTGTTTCTGACAAGCCCTAAAGAAAAGCAAATGTCTTCATATTTTGAGATTGCACGGCAAGCGTTCATTTTGTAGGAAACTCTGATCTTTAGGAAATACCAATACTGTTCCATTTCCTGATTTCTCATTCTTTTTCTCTCTTGGTATTTAATACCAGTCTGCTGTGCAGATCTTCCAAGCCAGTGTCAGTTCCAAGGATTGGCTGCCTGGGGCTCGCAGAGCTCCAGTTTCCTCACACCGGCTATCTTCCAGGTGCCTTTGAAGTGTGATTTCTGCTAGAAAAGTAGCTATGGAAGAAATATACCTCCATGTTGTAATCAGGGTTACGTCTGTTAAAATTTGATAATATTTCACTCTTCAGCGGGTGCAGGTCAGCTGGACTTCTTCATGGGGAGATGCAGCCAAAGGAGAAATCTCCATCTGGCAGGAGGATGGATCCCTTTGGGGTTTGATGACATCAGCTCAGACAAGTCTGGGCCCCTTATGGCAAATATGGGAGAAACCTCTCCCTAATACACGGAGTGGTGGAGCTCCTTCTTTGGTATAAAGCACAGGGGAGCCTGGCATGATGTTTTCTCTGAATGTCCCTGGGGAAAGGCAGCTTCTCGCACAGCAATATATATCTGTTTCAGGCCATACTTCAAAGTTGAGCCTGTGTTTTTGGTGTTTGCATTGCTCCTTTTAAATAGGAACTATCTGAAGGCCTAAAAATCTGAAGCTTAAAGAACTATACAAGCCGCCTAGAGCTCTGAAGAGTTTCTTTAGAATTAGAATAAATGCATGAAATATTTAGCTTTCATCCTGTGCAAACCCTGACTTTCAAAAAAGAATTTACAGCATAGGGTGGAGCTTTATCTGCTCCTAAATAGGACAAGAATTCCCCTCCTTCCATTTCTGCCCAAATCTCAAATTCCGGTGTGCGATGAAGGAATTGCAGAAGAGGAGATGACTGTTCCTCCGCCTCCCCATGCAAATGACTCTCAAAAACTTCACTTTTCTTGGGGAAGTCGGGGTGAGAGCTCTGAAGTAGCATGTCTCCAACTGGATTTCTGTTCTTTATTCTGGTTGGTGGTTCAAGGTATTTTTTTCTTAATAAGCACCTACCACTAGACCATTAATAGTTTAACAGTCCATAGCTTCCAAGGAAATGCTTAGCAGCAGTCAGAGCTGGAATATAATTCAGAGGATGGCATAGGTCTGATAAAAGGATTAATAAATCACAGCACCGAGAGCTGTGAGTTCGGTTTTGTCTGACACTGGCACTAAGGATTATTTCGTATATTCAGTGCTCGTAATTGCTTTTTCTCCCCAGAAGTTCCCTGTGCAGCTCTGGGATAGGCTTTCTAGAGCTTTCCCAAACAAACTAAACTAGATTTCTTCCTAATTTATATGTAAACTCTGGTCCTTACAGCAGACTCTTGTTTTTGAAGTATACTGATTGGACTGATAAACACAGAGGGTATGGGCTGACACCTTCTCTCACTTCCATAATGGCAAAAGTAGAATATTTTTGCAGAATAAAACTGCGAACAATTCCAACCTCACTCTGCTATTCCACTTTTCTTGGAATTATTCCATCTGTTTCTCTGAAAATTAAAGTCTGTTTTTACTCCTGCCACCTGCTATTTCCATATGAAAGAGCTGTTTTGTTATAAAGAAGGTACCATTTCTCCCAAGGGCAAACTAAGGACATTTCATCACACTGATCTTCCTGAAATTTCAGTAACCAAATTCAATATGTTACTAGATTTTTCACTACTTTTTCATAAAGCGGTGAAGCCTTTTGGGGAAATCTCAAGTTCCGTCTGTGGGTATTTACAAAACAAGGTGTCATTGCTCTGCCAAACTGTAAGACAGTCTGATCTGGCAAAACAAGAAAGAGAATCCAAAACCAAGATTCACTTTAGCTTTGAGTCTTATCTAGTGACAAGCATTTGGAAACCAGGCTATGATTTCCAAGCACAGACCGTATTTTTATCCCAGGCACAAGTGAAGAACACTGTGACCAAAAAGTTTCTTCCTGGTGACCTGTTGATGCGAGCAACCGTGGAGAGTTGAGGTGGCCTGAGGTTTGTCTTCTGTGCAAGTCAGCTTTTTGCAGATTCACTTGTACTTTTTAAGACTCCAGGAGAAACTCTCCAAATGAGTCATCTTTGACACCCGCCTTTTAATGAACCTCTTAACATCATGAGCACTGTTCTCCCAACATTATGGGTTAGTCCCACTTTCCAGGAGGAGAGCAAGAAAAAAGTCAGTGGGGCTGATCATGGGACACCTGAGTTTCCTCGGCAGGATTCCTAGGTGAGAATCAGGGAAAATGGATCCTCTTCTTAGCGTTTGTATAGATGAAAAAATTATAACCCATCAGAGAGTGTACTCCGGAGAACACAGGACACCCAGGAGTTTAATATGCTGTTAGTTTGGCGTTGCAGGCCTGGATGCACTGCAGGAGATACCCAGCTGGCTGCTCAAAGGCTTCGGTATGGGTAAGAGCAGGTGGGTGTGCTGTGGGTCATCTGCTGGACTTTCAGCTATGCCTCAAGTCACCTTTTCAGAGCAGTGCAGACACAAACATAAAATCAGAAGATTGCTGCAGTTACATAGCTCCTTTCAGCACTGTATCATTTCTCCTGGTGGCCTGGCATTCCCCTTGGTTGAGATACACTCTTTCCTCTGCCCAGGGTTAATAGGTATCATCAGGGATGAAAAGGAATAGGCCACGCTCTTGCTGCATTGAAGGCTGAAGAGAAGACATAACTGAATTTTTGCTCAAATTCCCAGAAAGCCACCAACTGTCACCAGATCTCTGGCCAGGATGCTACAGCTGGTCTGAGACTTTCCAGGTTCAGAAAAGCACACTCGGAGTGTTGCTTCTTTTTTGACTCCTTTAGGTTCTTGCCTGAGGTGAATCCTGCAGGAATAAGGATTGGGGCCTGTAACAGCCTGAGGCTTTCTTGAAAATCCCAACTGAGACCTCCCTATCCATATTAAGGATCTGCCTGGTTCTGCAAAACATCTTTATTTCAGGCCCGATTCATTTATCGAATACTCACAGATCAGCCAAAGGCCAGGACAGTATATGGGAACGTGTTAATGCGTTTTCCCTTGGATTGCCAAAACATTATCTAATTATCTATGTTAATGCCAACTGCCTTGGAACACAAAAAGCCCTTAATAAAGAAGCAACTGTGGTAAAGAAACAATGAAATGAAAGTAGCAGAAGATGGCTCCCCAAGCTGGGTGAGTTTGAGATGCAAAGGGATAACAAAACCATCATAAACGCATACCTAAACATTTTGCAAACATAAACGTATCAAGGAATGAAGTCATCTGTAGTTGTGGCTCCAGGAGCTGAGACAGAGTGTGTCTTTTTGTTTTAAATCAGTTTTCTGCCAGATTTCTTGCAGGAAGCATTGCAAAATTGCCATGAGCCCTGGAACTGCAAGTGCTACCAGCCACTAGATGTCCCAGAGCTGCACTCAAACTTGCAACCCATCAGCTGCAGAGACAGAGGAAAGGCAAACTCGGTGGTGCACGAGAGAGAGTATCTTTTAGCAGACTAACCGATCTAGCTGGAAAACCAAGATGAGCTTTTGAGCACATATGCCCTTCTTTAGGCCTTGTAGTCTTAGCAGTATTGTAGCTGTGACAGTGTGAGGAAATAAGGAATCTGGACAGGTGGATCTGAAGAAGGGCTTCTACATCCCAAAGTTGGTCTTGCTTCATTTATTATTACCTTAAACCAGGGTACAGCAACACTACTATCACAACAGGAAAGCGAAGTGAGATGGGAAAGCCAACATTTCAGCATTTATAAGCTCCTCAGGGTAACAATGTGGAAGAGCAGAAGAAAGAAGTTTTTCTGCGCTCTTGTCAAGCTAGCGTAACCATGTGATCTGCATGTGGTGGATCATATAAAGGTGCAATGTCAAGTTGCTTTTCTTTTCCTGTTCCTCATTTGTGGTTTAGTGGCTTTGCTCAGCAAGCTGCAATGATGCAAGTTTCTATACACACATACACCATTTTGTGCCCACTGTTTTTCCCTTCATTTAATTGCTTTGCCATAATGTTTGTAAGGTTTTGCGATTCTGCATGCAACCCAGGAGAAAGTTGTTAACCGCTCACTAAGAGGAAAGAAATAGAAAATGGCTCAAGCATGGTTCATGGTCCTTCCACACGAAAGTGCTTTATAAACAGACACCTTTCCAACGTCCCAGTACCCACAAGGCCTCCCTCAGCCCACGTTTAACCTCCTGGACACTCCCATTCTTTGCCAGCTCTTCTCCTCTGAACAATCTTTATGATAATCAATACCTTGAGACCATTCCTCTGCTTGTATGAAGCCTTCTGCTATGCTGGAGAATTGTGTTAAAGCTCCCATATTTCTCTTCTCCATTTTCTCCTGCACACGGGCTATGCTGTTGCATGGTACATCTGATACAACCCAAGCAAAAGGGCTTTGCTAGACATGCCCAGTGTGTCAGGTCCTTCCTTTTTGGGATCTGCTCGACACGTTCCTTGGGATTGCTCTGAATGTACCCCGAACACATGGTTGGGATTTGCACATAGTCATCTTCAGCCACTGTGGCAAGATATCTGGGTGGAAAAGAGGATCTGTCTGGGAAAACTCAAGAGAAGCCTCAAAACCCCACTGCTCTGCTTCCTACTCTAAGTAGACTCCTACACAGAAACACTGGGGTTTTTTCTGATTATTAGGGGAACCAAGAAGGCTGTGGTCCTGCAACATACCCAATCTGCCTCTTTCCTTGATCTTCTGGACTCACTTGCCACTCAGTTGCTATTTCTTCTCTGTCAGAGCAGTAATTCAATAACACATACCAGGAACCAGCTAACATGTCCAACAAGGGAACAGAAGCAATTTAATGTGATTCATGATCAGTCACAACCAAGCAACAAAGCTAATTTTTTGGCATTCCTTCCTGGGAGCAAGGATTCAAGAAAAAAACATATTCTTGATTAGATTCAAAGGAAGTAAAGGAGTCTGCAACCTCCTCACAGACAGAAAGGAAGGCAAATTAATCCAGGACATCATTTTTTGTAAGCTACCCACTGCACTGCTGGATGAGGAGAAAGAAAGATTTGTGTCCTAGCACCGTGGTGCTGCCACTTGCGTCCTCCACACCATTTCTGCCAGAAGGTATAAAAAATTTCAGGAGACAAGGCTGGATATGGTAGTATAAGGTTCTTGAAGTACTGTGATCTCTTGCTTCCTTCCCCTTGAATACATCAGCTGCTAAGCAGGGTGAGATAGAAACGGCTGTCTAAAGGGGGTTTGGAGGCAGAAAGGTTGCACAGGGGCATCTGCTCTCTGTTCTGATGCAGAATGGGTGGTGTCATTTGTGCTCAGCTGTTCCTGAGAATGAATGAGAGAGGACTAATGAGAACGTCAGGAAGAAACCATCTATTAATGCTTCCCTTGGTAGGAAAATCCATCATGTCCTTCTCCGGTTCCTTCTACCTTACTTACAACTCAGTGACACTGGGTGACATTTTTTAGCTTAGTCATTTTATCAAGCCTGTGAGATAAATCACTGCCCAGTGAGGGAAATGAGCTCAGCAACATTTATAACAGTGTGGGGTCTCATGAAATCTTAATTTAATGACCTTTGAGTAAGAATAGAGGCAAATCTACACCATCAGGGGACCATATCCTGTCCCACCTGGGAAATGGACTTAATCAAATCCTGTCATTTGCATCTCTGACTGTTCTGAGCCTGTACTGCAAATGGGCCTGGGCCTCAACTGGTCCTCTCATTTAGTCTAGTGAAAGTGCACAGAGAGCTCATTTCTGCAGCCAAAGCTACAGACAGAGGGATAAGACCCCAGGGTGCGGGCAGTGCTGGTGAAAGAGCCGTCAGTATTCAGGACTGCCAGGCACAGGCTTTTAGCTGGATGCTCTAATGCCATCTAAAAGCAGGCAGGGAGAGGAGCAGGACAGGCTCCTGTTGCAGCACTAGCAAACTATGTTCACCTCAAAAAGCTGTCATTTTGCTCCTCAGTCCTGGAGAAGCCCCATGGTAGGCAGAAAGGCAGACAAGCCTCCATCTACGCATGATGTGACAGCCCCTCACAGTGCCTAGGAACCTCCTGTGGGCACGTATAGCACTACGGTTAGTAGCATTAATACAGACAGTAATTGTAATAAATCAGGACAACGTCCTGGGAACCGCACCCCAAAAGCCCAGCAATGGCAAGTTTACACTGCAGCTGCACAGATCTCATAACCAGAAGGTAGCAAGACAAAGCGCAGTGTGGTTTACTTGAGCAGGTGAGCTCTGACTGCCTGGGCTGCTATGCTCTTTCAGTCTTCAGAGGACTGGTGTTACTATCCTTTGTAATATGTTCCTTTGATGCTTCTTTATATGCCCACTTCTTCTTTACATGGCCATACCTCTGTGGTCTCCTCTGCACATATATCTAAATAGCAGAAGAAATCGGAAGAAACACCAAAGAAGCTATGATGCCACCATTCCCATGATCATCATTATTTGTCACATCTACCATCAGTTACGGCTTGCTTGTGCTGGGTTTTATCCAAAAATATGGGAATAAGATATTCCTCGTCAGAGGGAACACACAGTGCATTTTAGGGTGTGATGCAGCAGATGGGGGTGGTCCAGACTGGCAGGGGACCATTGCTCCCTGTTTGGTTGTGTGGCTTTTGCCGTGGTGGCAGATTCCTCTGGTCCTGGGCAGAAGGCAGCCCTACCGACCAACGTACCTCTCGCCTGCGAGGAAGCAAAGATAAAGCGTTTGATGCCGGCTCTACCCGGTGACAGGGAGAGGAGCACTCCTCAGAAGTGGAGAGCTGGCTTTGCCAGAAAGCTGAGCTCCTGAGTGGTGGGACGCGGCTGTCAGGAAGCCTGGCCAAATGTCTCAGAGAGCTTATGACGTGGCACTGCCTCGCCATCACACGCACACCATCTGCCACCAGCCATCCCCAAGCACAGCCTGAACGCGGAGCTGCTCTGCAAAGCAAGGCTGCAAATTAGCTCAATGAGAAGGAGGCCAGTAACGAATGCCACCCCACGCAGGGGTCTGTGAGATGTGGCAGGCGAACTGCACAGCATCCTGCAAATGCTGGGCCCTGAGCGTCTCCCATGGTTGAAGCCAAGGGCTGCTCAGTCTGCCCAGCACCCGGCACCCAGCGTTCACACAACCGCCATCTCCGTGGAACAAAACGGCTTCATCTTCTGTGACTTTCTCCCTGCCAAAGGTTTGAAGAAACCTCCGAAAAGAGAGGAAGCAGCCAGGGCTGTGCTCTGGCTCACAGTAACATGATTAACTCCATGCTGCGTTGGTCTGGTGGAGCACATTCACGTGTGACCCCTCACACCTCGGTTAGCTCGAGCAGGTTCAGAGCACGACCCTCCTGCCAGCGAGGGATCTATCAAACCGCTGACTCCTCTGCCGACCTTGCTCATCTTCCGCGGCCCAGACACCCCTGGTTGCCCCATGAGATGCCTGCAGGACCGAGTCTGCCTTCCATCCACAACATGGCCAGGAAATACACACTGGTCCCTCCCACAGGTGCATAAGAAAACTTGGAATTGGTGTTTGTTTCCTACAGGGCCAGTCTCCCATGGTCTATTGCCTTTACTGCCCAGTACAACTCCTGCAGAGCTAGAGGAATTTGCCATTTTAAGAGGAAACAGTTACTGATGAACACTAAGGGTGTCACAGATTTCGCTCTCCCCCACCCTCTCCCTTCTCTCTCCCAATTTTCTTGCTGCCAGAGACAGCCATCTGCTCTGCCTGCCCTGGGGCTCAGCCCTTGGGATAATAATACCTCCAAGCAGTCCCGCACACAGTGAAGCCGTGAGCCAGCGGAGTCTGCAAGCACCAGGATGAGGAAGCCTCTTGGGAACTGAGTGAGAAAACAGCAGGCCCAGCCTAATCATCCTCTGGGAGCACTCCCATTGCTTGGGAGGCTGAGACCGGTGGCAGAGAGAAGCTGCTCAGGGTTATCACTGCTGCACACGGAGCAAACCTGTGCCAGGCATCTTTATTGATTCCCAGGCTGCTGGCACCTGTCTACCACCCAGCCCAAATTCAGAGACTTTGCAAAAATAGAATGCCAATCTTATGAAATGCTTACTAGTGAGTTCCTTCCCAGGAAGGAAAAAGTGGCTTTCTAATGCCGCTGTTATTCTCTAGTGTTTTACAGTAATCAACTGCAGCCCGATAGCAGTGACAGAAGATAGAAGTGACAACTTCAGCAAAGCCTGGAGCCGTGCTGCAGTCAGCAGAAGCTGGACAGAAGGATCTGGCAGCTGTAGGATGGCCCCTTGCCTGACCCTCTGCAAACTGGGCTCAAGTGCAGCTGCATAAGGCTGATAACATATTGCATCGCTTTGTGTGCACACCACAAAGCAGAAGGCATTGAGCCCCAGGACTCTTCTTATCAAGAGGCTGGAATGTCAAGTCCAGCCTGGCCAGCAAAATCGGTTCCTTCCTGCCTGAGGGCAGGGTGAGCTTAAAAGGCTCTGCAGCGGTCAGTCAGGTAGCACAGGCAAAGGTGGCTTCTTGCAGCGTAGGGTTGAGTTCCACCATCCAGGGCTTTTCCCCTCTACCCTCAGGAAGCAGGACCGTGCTCCACTTTTTCTTTAAGAACTTACTTCTTTCTCCCTGCAGTGCTGCAAGCCTTTAGCTAACGAGACATCCCTGCTCTAGAAACTGAAGAAAAAAGCAAACTGTTGCCAACTTTCTGCGAGGTTCCTTTACAGGGAGTCCAATAAAGCACGAGAACAGATCTGATCTGGTAGAAAGTAGGACTTTTCCTCCTTAGAGCTTGTTCGTATTGCTGTGGAGCAAGCTGTAGCATGGTGATCCACCCGTGCCCAGGAGCGTGGTGGAAACAAGCCCAGAGGCAGGTGGAGGATGCCCAGCTCCAGCTCAGCAGTGGCCTGCTACAGCAGAGCTCCTGGAGTGCAGGCAAAGGGCTCAGTGCTGCTGCTCTGGTCATAATATCCTGGTGGGTTTTAAAGCAGGACAGACATACATTAACTCCGTTTCTCTTACGTTCCTGCCAGGTATGTGCTGTAAGTGCTGGAGATTGCTTCTGTAAACAGTTAACCTAAACAGAAGGGAAAGTTTATAGCAAACAAGAAGAGGTGACATAGTGTGAGCCACAAGCAGCCTTTTAAAGAGGGACCTGGGAGGCTGGGAGCTTTCTCAACCAATAATCCAGGCTGAATGGGGTCCTACTGAGGTGGGGATGGGGATAGCGCTGCAGCTCCACACCTGTACAGGGCATGGTGTCTGGCCCAGGTGGTCCTACAGCCCATTTGGGCTCCCTGGGGAAGGCATCTACATAATCCCATGTTTACAAAATGCCCACTTAGTGCTGAAGCTGGACACGCTGGGATGACCGCCTTTGCCAGAGAAATATGCTCACTCGAGGCGACAGGCTGCCCGCAGCACTGCACAGGCATGTAGGACAGGAAATCGGGGAGAACAAATATCCTGTTCAAATACCAGAGGACAGCGTGTAATTACCTGAGCTGGGAGCCAGCCAGGACTCCAGGGTAATACTGCTGCAAGAGCAAAAGAGCTGAAAGGCGAGAGGGAGGGATGGGGGAGGTGGGTACCAAAGAATGCAGAATTTTACTTTTTTTAGGAAGGCAATAGCACAGCATCTCTGCACTGTGCCACTCGCTGGGGCTTTGCTCCAGCATGGATGGAGAGAGACGTGGTCCCCAGCATGCCCTCAGCACCCCATCTTCCCCAGCCACCCCACTGCCCTTCTGCCCTATGGAGATGGGGGGCTTGCCCAGGGGATGCTACAACCCAGGTACTCCTCGTACCATCCCTCACCGCTGTGACCCAGCCATAGCCCCTCGTGCTAGAGTCCACAGAAGCTCCGCTGGCCTCTTTGCACTGGGCCATTTTATACCCCGTGCCAGTCGCAAGGTAAGTTTTTGCAGCCACACCTGAATGCTGCTGGAATGGCACATAAGGACTACAGCCCAAATCAACCCCAGAACCTGGTGAGGAAGATGTAGATGGGTTGGAGCAATGCACCACAAAACACTGTGGGGACAGAGCAGGGAGTCGTAGGCTTCAGCTGGTTGTAAGAGCACATTGTCATGGGAGCAGCGTTGGGAAAACAGTGCCAAGGGTTGTGGTGCTTGCCCAGACTGAGCCACAGCAGTTTCAGCCTCACATCTGTGACCTTCTCAGAGCTGGATGAAACCCGCTGAATTCGGACTCTTCAGGCTCTTCAGGGCTTTCAAGCACGGGGTCAGGCTGTGCTCTTCAACGCAATAGCTGGCAGCTGCAGGCTTGATGCTGGGCTGATGTGTGCATCAGGAAAGTGGCACTGCAGGTCTCCAAACCAGGAGGAAAACCTTCATGCTGGAGTCCTTGCTGAGGAACTTCCTCAAATTGAGCCAAGCCCTACTGGCTAGATTTTGTGCATGTATTGAAGGAATCTGGATGCACACAGCACGATGACATGCCATTTTCTCAGGACTGTGCTGGGTTCCCCTGGCTGGCTCATGCTGGGCTTCGCTCCCCCAATCTCTACTGACAGCAGCTTCATTTTTGAAAGAGCAGCAATTACATGGCTGGGGGGGTTGGAGCTAGAAGCAACCCCAGGCATCAGCCTCATGGGGCTGACCTGGTATGACTGACAGTGAAGTGCAATATCAGCCTGGTGGACCAGGCTTCTTCATGGGGGAGACCCTCACCCTGCAGAGCCTGGTCCCACAACCCACAGATGCTTTTCCAAAGAGCTCTTTCTGCTTGGTGCTCCTGGACCTGATCTACAACCCCCTTGGCCCAGTGGAGCCTCTGGCTTTGGCTGAGACATGGGAGCAGAGCCACGGCCCAGGGAGGAAGCAGTGCCCGGGGCAGGCAGGTCCCCGGCTGGTATCAGGGGATGTGTGTTAGGATCCAGGTACCGGCCCTCAGCCCTGAACTTCTGTGTCTCCCTTGGGATCTCGCAGCTGGTGTTGAGCAGATTCAGAGGCCAACCCGGTCTCGGGAGCTGCATTTTGGTGTCCCCTGGGGTGCCAGGCTATGCGGTTCCCTCTGCGGAGAAGCGAGCAGCCACCACCATCTCCTCCTTCCCATCCATATCACTGTGTATCTCATCACACTTTTCAAGAACAATTTTTCTCCTTAACCACCAGCCCCAAGTTTCAAAGTTAATTGGGGCTGGTGAGGTATAAATAGATGCTGGACCAGATGGAAACTCTGTCGTGATTTATAGCTAGCTGAGCCATCACATGTTCCACTTGTACTCTGAGCAAGGGCACTATTAATTATGACACTACCCAGGCAGATCGCATGGGAGGTTACGACAATGATATGCAAGCTGAGGACTTAAATATAACTGGACTGTGACGTTTTGCTGAGTGAGCGAGACACAGAGAGGACCTGCCTGTTGCAGCGGCACAGTTTTCAGGGCTTTTCTGCAGCGAGCCCCAGGGAAGCAGGTGTTTTGGAGAGCTTTGAATGGACAAAACCAATGTAGCTGGTCCTTCGCAGTGACTGTTTCTTTGCAGGATCCTGCTTTTGTCCAGGCAAAGTGCAATAAAGCTGAGGGATATTTTCTGTGTGCTGAGGCTGTGTTTTCTCCCCAGCACCTGCTTTGAGAAGAGCCCATGTTAGAGGCACCCTCTTGCTAATGCAGACAAAACCTCCTGCTCCAAACAGGGAATTAGGATTGAGCTTCACCAGCAAGGCTTCTCTTACAGTAATTTCCCATCCCTGTGCCTCTGCCTGGGGCCCCAGCAATGTGCTTCTGGATCCTGAACCAGTCCTCAGAGGAAGGAAAAGGCTCCTGTATGAGATGCCAGGAAAGGGAGGACTGGGATAAAGTAGCAGGAGATGATGGAGGCCGAGCCCTGACTGCAGCTGGCCTCTCCTAACAGCTACCCTCGCTGCACAAGGCAAACTAAGCCCTGGGAAGGGAGCACTGTGTGTCCTGGCCTGAGGAAGCCCATAAAAAAAAAGGCAGTGTGAGCATCCCACCCCACAAGCCCTGTACCCTTCACTCTGCAGCTCCAGCTGGATGTGGACCATTGTCCTGCCAGTCCTGTGTCACCCTGAGGGGCTGCAGTCCAGGCTGACGAGAGTGGGGGAGAGGGACAGCTCCTTATCGATGTTTCCGGGGGGATATAAGGATCAAAGGACTTGCCGGAGGTCATCTGGGAGAGTTTGGCGCTGCACCAGGTCTCCTGAGTTTCAGGCCTCTTTTCATCACTGCCTGTTTCTCCTCGTAGCCCACGCTTAAAACATCTATTCAGTTATCCATTGTGAATTGGGATTTTGCTAATTACCGGAAGAAAATGAAGCCCAGGGCAAGGGGGGTGACTATTCCTACCTTTCCCCAAGCCCTTTCTGCCTGAGGAACGGATTTCCCATCGTTTATGAAGCAGTCAGCTCAAGAACAGTTTGCAGGTGTCCTGATTTTTCTGTGACCTGCTGCTCATTGGTAAAATGAGAACATGAGCCACAGCCTCCTCTTGCTTTTAGAAAGCGTCGACCTCTTGCATTCCCTGCACTGCGTAGCTTTGAAAATACATACAAGTGTCACACAGGACTGTCAGATATGAAGAAATCTTTACAAAAGCTTCCTTGGGAACTATTTTGCATCACAAACTGAATAAGATGTGCAATTACAGAGGCATGATTTAAGAACTTAAAACCCGGCTAAGCTCGATAGAAGGTATCAGACTTACAAACAATACGTAGGGAGAATTTAATCTTGCAGGGACTGCAGTTATTTGAGGGGAGAGATTGTGTTTGGGATTAAGAGCCAAATTACTGCACAAGTTTTTATTAAATCTTTATAATTTCAGCCATACCTTATTATGGCTGTTTTGGGACAGGAGCTTGGTTTTATGATGGGCATAAATCCTGAAAAAGAGTTCAGATTCTCTGAAACAGGCAAAACATGAACAGAATGGATTTGGACCTTATCTGGGCTGCTGACTACTTAAAGCTCACACACAAGCATTTCATTAAGGCATGTGATTTTCCAAAGAGCACCAAAAGGAGGCAAAAAATATTTAATTTCCCCAGCATTCCTAAAAAAAACCAAAAGAAGCCCTGAGCACATACACTCACCCCTCGCTGGGAACCCTCTGTTCCCACCTGCACTCATGCTGGGAAGTGCATGTCTGAGCATCCCTATTTTGAACTGATCTCAGTATTAATGCACCACAGAAACATTCACTTGGGGAAGCAACCTCCTCATTATCTTAGAGCTCAAGGGACCAAAGCCCAGCTTCTCCTGTGGGATGCTGGGTGGGCATTAATGTGCTTTGCAGGGCTCTGCCTCTGCCCAGATGGCCGCAGCCCTGGCTCTGGACACGTGAGGTGGCTTTGCGGCAGCTGGGGAGGTGGGGAGCAGGGGGCTCAGGGGCTGCCGGGGGCTCACGCCTGTGGCTGGGTCCACAGGTATCTATCTTCCACCTGACAAATTAATCCAAACACACCGACATCCTGTCTTGGTGTGCAACGGACATATCTGTGCAAGACAAATGTTTGATTTAGAGTTAGCATCATCGCTGTAGCAGCGAGGGCAGGAGCTGGGACAAACGCTTTTCTCCCTTGATGTCTCAGATTTAGGTGGCTTTATGCAGCTGGCAGCCGACTCCAGGACCGGGAGCTGAGCTCAGAGCCGAATGGAGCTGGCTGTCCCCAGCAACAGCATGGCATCCCTCTCCTGTGTGTGACTGCCTGCAAAAATACTTGGGGAAGCAAAAACGAGTGTCCCTGGCTTGATGCAGGTAGTGCTGGCCCCTGTGTCCCTGTGCAGCAGCTCCCTGCAGCTTGTCCTTGGTGCCGGTCACCCGGGTGCAAGTGCTGGTCTTGCTGGATGATGTTTAACAAATCTGTTCGTGTCTCTTCACCTGTGTAAGTGGGGTGACACATGCAAAGTGCTTTGAGATCCTCTGTGGGAAATAACTCACTCCTATCACCAGACCTGAGCATGTGAGCATCATTGTATCTACTGGGACTGCACACCTATGCCAGGTGAACATGGATATAGATGACACGTCATCAAAGGAACCACGGAGGCCAGGAGTTGGGAGAAGGAAGGAGGAGTCAGGGACAGGGGGCAAAATACTAAGCACACACTTACTGAGGTGTTTGCAGGTCAGATCCATGGCACCAGAAACACTTCAACCTCTGCTGGAAAGAAATGCATTTGCTGGTGCTCAGGCTCCCGGCTAGTCTAGCTGCCAGCCAAGGAGCAAAGCTGCTCCAGAGCTCATGTGGTGTTTGGTGCTTGGTGTGGGTGGGCAGGAGGGCTGTGTCTCTGCACCTGAGCTGTGCCACCTCCCCGTGGGCACGGCTCTCGTGCAGGGTGTCGAGACCCCACTGGGGCCGGGCACTGTCACAGGTGACATGGCAGCAGGAGAAATGGTCTGTTCCCTGTCACCGCTCGCTGCTGTGCTGCTGGCTCACCCACTGCTCTTTAACAGGTCACTCTCCCCAGCTCCATTTGCTGCTTTGCCCTTTCCAGCCCAGCGCAACTGCTTTATTCCTGCTGGGATTCGCATGGTTTCCTAAATTGGGTCAGTCCGGGCAATTCCAGCTTGTGCCAGGTCCCAAAGACATTCTCCCCTTTGCACTTGCCATACGGAGAGGCCGAGGGAAAGCCGGGGCAGCAGCATGCACTGACCTGGGGGGGGTACCAAGGAGCTGCACCTGCTGCGAACATTGTGGGCACCATGGACGTATGTATTAAACATTATTCAAGGAGTAGTGTGGTAGCATTCGGCTGTGAAAGTGCTCTCCTTGTCCCCGTGGCTGTGGTCACCTGCCACTACAGACCGATCCAGGCAAAGTCCCCTTTCTGTCAAAAACAGCTTCGCAAACACTGGCTGCTACTCCTGGCCCAGCCTCAGCATCCTCCCAGGGCCAGCACCATCCTCCCTGCCCGCTGCCCACTGCTCTGCCCGGGCAGCAGGAAGGCAATGGGCAGAGAAATATTCAGCTAGTTCAGGGCTGGCTTATTATTAGAGAGAGGCCTGATTCTCTTGGCAGGACAAGGACTTTTAATTTATGGTGACAGAGGGAAGTAATTTGATGTTTTCTCTGCCATAACTTAATCCTTGTTGTGTGGAGTGCTGGCTCTGCGTGGAGGGAGCTGCCGGACGAGGCTCCCTGTCGTGAAATGGCCCCGCTGAGGCTGCAGCCAGGCTCTCCCTCAGGACACAGCGGGCTCGACGTTAGCTCCCACATACCCAGTGCTGTTTCCCCAGCACTGCAATACAACCTCAAAAGGGATGCAGCACCAGACCACCTTGCACACCTCGCTGACACCCCCTGCTCCCCTGCCCTCCCAGGAGGGAAAACCTGCTGTGCACACTGCTGTGCCCTCTGGGCTTTGCACACAACTCCTGTCACAGCACATGGAAAATCCTTGCACAAGCCTCAGCTCAGCAGCAGACAATGAAAAGTGAGGGCCCTTCCCTCTAGCACCTTTGCCCAGGCGGCACCACCCCCGCCACAGGGCTGCCTCCCCCTCCCTGAGTCCCCAGCTCCTTCCCCAGTGACCCTGGCTCACTCCCACTGCGGTTGCTGCCGTTCTGGGTGATTAATTCAGTGTGAGTAATTCTGGAGCAGATGATCTCATTCACGTGGTTCCTGCTATTTCTCCGGCAGAGTGGAGGGAAGGGGGAGAGGAGAGGAGAGGAGAGGAGAGGAGAGGAGAG